>JBBPBQ010000008.1:18066290-18079775 GCA_037974755.1 Cicer yamashitae | reverse complement strand
GTGCATCCAATATGTGATTTTGTGTCATTTTGTGTCATTGGTTGAACATTTAGGTCATTTTCGTTCTCCCTAGGCTTATTCTAATCCAATTAGGGTTTTTAACCAATCTTGTGCATCCAATATGTAATTTTGTGTCATTTGTTTAACATTTAGGTCATTTTCGTCCGCCCTAGGCTTATTCTAATCCAATTAGGATTTTTAACCAATCTTGTGCATCCAATATGTGATTTTGTGTCATTTTTTGTCATTGGTTGAACATTTAGGTCATTTTCGTCCTCCCTAGGCTTATTCTAACCCAAATAGGGTTTTTAAGCAATCTTGTGCATCTAATATGTGATTTTGCTTCATTTTGTGTCATTGGTTGAACGTTTAGGTCATTTTCGTCCTTCCTAGGCTTATTCTAATCCAATTAGGGTTTTTAACCAATCTTGTGCATCCAATATGTGATTTTGTGCCATTTTGTGTCATTGGTTGAACATTTAGGTCATTTTCGTCCTCCCTAGGCTTATTCTAATCCATTTAGGGTTTTTAACCAATCTTGTGCATCCAATATGTGATTTTGTGTCATTTTGTGTCATTGGTTGAACATTTAGGTCATTTTCGTCCTCCCTAGGCTAATTCTAATCGAATTAGGGTTTTTAACCAATCTTGTGCATCCAATATGTGATTTTGTGTCATTTTGTGTCATTGGTTTAACATTTAGGTCATTTTCGTCCTCCCTAGGCTTACTCTAATCCAATTACGGTTTTTAACCAATCTTGTGCATCCAATATGTGATTTTGTGTCATTTTGTGTCATTGGTTGAACATTTAGGTCATTTTCGTCCTCCCTAGGCTTATTCTAATCCAATTAGGGTTTTTAACCAATCTTGTGCATCCAATATGTGATTTTGTGTCATTGGTTGAACATTTAGTTCATTTTCGTCCTCCCTAGGCTTATTCTATTCCATTTAGGGTTTTTAACCAATCTTCTGCATCCAATATGTGATTTTGTGTCATTTTGTGTCATTGGTTCAACATTTAGGTCATTTTCGTCCTCCCTAGGGTTATTTTAATCCAATTAGGATTTTTAACCAATCTTGTGCATCCAATATGTGATTTTGTGTCATTTTGTGTCATTGGTTGAACATTTAGGTCATTTTCGTCCTCCCTAGGCTTATTCTAATCCAATTAGGGTTTTTAACCAATCTTGTGCATCCAATATGTGATTTTGTGTCATTTTGTGTCATTGGTTGAACATTTAAGCCATTTTCGTCCTCCCTAAGCTTATTCTAATCCAATTAGGGTTTTTAACCAATCTTGTGCATCCAATATGTGATTTTGTTTCATTGGTTGAACATTTAGGTCATTTTCGTCCTCCCTAGGCTTATTCTAATCCAATTAGTGTTTTTAACCAATCTTGTGCATCCAATATGTGATTTTGCGTCATTTTGTGTCATTGGTGGAACGTTTAGGTCATTTTCGTCCTCCCTAGGCTTATTCTAATCCAATTAGGATTTTTAACCAATCTTGTGCATCCAATATGTGATTTTGTGTCATTTTGTTTAATTGGTTGAACATTTAGGTCATTTTCGTCCTTCCTAGGCTTATTCTAATCTAATTAGGGTTTTTAACAATTCTTGTGCATCTAATATGAGATTTTGTGTCATTTTGTGTCATTGGTTTAACATTTAGGTCATTTTCGTCCTCCCTAGGCTTATTCTAGTCCAATTAGGGTTTTTAACCAATCTTGTGCATCCAATATGTGATTTTGTGTCATTTTGTGTCATTGGTTGAACATTGAGGTCATTTTCGTCCTCCCTAGGCTTATTTTAATCCAATTAGGGTTTTTAACCAATCTTGTGCATCCAATATGTGATTTTGTGTCATTTGTTTAACATTTAGGTCATTTTCGTCCTCCCTAGGCTTATTCTATTCCAAATAGGGTTTTTAACCAATCTTGTGCATCCAATATGTGATTTTGTGTCATTTTGTGTCATTGGTTGAACATTTAGGTCATTTTCGTCCTCCCTAGGCTTATTCTAGTCCAATTAGGGTTTTTAACCAATCTTGTACATCCAATATGTGATTTTGTGTCATTTTATGTCATTGGTTGAACATTTAGGTCATTTTCGTCCTCCCTAGGCTTATTCTAATCCAATTAGGGTTTTTAACCAATCTTGTGCATCCAATATGTGATTTTGTGTCATTTGTTTAACATTTAGGTCATTTTCGTCCTCCCTAGGCTTATTCTAATCTAATTAGGATTTTTAACCAATCTTGTGCATCCAATATGTGATTTTGTGTCATTGGTTGAACATTTAGATCATTTTCGTCCTCCCGAGGCTTACTCTAGTCCAATTAAGGTTTTTAACCAATCTTGTGCATCCAATATGTGATTTTGTGCCATTTTGTGTCATTGGTTGAACATTTAGGTCATTTTCGTCCTCCCTAGGCTTATTCTAATCCAATTAGGGTTTTTAACCAATCTTGTGCATCCAATATGTCATTTTGTGTCATTTTGTGTCATTGGTTGAACATTTAGGTCATTTTCGTGCTCCCTATGCTTATTCTAATCCAATTAGGGTTTTTAACCAATCTTGTGCATCCAATATGCGAGTTTGTGTCATTGGTTGAACATTTAGGTCATTTTCGTCTTCCATAGGCTTATTCTAATCCAATTAGGGTTTTTAACCAATCTTGTGCATCCAATATGTGATTTTGTGTCATTGGTTGAACATTTAGGTCCTTTTCGTCCTCCCTAGGCTTATTCTAATCCAATTAGGGTTTTTAACCAATCTGGTGCATCCAATATGTGATTTTGTGTCATTTTGTGTCATTGGTTGAACATTTAGGTCATTTTCGTCCTCCCTAGGCTTATTCTAATCCAATTAGGGTTTTTAACCAATCTTGTGCATCCAATATGTGATTTTGTGTCATTTTGAGTCATTGGTTGAACATTTAGGTCATTTTTGTCCTCGCTAGGCATATTCTAATCCAATTAGGGATTTTAACCAATCTTGTGCATCCAATATGTGATTTTTTGTCATTGGTTGAACATTTAGGTCATTTTCGTCCTCCCTAGGCTTATTCTAATCCAATTAGGGTTTTTAACCACTCTTTTGCATATAATAATTGATTTTGTGTCATTGGTAATCCAATTAGGTCATTTTTGTCCTCCCTAGGCTTATTCTAATCCAATTAGGGTTTTTAACCAATCTTGGTCATCCAATATGTGATTTTGTGTCATTTTGTGTCATTGGTTGAACATTTAGGTCATTTTCGTACTCCCTAGGCTTATTGTAACCCAATTAGGGTTTTTAACCAATCTTGTGCATCCAATATGTGATTTTGTGTCATTTTGTGTCATTGGTTGAACATTTAGGTCATTTTCGTCCTCCCTAGGCTTATTCTAATCCAATTAGGGTTTTTAACCAATCTTGTGCATCCAATATGTGATTTTGTGTCATTGGTTGAACATTTAGTTCATTTTCGTCCTCCCTAGGCTTATTCTATTCCATTTAGGGTTTTTAACCAATCTTCTGCATCCAATATGTGATTTTGTGTCATTTTGTGTCATTGGTTCAACATTTAGGTCATTTTCGTCCTCCCTAGGGTTATTTTAATCCAATTAGGATTTTTAACCAATCTTGTGCATCCAATATGTGATTTTGTGTCATTTTGTGTCATTGGTTGAACATTTAGGTCATTTTCGTCCTCCCTAGGCTTATTCTAATCCAATTAGGGTTTTTAACCAATCTTGTGCATCCAATATGTGATTTTGTGTCATTTTGTGTCATTGGTTGAACATTTAGGTCATTTTCGTCCTCCCTAGGCATATTCTAATCCAATTACGATTTTTAACCAATCTTGTGCATCCAATATGTGATTTTGTGTCATTTTGTGTCATTGGTTGAACATTTAGGTCATTTTCGTCCTCCCTAGGCTTATTCTAATCCAATTAGGGTTTTTAACCAATCTTGTGCATCCAATATGTAACTTTGTGTCATTGGTTGAACATTTAGGTCATTTTCGTCCTCCCTAGGCTTATTCTAATCCAATTAGGGTTTTTAACCAATCTTGTGCATCCAATATGTGATTTTGTGTCATTTTGTGTCATTGGTTGAACATTTAGGTCATTTTCGTCCTCCCTAGGCTTATTATAATCCAAATAGGGTTTTTAACCAATCTTGTGCATCCAATATATGATTTTGTGTCATTTTGTGTCATTGGTTGAACATTTAGGTCATTTTCGTCCTCCCTAGGCTTATTCTAATCCAATTAGGGTTTTTAACCAATCTTGTGCATCCAATATGTGATTTTGTGTCATTCGTTGAACATTTAGGTCATTTTCGGCCACCCTAGTCTTATTCTAATCCAATTAGGGTTTTTAACCAATCTTGTGCATCCAATATGTGATTTTGTGTCATTTTGTGTCATTGGTTGAACATTTAGGTCATTTTCGTCCTCCCTAGGCTTATTCTAATCGAATTACGGTTTTTAACCAATCTTGTGCATCCAATATGTGATTTTGTGTCATTTTGTGTCATTGGTTGAACATTTAGGTCATTTTCGTCCTCCCTAGGCTTATTCTAATCCAATTAGGGTTTTTAACCAATCTTGTGCATCCAATATGTGATTTTGTGTCATTTTGTGTTGTTGGTTGAACATTTAGGTCATTTTCGTCCTCCCTAGGCTTATTCTAATCCAATTAGGGTTTTTAACCAATCTTGTGCATCCAATATGTGATTTTGTGTCATTTTGTGTCATTGGTTGAACATTTAGGTCATTTTCGTTCTCCCTAGGCTTATTCTAATCCAATTAGGGTTTTTAACCAAACTAGTGCACCCAATACGTCATTTTGTGTCATTGGTTGAACATTTAGGTCATTTTCGTCCTCCCTAGGCTTATTCTAATCCAATTAGGGTTTTTAACCAATCTTGTGCATCCAATATGTGATTTTGTGTCATTTTGTGTCATTGGTTGAACATTTAGGTCATTTTCGTCCTCCCTAGGCTTATTCTAATCCAATTAGGGTTTTTAACCAATCTTGTGCATCCAATATGTGATTTGGTGTCATTGGTTGAAAATTTAGGTCATTTTCGTCCTCCCTAGGCTTATTCTAATCCAATTAGCGTTTTTAACCAATCTTGTGCGTCCAATATGTGATTTTGTGTCATTGGTTGAACATTTAGGTCATTTTCGTCCTCCACAGGCTTATTCTAATCCAATTAGGGTTTTTAACCAATCTTGTGCATCCAATATGTGATTATGTGTTGTTTTGTGTCATTGGTTGAACATTTAGGTCATTTTCGTCCTCCCTAGGCTTATTCTAATCCAATTAGGGTTTTTAACCAATCTTGTGCATCCAATATGTGATTTTGTGTCATTTTGTGTCATTGGTTGAACATTTAGGTCATTTTCGTCCTCCCTAGGCTTATTCTAATCCAATTAGGGTTTTTAACCAATCTTGTGCATCCAATATGTGATTTTGTGTCATTTTGTGTCATTGGTTGAACATTTAGGTCATTATCTTCCTCCCTAGGCTTATTCTAATCTAGTTAGGGTTTTTAACCAATCTTCTGCATCCAATATGTGATTTTGTATCATTTTGTGTCATTGGTTGAACATTTAGGTCATTTTCGTCCTCCCTAGGCTTATTTTAATCCAATTAGGGTTTTTAACCAATCTTGTGCATCCAATATGTGATTTTTTGTCATTGGTTGAACATTTAGGTCATTTTCGTCCTCCCTAGGCTTATTCTAATCCAATTAAGGTTTTTAACCAATCTTGTGCATCCAATGTGTGATTTTGTGTCATTTTGTGTCATTGGTTGAACATTTAGGTCATTTTCGTCCTCCCTAAGCTCTTTTTAATCCAATTAGGGTTTTTAACCAATCTTGTGCATCCAATATGTGATTTTGTGTCATTGGTTGATCATTTAGGTCATTTTCGTCCTCGCTAGGCTTATTCTAATCCAATTAGGGTTTTTAACCAATCTTGTGCATCCAATATATGATTTTGTGTCATTTTGTGTCATTGGTTGAACATTTAGGTCATTTTCGTCCTCCCTAGGCTTATTCTAATCCAATTAGGGTTTTTAACCAATCTTGTGCATCCAATATGTGATTTTGTGTCATTGGTTGAACATTTAGGTCGCTTTCGTCCTCCCTAGGCTTATTCTAAACCAATTAGGGGTTTTAACCAATCTTGTGCATCCAATATGTGATTTTGTGTCATTGGTTTAACATTTAGGTCATTTTCGTCCTCCCTAGGCTTATTCTAATCCAATTAGGATTTTTAACCAAACTTGTGCATCCAATATGTGATTTTGTGTCATTTTTTGTCATTGGTTGAACATTTAGGTCAATTTCGTCCTCCCTAGGCTTATTCTAATACAATTAGGGTTTTTAACCAATCTTGTGCATCCAATATGTGATTTTGTGTCATTTTGTGTCATTGGTTGAACGTTTAGGTCATTTTCGTCCTCCCTAGGCTTATTCTAATCCAATTAGGGTTTTTAACCAATCTAGTGCATCCAATATATGATTTTGTGTCATTTTGTGTCATTGGTTGAACGTTTAGGTCATTTTCGTCCTCCCTAGGCTTATTCTAATCCAATTAGGGTTTTTAACCAATCTTGTGCATCCAATATGTGATTTTGTTTCATTGGTTGAACATTTAGGTCATTTTCGTCCTCCCTAGGCTTATTCTAATCCAATTAGTGTTTTTAACCAATCTTGTGCATCCAATATGTGATTTTGTGACATTTTGTGTCATTGGTTGAACATTTAGGTCATTTTCGTCCAACCTAAGCTTATTCTAATCCAATTAGGGTTTTTAACCAATCTTGTGCATCGAATATGTGATTTTGTGTCATTGGTTTAACATTTAGGTCATTTTCGTCCTTCCTAGGCTTATTCTAATCCAATTAGGATTTTTAACCAAACTTGTGCATCCAATATGTGATTTTGTGTCATTTTCTGTCATTGGTTGAACATTTAGGTCAATTTCGTTCTCCCTAGGCTTATTCTAATCTAATTAGGGTTTTTAACCAATCTTGTGCATCTAATATGTGATTTTGTGTCATTTTGTGTTATTGATTTAACATTTAGGTCATTTTAGTCCTCCCTAGGCTTATTCTAGTCCAATTAGGGTTTTTAACCAATCTTGTGCATCCAATATGTGATTTTGTGTCATTTTGTGTCATTGGTTGAACATTTAGGTCATTTTCGTCCTTCCTAGGCTTATTCTAATCCAATTAGGATTTTTAACCAAACTTGTGCATCCAATATGTGATTTTGTGTTATTTTCTGTCATTGGTTGAACATTTAGGTCAATTTCGTTCTCCCTAGGCTTATTCTAATCTAATTAGGGTTTTTAACCAATCTTGTGCATCCAATATGTGATTTTGTTTCATTGGTTGAACATTTAGGTCATTTTCGTCCTCCCTAGGCTTATTCTAATCCAATTAGTGTTTTTAACCAATCTTGTGCATCCAATATGTGATTTTGTGACATTTAGTGTCATTCGTTGAACATTTAGGTCATTTTCGTTCTCCCTAGGCTTATTCTAATCCAATTAGGGTTTTTAACCAATCTTGTGCATCCAATATGTGATTTTGTTTCATTGGTTGAACATTTAGGTCATTTTCGTCCTCCCTAGGCTTATTCTAATCCAATTAGTGTTTTTAACCAATGTTGTGCATCCAATATGTGATTTTGTGACATTTTGTGTCATTGGTTGAACATTTAGGTCATTTTCGTCCTCCATAAGCTTATTCTAATCCAATTAGGGTTTTTAACCAATCTTGTGCATCGAATATGTGATTTTGTGTCATTGGTTTAACATTTAGGTCATTTTCGTCCTTCCTAGGCTTATTCTAATCCAATTAGGATTTTTAACCAAACTTGTGCATCCAATATGTGATTTTGTGTCATTTTCTGTCATTGGTTGAACATTTAGGTCAATTTCGTTCTCCCTAGGCTTATTCTAATCTAATTAGGGTTTTTAACCAATCTTGTGCATCTAATATGTGATTTTGTGTCATTTTGTGTTATTGATTTAACATTTAGGTCATTTTAGTCCTCCCTAGGCTTATTCTAGTCCAATTAGGGTTTTTAACCAATCTAGTGCATCCAATATGTGATTTTGTGTCATTTTGTGTCATTGGTTGAACATTTAGGTCATTTTCGTTCTCCCTAGGCTTATTCTAATCCAATTAGGGTTTCTAACCAATCTTGTGCATCCAATATGTAATTTTGTGTCATTTGTTTAACATTTAGGTCATTTTCGTCCTCCCTAGGCTTATTCTAATCCAATTAGGATTTTTAACCAATCTTGTGCATCCAATATGTGATTTTGTGTCATTTTGTGTTATTGGTTGAACATTTAGGTCATTTTCGTCCTCCCTAGGCTTATTCTAACCCAAATAGGGTTTTTAAGCAATCTTGTGCATCTAATATGTGATTTTGCTTCATTTTGTGTCATTGGTTGAACGTTTAGGTCATTTTCGTCCTTCCTAGGCTTATTCTAATCCAATTAGGGTTTTTAACCAATCTTGTGCATCCAATATGTGATTTTGTGCCATTTTGTGTCATTGGTTGAACATTTAGGTCATTTTCGTCCTCCCTAGGCTTATTCTAATCCAATTAGGGT
This sequence comes from Cicer yamashitae, assembly GCA_037974755.1. NCBI lineage: Eukaryota > Viridiplantae > Streptophyta > Magnoliopsida > Fabales > Fabaceae > Cicer > Cicer yamashitae. The sequence goes on along the minus strand of JBBPBQ010000008.1, from coordinate 18,071,139 downwards.
TTTTAACCAATCTTGTGCATGCAATATGTCATTTTGTGTCATTTTGTGTCATTGGTTAAACGTTTAGGTCATTTTCGTCCTCCTTAGGCATATTCTACTCCAATTAGGGTTTTTAACCAATCTTGTGCATCCAATATGTGATTTTGTGTCCTTTTGTGTCATTGGTTGAACATTTAGGTCATTTTCGGTCTCCCTAGGCTTATTCTAATCCAATTAGGGTTTTTAACCAATCTTGTGCATCCAATATGTGATTTTGTGTCATTTTGTGTCATTGGTTGAACATTTAGGTCATTTTCGTTCTCCCTAGGCTTATTCTAATCCAATTAGGGTTTTTAACCAATCTTGTGCATCCAATATGTGATTTTGTGTCATTTTGTGTCATCTGTAATCCAATTAGGTCATTTTCGTCCTCCCTAGGCTTATTCTAATCCAATTAGGGTTTTTAACCAATCTTGTGCATCCAATATGTGATTTTGTGTCATTTTGTGTCATTGGTTGAACATTTAGGTCATTTTCGTTCTCCCTAGGCTTATGCTAATCTAATTAGGGTTTTTAACCAATCTTGTGCATCTAATATGTGATTTTGTGTCATTTTGTGTCATTGGTTTAACATTTAGGTCATTTTCGTCCACCCTAGGCTTATTCTAGTCCAATTAGGGTTTTTAACCAATCTTGTGCATCCAATATGTGATTTTGTGTCATTTTGTGTCATTGGTTGAACATTTAGGTCATTTTCGTCCTCCCTAGGGTTATTCTAATCCAATTAGGGTTTTTAACCAATCTTGTGCATCCAATATATGATTTTGTGTCATTTTGTGTCATTGGTTGAACATTTAGGTCATTTTCGTCCTCCCTAGGCTTATTCTAATCCAATTAGGGTTTTTAACCAATCTTGTGCATCCAATATGTGATTTTGTGTCATTTGTTTAACATTTAGGTCATTTTCGTCCTCCCTAGGCTTATTCTAATCCAATTAGGGTTTTTAACCAATCTTGTGCATCCAATATGTGATTTTGTGTCATTTGTTTAACATTTAGGTCATTTTCGTCCTCCCTAGGCTTATTCTAATCCAATTAGGATTTTTAACCAATCTTGTGCATCCAAAATGTGATTTTGTGTCATTTTGTGTCATTGGTTGAACATTTTGGTCATTTTCGTCCTCCCTAGACTTATTCTAATCCAATTAGGGTTTTTAACCAATCTTGTGCATCCAATATGTGATTTTGTGTCATTGGTTTAACATTTAAGTCATTTTCGTCCTCCCTAGGCTTATTCTAATCCAATTAGGGTTTTTAACCAATCTTGTGCATCCAATATTTGATTTTGTGTCATTTTGTGTCATTGGTTGAACATTTAGGTCATTTTCGTCCTCCCTAGGCTTATTCTAATCCAATTAGGATTTTTAACCAATCTTGTGCATCCAATATGTGATTTTGTGTCATTTTGTGTCATTGGTTAAACATTTAGGTCATTTTCGTCCTCCCTAGGCTTATTCTAATCCAATTAGGGTTTTTAACCAATCTTGTGCATCCAATATGTGATTTTGTGTCGTTTTGTGTCATTGGTTGAACGTTTAGGTCATTTTCGTCCTCTCTAGGCTTATTCTAATCCAATTAGGGTTTTTAACCAATCTTGTGCATCCAATATGTGATTTTGTGTCATTTTGTGTCATTGGTTGAACATTTAGGTCATTTTCGTCCTCCCTTGGCTTATTCTAATCCAATTAAGGTTTTTAACCAATCTTGTGCATCCAATATGTGATTTTGTGTCATTGGTTGAACATTTAGGTCATTTTCGTCCTCCCTAGGCTTATTCTAATCCAATTAGGGTTTTTAACCAATCTTGTGCATCCAATATGTGATTTTGTGTCATTTTGTGTCATTGGTTGAACATTTAGGTCATTTTCGTCCTCCCTAGGCATATTCTAATCCAATTACGATTGTTAACCAATCTTGTGCATCCAATATGTGATTTTGTGTCATTGGTTGAACATTTAGGTCATTTTCGTCGTCCCTAGGCTTATTCTAATCCAATTAGGGTTTTTAACCAATCTTGTGCATCCAATATGTGATTTTGTGTCATTTTGTGTCATTGGTTGAACATTTAGGTCATTTTCGTTCTCCCTAGGCTTATTCTAATCCAATTAGGGTTTTTAACCAATCTTGTGCATCCAATATGTGATTTTGTGTCATTTTGTGTCATGGGTTGAACATTTAGGTCATTTTCGTCCTCCCTAGGCTTATTCCAATGCAATTAGGGTTTTTAACCAATCTTGTGCATCCAATATGTGATTTTGTGTCATTTTGTGTCATTGGTTGAACATTTAGGTCATTTTCGTCCTCCCTAGGCTTATTCTAATCCAATTAGGGTTTTTAACCAATCTTGTGCATCCAATATATAATTTTGTGTCATTGGTTGAACATTTAGGTCATTTTCGTCCTCCCTAGGCTTATTCTAATCCAATTAGGGTTTTTAACCAATCTTGTGCATCCAATATGTGATTTTGTGTCATTTTGTGTCATTGGTTGAACATTTAGGTCATTTTCGTCCTCCCTAGGCTTATTCTAATCCAATTAGGGTTTTTAACCAATCTTGTGCATCCAATATGTGATTTTGGGTCATTGGTTCAACATTTAGGTCATTTTCGTCCTACCTAGGCTTATTCTAATCCAATTAGGGTTTTTAACCAATCTTGTGCAACCAATATGTGATTTTGTGTCATTTTGTGTCATTGGTTGAACATTTAGGTCATTTTCGTCCTCCCTAGGCTTATTCTAATCCAATTAGGGTTTTTAACCAATCTTGTGCATCCAATATGTGATTTTGTGTCATTTTGTGTCATTGGTGGAACGTTTAGGTCATTTTCGTCCTCCCTAGGCTTATTCTACTCCAATTAGGGTTTTTAACCAATCTTGTGCATCCAATATGTGATTTTGTGTCATTTGTTTAACATTTAGGTCATTTTCGTCCTCCCTAGGCTTATTCTAATCCAATTAGGATTTTTAACCAATCTTGTGCATCCAATATGTGATTTTGTGTTATTTTGTGTCATTGGTTGAACATTTAGGTCATTTTCGTCCTCCCTAGGCTTATTCTAATCCAATTAGTGTTTTTAACCAATCTTGTGCATCCAATATGTGATTTTGTGACATTTTGTGTCATTGGTTGAACATTTAGGTCATTTTCGTCCTCCCTAAGCTTATTCTAATCCAATTAGGGTTTTTAACCAATCTTGTGCATCGAATATGTGATTTTGTGTCATTGGTTTAACATTTAGGTCATTTTCGTCCTTCCTAGGCTTATTCTAATCCAATTAGGATTTTTAACCAAACTTGTGCATCCAATATGTGATTTTGTGTCATTTTCTGTCATTGGTTGAACATTTAGGTCAATTTCGTTCTCCCAAGGCTTATTCTAATCTAATTAGGGTTTTTAACCAATCTTGTGCATCCAATATGTGATTTTGTTTCATTGGTTGAACATTTAGGTCATTTTCGTCCTCCCTAGGCTTATTCTAATCCAATTAGGGTTTTTAACCAATCTTGTGCATCCAATATGTGATTTTGTGACATTTAGTGTCATTCGTTGAACATTTAGGTCATTTTCGTTCTCCCTAGGCTTATTCTAATCCAATTAGGGTTTTTAACCAATCTTGTGCATCCAATATGTGATTTTGTTTCATTGGTTGAACATTTAGGTCATTTTCGTCCTCCCTAGGCTTATTCTAATCCAATTAGGGTTTTTAACCAATCTTGTGCATCTAATATGTGATTTTGTGTCATTGGTTTAACATTTAGGTCATTTTCGTCCTCCCTAGGCTTATTCTAATCCAATTAGGATTTTTAACCAAACTTGTGCATCCAATATGTGATTTTGTGTCATTTTTTGTCATTGGTTGAACATTTAGGTCAATTTCGTCCTCCCTAGGCTTATTCTAATACAATTAGGGTTTTTAACCAATCTTGTGCATCCAATATGTGATTTTGTGTCATTTTGTGTCATTGGTTGAACGTTTAGGTCATTTTCGTCCTCCCTAGGCTTATTCTAATCCAATTAGGGTTTTTAACCAATCTAGTGCATCCAATATATGATTTTGTGTCATTTTGTGTCATTGGTTGAACGTTTAGGTCATTTTCGTCCTCCCTAGGCTTATTCTAATCCAATTAGGGTTTTTAACCAATCTTGTGCATCCAATATGTGATTTTGTTTCATTGGTTGAACATTTAGGTCATTTTCGTCCTCCCTAGGCTTATTCTAATCCAATTAGTGTTTTTAACCAATCTTGTGCATCCAATATGTGATTTTGTGACATTTTGTGTCATTGGTTGAACATTTAGGTCATTTTCGTCCTCCCTAGGCTTATTCTAATCCAATTAGGGTTTTTAACCAATCTTGTGCATCCAATATGTGATTTTGTTTCATTGGTTGAACATTTAGGTCATTTTCGTCCTCCCTAGGCTTATTCTAATCCAATTAGTGTTTTTAACCAATCTTGTGCATCCAATATGTGATTTTGTGACATTTAGTGTCATTCGTTGAACATTTAGGTCATTTTCGTTCTCTCTAGGCTTATTCTAATCCAATTAGGGTTTTTAACCAATCTTGTGCATCCAATATGTGATTTTGTTTCATTGGTTGAACATTTAGGTCATTTTCGTCCTCCCTAGGCTTATTCTAATCCAATTAGTGTTTTTAACCAATCTTGTGCATCCAATATGTGATTTTGCGTCATTTTGTGTCATTGGTGGAACGTTTAGGTCATTTTCGTCCTCCCTAGGCTTATTCTAATCCAATTAGGATTTTTAACCAATCTTGTGCATCCAATATGTGATTTTGTGTCATTTTGTTT
>JBBPBQ010000008.1:18020076-18063619 GCA_037974755.1 Cicer yamashitae | reverse complement strand
TTTTAACCAATCTTGTGCATCCAATATGTGATTTTGTGTCATTGGTTTAACATTTAAGTCATTTTCGTCCTCCCTAGGCTTATTCTAATCCAATTAGGGTTTTTAACCAATCTTGTGCATCCAATATTTGATTTTGTGTCATTTTGTGTCATTGGTTGAACATTTAGGTCATTTTCGTCCTCCCTAGGCTTAATCTAGTCCAATTAGGGTTTTTAACCAATCTTGTGCATCTAATATGTGATTTTGTGCCATTTTGTGTCATTGGTTGAACATTTAGGTCATTTTTGTCCTCCCTAGGCTTATTCTAAACCAATTAGGGTTTTTAACCAATCTTGTGCATCCAATATGTGATTTTGTGTCATTTTGTGTCATTGGTGGAACGTTTAGGTCATTTTCGTCCTCCCTAGGCTTATTCTACTCCAATTAGGGTTTTTAACCAATCTTGTGCATCCAATATGTGATTTTGTGTAATTTGTTTAACATTTAGGTCATTTTCGTCCTCCCTAGGCTTATTCTAATCCAATTAGGATTTTTAACCAATCTTGTGCATCCAATATGTGATTTTGTGTTATTTTGTGTCATTGGTTGAACATTTAGGTCATTTTCGTCCTCCCTAGGCTTATTCTAATCCAATTAGTGTTTTTAACCAATCTTGTGCATCCAATATGTGATTTTGTGACATTTTGTGTCATTGGTTGAACATTTAGGTCATTTTCGTCCTCCCTAAGCTTATTCTAATCCAATTAGGGTTTTTAACCAATCTTGTGCATCGAATATGTGATTTTGTGTCATTGGTTTAACATTTAGGTCATTTTCGTCCTTCCTAGGCTTATTCTAATCCAATTAGGATTTTTAACCAAACTTGTGCATCAAATATGTGATTTTGTGTCATTTTCTAACATTGGTTGAACATTTAGGTCAATTTCGTTCTCCCTAGGCTTATTCTAGTCCAATTAGGGTTTTTAACCAATCTTGTGCATCCAATATGTGATTTTGTGCCATTTTGTGTTATTGATTTAACATTTAGGTCATTTTTGTCCTCCCTAGGCTTATTCTAGTCCAATTAGGGTTTTTAACCAATCTTGTGCATCCAATATGTGATTTTGTGTCATTTTGTGTCATTGGTTGAACATTTAGGTCATTTTCGTTCTCCCTAGGCTTATTCTAATCCAATTAGGGTTTTTAACCAATGTTGTGCATCCAATATGTAATTTTGTGTCATTTGTTTAACATTTAGGTCATTTTCGTCCTCCCAAGGCTTATTCTAATCCAATTAGGATTTTTAACTAATCTTGTGCATCCAATATGTGATTTTGTGTTATTTTGTGTCATTGGTTGAACATTTAGGTCATTTTCGTCCTCCCTAGGCTTATTCTAATCCAATTAGTGTTTTTAACCAATCTTGTGCATCCAATATGTGATTTTGTGTCATTTTGTGTCATTGGTTGAACATTTAGGTCATTTTCGTCCTCCCTAGGCTTATGCTAATCCAATTAGGGTTTTTAACCAATCTTGTGCATCCAATATGTGATTTTGTGTCATTTTGTGTCATTGGTTGAACATTTAGGTCATTTTCGTCCTCCCTAGGCTTATTCTAATCCAATTAGGGTTTTTAACCAATCTTGTGCATCCAATATGTGATTTTGTGTCATTTTGTGTCATTGGTTGAACATTTAGGTCACTTTCGTCCTCCCCAGGCTTATTCTAATCCAATTAGGGTTTTTAACCAATCTTGTGCATCCAATATGTGATTTTGTGTCATTATGTGTCATTGGTTGAACATTTAGGTCATTTTCGTCCTCCCTAGGGTTATTCTAATCCAATTAGGATTTTTTACCAATCTTGTGCATCCAATAAGTGATTTTGTGTCATTGGTTGAACATTTAGGTCATTTTCGTCCTCCCTAGGCTTATTCTAATCCAATTAGGGTTTTAAACCAATCTTGTGCATCCAATATGTGATTTTGGGTCATTTTGTGTCATTGGTTGAACATTTAGGTAATTTTCGTCCTCCCTAGGCTTATTCTAATCCAATTAGGGTTTTTAACCAATCTTGTGCATCCAATATGTGATTTTGTGTCATTTTGTGTCATTGGTTGAACATTTAGGTCATTTTCGTTCTCCCTAGGCTTATTCTAATCCAATTAGGGTTTTTAACCAATCTTGTGCATCCAATATGTGATTTTGTTTCATTGGTTGAACATTTAGGTCATTTTCGACCTCCCTAGGCTTATTCTAATCCAATTTGTGTTTTTAACCAATCTTGTGCATCCAATATGTGATTTTGTGACATTTTGTGTCATTGGTTGAACATTTAGGTCATTTTCATCCTCCCTAGGCTTATTCTAATCCAATTAGGGTTTTTAACCAATCTTGTGCATCCAATATGTGATTTTGTGTCATTTGTTTAACATTTAGGTCATTTTCGTCTTCCCTAGGCTTATTCTAATCCAATTAGGATTTTTAACCAATCATGGGCATCCAATATGTGATTTTGTGTCATTTCATGTCATTGGTTGAACATTTAGGTCATTTTCGTCCTCCCTAGGCTTATTCTAACCCAATTAGGGTTTTTAACCAATCTTGTGCATCTAATATGTGATTTTGTGTCATTTTGTGTCATTGGTTGAACGTTTAGGTCATTTTCGTCCTCCCTAGGCTTATTCTAATCCAATTAGGGTTTTTAACCAATCTTGTGCATCCAATATGTGATTTTGTGTCATTGGTTGAACATTTAGGTCATTTTCGTCCTCCCTAGGCTTATTCGAATACAATTACGATTTTTAACGAATCTTGTGCATCCAATATGTGATTTTGTGTCATTGGTTGAACATTTAGGTCATTTTCGTCCTCCCTAGGCTTATTCTAATCCAATTAGGGTTTTTAACCAATCTTGTGCATCCAATATGTGATTTTGTGTCATTCGTTGAACATTTAGGTCATTTTCGTTCTCCCTAGGCTTATTCTAATCCAATTAGGGTTTTTAACCAATCTTGTGCATCCAATATGTGATTTTGTTTCATTGGTTGAACATTTAGGTCATTTTCGTCCTCCCTAGGCTTATTCTAATCCAATTAGTGTTTTTAACCAATCTTGTCCATCCAATATGTGATTTTGTGACATTTTTTGTCATTGGTTGAACATTTAGGTCATTTTCGTTCTCCCTAGGCTTATTCTAATCCAATTAGGGTTTTTAACCAATCTTGTGCATCCAATATGTGATTTTGTTTCATTGGTTGAACATTTAGGTCATTTTCGTCCTGCCTAGGCTTATTCTAATCCAATTAGTGTTTTTAACCAATCTTGTGCATCCAATATGTGATTTTGTGACATTTTGTGTCATTGGTTGAACATTTAGGTCATTTTCGTCCTCCCTAAGCTTATTCTAATCCAATTAGGGTTTTTAACCAATCTTGTGCATCGAATATGTGATTTTGTGTCATTGGTTTAACATTTAGGTCATTTTCGTCCTTCTTAGGCTTATTCTAATCCAATTAGGATTTTTAACCAAACTTGTGCATCCAATATGTGATTTTGTGTCATTTTCTGTCATTGGTTGAACATTTAGGTCAATTTCGTTCTCCCTAGGCTTATTCTAATCTAATTAGGGTTTTTAACCAATCTTGTGCATCCAATATGTGATTTTGTTTCATTGGTTGAACATTTAGGTCATTTTCGTCCTCCCTAGGCTTATTCTAATCCAATTAGTGTTTTTAACCAATCTTGTCCATCCAATATGTGATTTTGTGACATTTTTTGTCATTGGTTGAACATTTAGGTCATTTTCGTTCTCCCTAGGCTTATTCTAATCCAATTAGGGTTTTTAACCAATCTTGTGCATCCAATATGTGATTTTGTTTCATTGGTTGAACATTTAGGTCATTTTCGACCTCCCTAGGCTTATTCTAATCCAATTAGTGTTTTTAACCAATCTTGTGCATCCAATATGTGATTTTGTGACATTTTGTGTCATTGGTTGAACATTTAGGTCATTTTCATCCTCCCTAGGCTTATTCTAATCCAATTAGGGTTTTTAACCAACCTTGTGCATCCAATATGTGATTTTGTGTCATTGGTTTAACATTTAGGTCATTTTCGTCCTCCCTAGGCTTATTCTAATCCAATTAGGATTTTTAACCAAACTTGTGCATCCAATATGTGATTTTGTGTCATTTTTTGTCATTGGTTGAACATTTAGGTCAATTTCGTCCTCCCTAGGCTTATTCTAATACAATTAGGGTTTTTAACCAATCTTGTGCATCCAATATGTGATTTTGTGTCATTTTGTGTCATTGGTTGAACGTTTAGGTCATTTTCGTCCTCCCTAGGCTTATTCTAATCCAATTAGGGTTTTTAACCAATCTAGTGCATCCAATATATGATTTTGTGTCATTTTGTGTCATTGGTTGAACGTTTAGGTCATTTTCGTCCTCCCTAGGCTTATTCTAATCCAATTAGGGTTTTTAACCAATCTTGTGCATCCAATATGTGATTTTGTTTCATTGGTTGAACATTTAGGTCATTTTCGTCCTCCCTAGGCTTATTCTAATCCAATTAGTGTTTTTAACCAATCTTGTGCATCCAATATGTGATTTTGTGACATTTTGTGTCATTGGTTGAACATTTAGGTCATTTTCGTCCTCCCTAGGCTTATTCTAATCCAATTAGGGTTTTTAACCAATCTTGTGCATCTAATATGTGATTTTGTGTCATTGGTTTAACATTTAGGTCATTTTCGTCCTCCCTAGGCTTATTCTAATCCAATTAGGATTTTTAACCAAACTTGTGCATCCAATATGTGATTTTGTGTCATTTTTTGTCATTGGTTGAACATTTAGGTCAATTTCGTCCTCCCTAGGCTTATTCTAATACAATTAGGGTTTTTAACCAATCTTGTGCATCCAATATGTGATTTTGTGTCATTGGTTTAACATTTAGGTCCTTTTCGTCCTCCCTAGGATTATTCTAATCCAATTAGGATTTTTAACCAAACTTGTGCATCCAATATGTGATTTTGTGTCATTTTGTGTCATTGGTTGAACATTTAGGTCATTTTCGTTCTCCCTAGGCTTATTCTAATCCAATTAGGGTTTTTAACCAATCTTGTGCATCCAATATGTGATTTTGTTTCATTGGTTGAACATTTAGGTCATTTTCGTCCTCCCTAGGCTTATTCTAATCCAATTAGTGTTTTTAACCAATCTTGTCCATCCAATATGTGATTTTGTGACATTTTTTGTCATTGGTTGAACATTTAGGTCATTTTTGTCCTCCCTAGGCTTATTCTAAACCAATTAGGGTTTTAACCAATCTTGTGCATCCAATATGTGATTTTGTGTCATTTTGTGTCATTGGTTGAACATTTAGGTCATTTTCGTCCTCCCTAGGCTTATTCTAATCCAATTAGTGTTTTTAACCAATCTTGTGCATCCAATATGTGATTTTGTGACATTTTGTGTCATTGGTTGAACATTTAGGTCATTTTCGTCCTCCCTAAGCTTATTCTAATCCAATTAGGGTTTTTAACCAATCTTGTGCATCGAATATGTGATTTTGTGTCATTGGTTTAACATTTAGGTCATTTTCGTCCTTCCTAGGCTTATTCTAATCCAATTAGGATTTTTAACCAAACTTGTGCATCCAATATGTGATTTTGTGTCATTTTCTGTTATTGGTTGAACATTTAGGTCAATTTCGTTCTCCCTAGGCTTATTCTAATCTAATTAGGGTTTTTAACCAATCTTGTGCATCCAATATGTGATTTTGTTTCATTGGTTGAACATTTAGGTCATTTTCGTCCTCCCTAGGCTTATTCTAATCCAATTAGTGTTTTTAACCAATCTTGTGCATCCAATATGTGATTTTGTGACATTTAGTGTCATTCGTTGAACATTTAGGTCATTTTCGTTCTGCCTAGGCTTATTCTAATCCAATTAGGGTTTTTAACCAATCTTGTGCATCCAATATGTGATTTTGTTTCATTGGTTGAACATTTAGGTCATTTTCGTCCTCCCTAGGCTTATTCTAATCCAATTAGTGTTTTTAACCAATCTTGTCCATCCAATATGTGATTTTGTGACATTTTTTGTCATTGGTTGAACATTTAGGTCATTTTTGTCCTCCCTAGGCTTATTCTAAACCAATTAGGGTTTTAACCAATCTTGTGCATCCAATATGTGATTTTGTGTCATTTTGTGTCATTGGTGGAACGTTTAGGTCATTTTCGTCCTCCCTAGGCTTATTCTACTCCAATTAGGGTTTTTAACCAATCTTGTGCATCCAATATGTGATTTTGTGTAATTTGTTTAACATTTAGGTCATTTTCGTCCTCCCTAGGCTTATTCTAATCCAATTAGGATTTTTAACCAATCTTGTGCATCCAATATGTGATTTTGTGTTATTTTGTGTCATTGGTTGAACATTTAGGTCATTTTCGTCCTCCCTAGGCTTATTCTAATCCAATTAGTGTTTTTAACCAATCTTGTGCATCCAATATGTGATTTTGTGACATTTTGTGTCATTGGTTGAACATTTAGGTCATTTTCGTCCTCCCTAAGCTTATTCTAATCCAATTAGGGTTTTTAACCAATCTTGTGCATCGAATATGTGATTTTGTGTCATTGGTTTAACATTTAGGTCATTTTCGTCCTTCCTAGGCTTATTCTAATCCAATTAGGATTTTTAACCAAACTTGTGCATCAAATATGTGATTTTGTGTCATTTTCTAACATTGGTTGAACATTTAGGTCAATTTCGTTCTCCCTAGGCTTATTCTAGTCCAATTAGGGTTTTTAACCAATCTTGTGCATCCAATATGTGATTTTGTGCCATTTTGTGTTATTGATTTAACATTTAGGTCATTTTTGTCCTCCCTAGGCTTATTCTAGTCCAATTAGGGTTTTTAACCAATCTTGTGCATCCAATATGTGATTTTGTGTCATTTTGTGTCATTGGTTGAACATTTAGGTCATTTTCGTTCTCCCTAGGCTTATTCTAATCCAATTAGGGTTTTTAACCAATGTTGTGCATCCAATATGTAATTTTGTGTCATTTGTTTAACATTTAGGTCATTTTCGTCCTCCCAAGGCTTATTCTAATCCAATTAGGATTTTTAACTAATCTTGTGCATCCAATATGTGATTTTGTGTTATTTTGTGTCATTGGTTGAACATTTAGGTCATTTTCGTCCTCCCTAGGCTTATTCTAATCCAATTAGTGTTTTTAACCAATCTTGTGCATCCAATATGTGATTTTGTGTCATTTTGTGTCATTGGTTGAACATTTAGGTCATTTTCATCCTCCCTAGGCTTATTCTAATCCAATTAGGGTTTTTAACCAATCTTGTGCATATAATAAGTGATTTTGTGTCATTGGTTGAACATTTAGGTCATTTTTGTCCTCCCTAGGCTTATTCCAATCCAATTAGGGTTTTTAACCAATCTTGTGCATCCAATATGTGATTTTGTGTCATTTTGTGTCATTGGTTGAACATTTAGGTCATTTTCGTCCTCCCTAGGCTTATTCTAATCCAATTAGGGTTTTTAACCAATCTTGTGCATCCAATATGTGATTTTGTGTCATTTGTTTAACATTTAGGTCATTTTCGTCCTCCCTAGGCTTATTCTACTCCAATTAGGGTTTTTAACCAATCTTGTGCATCCAATATGTGATTTTGTGTCATTTTGTGTCATTGGTTGAACATTTAGGTCATTTTCGTCCTCCCTAGGCTTATTCTAATCCAATTAGGGTTTTTAACCGATCTTGTTCATCCAATATGTGATTTTGTGTCATTTTGTGTCATTGGTTGAACATTTAGGTCATTTTCGTCCTCCCTAGGCTTATTCTAATCCAATTAGGGTTTTTAACCAATCTTGTGCATCCAATATGTGATTTTGTGTCATTTTGTGTCATTGGTTGAACATTTAGGTCATTTTCGTCCTCCCTAGGCTTATTCTAATCCAATTAGGGTTTTTAACCAATCTTGTGCATCCAATATGTAATTTTGGGTCATTTTGTGTCATTGGTTGAACATTTAGGTCATTTTCGTCCTCCCTTGGCTTATTCCAATCCAATTAGGGTTTTTAACCTATCTTGTGCATCCAATATGTGATTTTGTGTCATTGGTTGAACATTTAGGTCATTTTCGTCCTCCCTAGGCTTATTCTAATCCAATTAGGGTTTTTAACCAATCTTGTGCATCCAATATGTGATTTTGTGTCATTGGTCTAACATTTAGGTCATTTTCGTCCTCCCTAGGCTTATTCTAATCCAATAAGGGTTTTTAACCAATCTTGTGCATCCAATATGTGATTTTGTGTCATTTTGTGTCATTGGTTGAACATTTAGGTCATTTTCGTCCTCCCTAGGCTTATTCTAATCCAATTAGGATTTTTAACCAATCTTGTGCATCCAATATGTGATTTTGTATCATTTTGTGTCATTGGTTGAACATTTAGGTAAATTTCGTCCTCCCTAGGCTTATTCTAATCCAATTAGGGTTTTTAACCAATCTTGTGCATCCAATATGTGATTTTGTGTCATTTTGTGTCATTGGTTGAACATTTAGGTCATTTTCGTCCTCCCTAGGCTTATTCTAATCCAATTAGGGTTTTTAACCAATCTTGTGCATATGATAAGTGATTTTATGTCATTGGTAATCCAATTAGGTCATTTTCGTCCTCCCTAGGCTTATTACAATCCAATTAGGGTTTTTAACCAATCTTGTGCATCCAATATGTGATTTTGTGTCATTTTGTGTCATTGGTTGAACATTTAGGTCATTTTCGTCCTCCCTAGGCTTATTCTAATCCAATTAGGGTTTTTAACCAATCTTGTGCATCCAATATGTGATTTTGTGTCATTATGTGTCATTGGTTGAACATTTAGGTCATTTTGGTCCTCCCTAGGCATATTCTAATCCAATTAGGGTTTTTAACCAATCTTGTGCATCCAATATGTGATTTTGTGTCATTTTGTGTCATTGGTTGAACATTTAGGTCATTTTCGTCCTCCCTAGGCTTATTCTAATCCAATTAGGGTTTTTAACCAATCTTGTGCATCCAATATGTGATTTTGTGTCATTTTCTGTCATTTTGTGTCATATGTAATCCAATTAGGTCATTTTCGTCCTCCCTAGACTTATTCTAATCCAATTAGGGTTTTTAACCAATCTTGTGCATCCAATATGTGATTTTGTGTCATTTTGTGTCATTGGTTGAACATTTAGGTCATTTTCGTCCTCCCTAGGCTTATTCTAATCCAATTAGGGTTTTTAACCAATGTTGTCCATCCAATATGTGATTTTATGTCATTGGTTGAACATTTAGTTCATTTTCGTCCTCCCTAGGCTTATTCTAATCCAATTAGGGTTTTTAACCAATCTTGTGCATCCAATATGTGATTTTGTGTCATTTTGTGTCATTGGTTGAACATTAAGGTCATTTTCGTCCTCCCTAGGCTTATTCTAATCCAATTAGGGTTTTTAACCAATCTTGTGCATCCAATATGTGATTTTGTGTCATTGGTTGAACATTTAGGCCATTTTCGTCCTCCTTGGGCTTATTCTAATCCAATTAGGGTTTTTAACCAATCTTGTGCATCCAATATGTGATTTTGTGTCATTGGTTGAACATTTAGGTCATTTTCCCCTAGGCTTATTCTAATCCAATTAGGGTTTTAAACCAATCTTGTGCATCCAATATGTGATTTTGTGTCATTTTGTGTCATTGGTTGCACATTAAGGTCATTTTCGTCCTCCCTAGGCTTATTCTAATCCAATTAGGGTTTTTAACCAATCTTGAGCATCCAATATGTGATTTTGTGTCATTTTGTGTCATTGGTTGAACATTTAGGTCATTTTCGTCCTCCCTAGGCTTATTCTAATCAAATTAGGGTTTTTAAGCAATCTTGTGCATCCAATATGTTATTTTGTGTCATTGGTTGAACATTTTGTTCATTTTCGCCCACCCTAGGCTTATTCTAATCCAATTAGGGTTTTCAACAAATCTTGTGCATCCAATATGTGATTTTGTGTCATTGGTTGAAAATTTAGGTCATTTTCGTCCTCCCTACGCTTATTCTAATCCAATTAGGGTTTTTAACCAATCTTGTGCATCCAATATGTGATTTTGTGTCATTTTGTGTCATTGGTTGAACATTTAGGTCATTTTCGTCCTCCCTAGGCTTATTCTAATCCAATTAGGGTTTTTAACCAATCTTGTGCATCCAATATGTGATTTTGTGTCATTTTCTGTCATTTTGTGTCATATGTAATCCAATTAGGTCATTTTCGTCCTCCCTAGACTTATTCTAATCCAATTAGGGTTTTTAACCAATCTTGTGCATCCAATATGTGATTTTGTGTCATTTTGTGTCATTGGTTGAACATTTAGGTCATTTTCGTCCTCCCTAGGCTTATTCTAATCCAATTAGGGTTTTTAACCAATCGTGTGCATCCAATATGTGATTTTGTGTCATTGGTTGAACATTTAGGTCATTTTCGTCCTCCCTAGGTTTATTCTAATCCAATTAGGGTTTTTAACCAATCTTGTGCATCCAATATGTGATTTTGTGTCATTTTGTGTCATTGGTTGAACATTTAGGTCATTTTCGTCCTCCGTAGTCTTATTCTAATCCAATTAGGGTTTTTAACCAATCTTGTGCATCCAATATGTGATTTTGTGTCATTTTGTGTCATTGGTTGAACATTTAGGTCATTTTCGTCCTCCCTAGGCTTATTCTAATCCAATTAGGGTTTTTAACCAATCTTGTGCATCCAGTATGTGATTTTTTGTCATTTTGTGTCATTGGTTGAACATTTAGGTCATTTTCGTCCTGCCTAGGCTTATTCTAATCCAATTAGGGTTTTTAACCAATCTTGTGCATCCAATATGTGATTTTGTGTCATTTTGTGTCATTGGTTGAACATTTAGGTCATTTTCGTCCTCCCTAGGCTTATTCTAATCCAATTAGGGTTTTTAACCAATCTTGTGCATCCAATATGTGATTTTGTGTCATTTTGTGTCATCGATTGAACATTTAGGTCATTTTCGTCCTCCCTAGGCTTATTCTAATCCAATTAGGGTTTTTAACCAATCTTGTGCATCCAATATGTGATTTTGTGTCATTGGTTGAACATTTAGGTCATTTTCGTCCTCCCTAGGCATATTCTAATCCAATTAGGGTTTGTAACCAATCTTGTGCATCTAATATGTGATTTTGTGTCATTGGTTGAACATTTAGGTCTTCTTCGTCCTCCCTAGGCTTATTCTAATCCAATTAGGGTTTTTAACCAATCTTGTGCATCCAATATGTGATTTTGTGTCATTTTGTGTCATTGGTTGAACATTTAGGTCATTTTCGTCCTCCCTAGGCTTATTCTAATCCAATTAGGGTTTTTAACCAATCTTGTGCATCCAATATGTGATTTTGTGTCATTTTGTGTCATTGGTTGAACGTTTAGGTCATTTTCGTCCCCCTAGGCATATTCTAATCCAATTAGGGTTTTTAGCCAATCTTGTGCATCCAATATGTGATTTTGTGTCATTTGTTTAACATTTAGGTCATTTTCGTCCTCCCTAGGCATATTCTAATCCAATTAGGGTTTTTAGCCAATCTTGTGCATCCAATATGTGATTTTGTGTCATTTGTTTAACATTTAGGTCATTTTCGTCCTCCCTAGGCTTATTCTAATCCAATTAGGGTTTTTAACCAATCTTGTGCATCCAATATGTGATTTTGTGTCATTTTGTGTCATTGGTTGAACATATAGGTCATTTTCGTCCTCCCTAGGCTTATTCTAATTCAAATAGGGTTTTTCACCAATCTTGTGCATCCAATATGTGATTTTGTGTCATTTTGTGTCATTGGTTGAACGTTTAGGTCATTTTCGTCCTCCCTAGGCATATTCTAATCCAATTAGGGTTTTTAGCCAATCTTGTGCATCCAATATGTGATTTTGTGTCATTTGTTTAACATTTAGGTCATTTTCGTCCTCCCTAGGCTTATTCTAATCCAATTAGGGTTTTTAACCAATCTTGTGCATCCAATATGTGATTTTGTGTCATTTTGTGTCATTGGTTGAACATTTAGGTCATTTTCGTCCTCCCTAGGCTTATTCTAATCCAATTAGGGTTATTAACCAATCTTGTGCATCCAATATGTGATTTTGTGTCATTTTGTGTCATTGGTTGAACATTTAGGTGATTTTCGTACTCCCTAGGCTTATTCTAATCCAATTAGGGTTTTTAACCAATCTTGTGCATCCAATATGTGATTTTGTGTCATTTTGTGTCATTGGTTGAACATTTAGGTCATTTTCCTCCTCTCTAGGCTTATTCTAATCCAATTAGGGTTTTTAACCAATCTTGTGCATCCAATATGTGATTTTGTGTCATTTTGTGTCATTGGTTGAACATTTAGGTCATTTTCGTCCTCCCTAGGCTTATTCTAATCCAATTAGGGTTTTTAACCAATCTTGTGCATCCAATATGTGATTTTGTGTCATTGGTTGAACATTTAGGTCGCTTTCGTCCTCCCTAGGCTTATTCTAAACCAATTAGGGGTTTTAACCAATCTTGTGCATCCAATATGTGATTTTGTGTCATTGGTTTAACATTTAGGTCATTTTCGTCCTCCCTAGGCTTATTCTAATCCAATTAGGATTTTTAACCAAACTTGTGCATCCAATATGTGATTTTGTGTCATTTTTTGTCATTGGTTGAACATTTAGGTCAATTTCGTCCTCCCTAGGCTTATTCTAATACAATTAGGGTTTTTAACCAATCTTGTGCATCCAATATGTGATTTTGTGTCATTTTGTGTCATTGGTTGAACGTTTAGGTCATTTTCGTCCTCCCTAGGCTTATTCTAATCCAATTAGGGTTTTTAACCAATCTAGTGCATCCAATATATGATTTTGTGTCATTTTGTGTCATTGGTTGAACGTTTAGGTCATTTTCGTCCTCCCTAGGCTTATTCTAATCCAATTAGGGTTTTTAACCAATCTTGTGCATCCAATATGTGATTTTGTTTCATTGGTTGAACATTTAGGTCATTTTCGTCCTCCCTAGGCTTATTCTAATCCAATTAGTGTTTTTAACCAATCTTGTGCATCCAATATGTGATTTTGTGACATTTTGTGTCATTGGTTGAACATTTAGGTCATTTTCGTCCTCCCTAGGCTTATTCTAATCCAATTAGGGTTTTTAACCAATCTTGTGCATCCAATATGTGATTTTGTTTCATTGGTTGAACATTTAGGTCATTTTCGTCCTCCCTAGGCTTATTCTAATCCAATTAGTGTTTTTAACCAATCTTGTGCATCCAATATGTGATTTTGTGACATTTAGTGTCATTCGTTGAACATTTAGGTCATTTTCGTTCTCCCTAGGCTTATTCTAATCCAATTAGGGTTTTTAACCAATCTTGTGCATCCAATATGTGATTTTGTTTCATTGGTTGAACATTTAGGTCATTTTCGTCCTCCCTAGGCTTATTCTAATCCAATTAGTGTTTTTAACCAATCTTGTCCATCCAATATGTGATTTTGTGACATTTTTTGTCATTGGTTGAACATTTAGGTCATTTTCGTTCTCCCTAGGCTTATTCTAATCCAATTAGGGTTTTTAACCAATCTTGTGCATCCAATATGTGATTTTGTTTCATTGGTTGAACATTTAGGTCATTTTCGTCCTGCCTAGGCTTATTCTAATCCAATTAGTGTTTTTAACCAATCTTGTGCATCCAATATGTGATTTTGTGACATTTTGTGTCATTGGTTGAACATTTAGGTCATTTTCGTCCTCCCTAAGCTTATTCTAATCCAATTAGGGTTTTTAACCAATCTTGTGCATCGAATATGTGATTTTGTGTCATTGGTTTAACATTTAGGTCATTTTCGTCCTTCTTAGGCTTATTCTAATCCAATTAGGATTTTTAACCAAACTTGTGCATCCAATATGTGATTTTGTGTCATTTTCTGTCATTGGTTGAACATTTAGGTCAATTTCGTTCTCCCTAGGCTTATTCTAATCTAATTAGGGTTTTTAACCAATCTTGTGCATCTAATATGTGATTTTGTGTCATTTTGTGTTATTGATTTAACATTTAGGTCATTTTAGTCCTCCCTAGGCTTATTCTAGTCCAATTAGGGTTTTTAACCAATCTTGTGCATCCAATATGTGATTTTGTGTCATTTTGTGTCATTGGTTGAACATTTAGGTCATTTTCGTTCTCCCTAGGCTTATTCTAATCCAATTAGGGTTTTTAACCAATCTTGTGCATCCAATATGTAATTTTGTGTCATTTGTTTAACATTTAGGTCATTTTCGTCCTCCCTAGGCTTATTCTAATCCAATTAGGATTTTTAACCAATCTTGTGCATCCAATATGTGATTTTGTGTCATTTTGTGTCATTGGTTGAACATTTAGGTCATTTTCGTCCTCCCTAGGCTTATTCTAAGCCAATTAGGATTTTTAAGCAATCTTGTGCATCTAATATGTGATTTTGTGTCATTTTGTGTCATTGGTTGAACGTTTAGGTCATTTTCGTCCTTCCTAGGCTTATTCTAATCCAATTAGGGTTTTTAACCAATCTTGTGCATCCAATATGTGATTTTGTGCCATTTTGTGTCATTGGTTGAACAATTAGGTCACTTTCGTCCTCCCTAGGCTTATTCTAATCCAATTAGGGTTTTAAACCAATCTTGTGCATGCAATATGTCATTTTGTGTCATTTTGTGTCATTGGTTGAACGTTTAGGTCATTTTCGTCCTCCTTAGGCATATTCTACTCCAATTAGGGTTTTTAACCAATCTTGTGCATCCAATATGTGATTTTGTGTCCTTTTGTGTCATTGGATGAACATTTAGGTCATTTTCGGTCTCCCTAGGCTTATTCTAATCCAATTAGGGTTTTTAACCAATCTTGTGCATCCAATATGTGATTTTGTGTCATTTTGTGTCATTGGTTGAACATTTAGGTCATTTTCGTTCTCCCTAAGCTTATTCTAATCCAATTAGGGTTTTTAACCAATCTTGTGCATCCAATATGTGATTTTGTTTGATTGGTTGAACATTTAGGTCATTTTCGTCCTCCCTAGGCTTATTCTAATCCAATTAGTGTTTTTAACCAATCTTGTGCATCCAATATGTGATTTTGCGTCATTTTGTGTCATTGGTGGAACGTTTAGGTCATTTTCGTCCTCCCTAGGCTTATTCTAATCCAATTAGGATTTTTAACCAATCTTGTGCATCCAATATGTGATTTTGTGTCATTTTGTTTCATTGGTTGAACATTTAGGTCATTTTCGTCCTTGCTAGGCTTATTCTAATCTAATTAGGGTTTTTAACAATTCTTGTGCATCTAATATGTTATTTTGTGTCATTTTGTGTCATTGGTTTAACATTTAGGTCATTTTCGTCCTCCCTAAGCTTATTCTAGTCCAGTTAGGGTTTTTAACCAATCTTGTGCATCCAATATGTGATTTTGTGTCATTTTGTGTCATTGGTTGAACATTTAGGTCATTTTCGTTCTCCCTAGGCTTATTCTAATCCAATTAGGGTTTTTAACCAATCTTGTGCATCCAATATGTGATTTTGTGTCATTTGTTTAACATTTAGGTCATTTTCGTCCTCCCTAGGCTTATTCTATTCCAAATAGGGTTTTTAACCAATCTTGTGCATCCAATATGTGATTTTGTGTCATTTTGTGTCATTGGTTGAACATTTAGGTCATTTTCGTCCTCCCTAGGCTTATTCTAGTCCAATTAGGGTTTTTAACCAATCTTGTACATCCAATATGTGATTTTGTGTCATTTTATGTCATTGGTTGAACATTTAGGTCATTTTCGTCCTCCCTAGGCTTATTCTAATCCAATTAGGGTTTTTAACCAATCTTGTGCATCCAATATGTGATTTTGTGTCATTTGTTTAACATTTAGGTCATTTTCGTCCTCCCTAGGCTTATTCTAATCCAATTAGGATTTTTAACCAATCTTGGGCATCCAATATGTGATTTTGTGTCATTTTGTGTCATTGGTTGAACATTTAGGTCATTTTCGTCCACCCTAGGCTTATTCTAACCCAATTAGGATTTTTAACCAATCTTGTGCATCTAATATGTGATTTTGTGTCATTTTGTGTCATTGGTTGAACGTTTAGGTCATTTTCGTCCTCCCTAGGCTTATTCTAATCCAATTAGGGTTTTTAACCAATCTTGTGCATCCAATATGTGATTTTGTGTCATTTTGTGTCATTGGTTGAACATTTAGGTCATTTTCGTCCTCCCTAGGCTTATTCTAGTCCAATTATAGTTTTTAACCAATCTTGTGCATCCAATATGTGATTTTGTGCCATTTTGTGTCATTGGTTGAACATTTAGGTCATTTTCGTCCTCTCTAGGCTTATTCTAATCCAATTATGGTTTTTAACCAATCTTGTGCATCCAATATGTAATTTTGTATCATTTTGTGTCATTGGTTGAACGTTTAGGTCATTTTCGTCCTCCCTAGGCTTATTCTACTCCAATTAGGGTTTTTAACCAATCTTCTGCATCCAATATGTGATTTTGTGTCATTTTGTGTCATTGGTTGACTATTTAGGTCATTTTCGTCCTCCCTAGGCTTTTTCTAATCCAATTAGGGTTTTTAACCAATCTTGTGCATCCGATATGTGATTTTGTGTCATTTTGTGTCATTGGTTGCACATTTAGGTCATTTTCGTCCTCCCTAGGCTTATTCTAATCCAATTAGGGTTTTTAACCAATCTTGTGCATCCAATATGTGATTTTGTGTCATTTGTTTAACATTTAGGTCATTTTCGTCCTCCCTAGGCTTATTCTAATCCAATTAGGATTTTTAACCAATCTTGTGCATCCAATATGTGATTTTGTGTCATTTTGTGTCATTGGTTGAACATTTAGGTCATTATCGTCCTCCCTAGGCTTATTCTAATCAAAATGGGGTTTTTAACCAATCTTGTGCATCCAATATGTGATTTTGTGTCATTGGTTGAACATTTAGGTCATTTTCGTCCTTCCTAGGCTTATTCTAATCCAATTAGGGGTTTTAACCAATCTTGTGCATCCAATATGTGATTTTGTGTCATTTTGTGTCATTGGTTGAACATTTAGGTCATTTTCGTCCTCCCTAGGCTTATTCTAATCCAATTAGGGTTTTTAACCAATCTTGTGCATCCAATATGTGATTTTGTGTCATTTTGTGTCATTGGTTGAACATTTAGGTCATTTTCGTCCTCCCTAGGCTTATTCTAATCCAATTAGCGTTTTTAACCAATCTTGTGTATCCAATATGTGATTTTGTGTCACTAGTTGAACATTGAGGTCATTTTCATCCTCCCTAGGCTTATTCTAATCCAATTAGGGTTTTTAACCAATCTTGTGCATCCAATATGTGATTTTGTGTCATTTTGTGTCATTGGTTGAACATTTAGGTCATTTTCGTCCTCCCTAGGCTTATTCTAATCCAATTAGGGTTTTTAACCAATCTTGTCCATCCAATATGTGATTTTGTGTCATTGGTTGAACATTTAGGTCATTTTCCTACTCCCTAGGCGTATTCTAATCCAATTAGGGTTTTTAAACAATCTTGTGGATCAAATATGTGATTTTGTGTCATTTTGTGTCATTGGTTGAACATTTAGGTCATTTTCGTCCTCTCTAGGCTTATTCTAATCCAATTAGGATTTTTAACCAATCTTGTGCACCCAATATGTCATTTTGTGTCATTGGTTGAACATTTAGGTCATTTTCGTCCTCCCAAGGCTTATTCTAATCCAATTAGGGTTTTTAACCAATCTTGTGCATCCAATATGTGATTTTGTGTCATTTTGTGTCATTGGTTGAACATTTAGGTCATTTTCGTCCTCCCTAGGCTTATTCTAATCCAATTAGGGTTTTTAACCAATCTTGTGCATCCAATATGTGATTTTGTCTCATTTTGTGTCTTTGGTTGAACATTTAGGTCATTTTCGTCCTCCCTTGGCTTATTCTAATCCAATTAGGGTTTTTAACCAATCTTGTGCATCCAATATGTGATTTTGTGTCATTTTGTGTCATTGGTTGAACATTTAGGTCATTTTCGTCCTCCCTAGGCTTATTCTAATCCAATTAGGGTTTTTAACCAATCTTGTGCATCCAATATGTGATTTTGTGTCATTTTGTGTCATTGGTTGAACATTTGGGTCATTTTCGTCCTCCCTCGGCTTATTCTAATCCAATTAGGGTTTTTAACCAATCTTGTGCATCCAATATGTGATTTTGTGTCATTTTGTGTCATTGGTTGAACATTTAGGTCATTTTCGTCCTCCCTAGGCTTATTCTAATCCAATTAGGGTTTTTAACCAATCTTGGGTATCCAATATGTGATTTTGTGTCATTGGTTGAACATTTAGGTCATTTTCGTCCTCCATAGGCTTATTCTAATCCAATTACGGTTTTTAACCAATCTTGTGCATCCAATATGTGATTTTGTGTCATTGGTTGAACATTTAGGTCATTTTCGTCCTCCCTAGGCTTATTCTAATCCAATTAGGGTTTTTAACCAATCTTGTGCATCCAATATGTGATTTTGTGTCATTTTGTGTCATTGGTTGAAGATTTTGTTCATTTTCGTTCTCCCTAGGCTTATTCTAATCCAATTAGGGTTTTTAACCAATCTTGTGCATCCAATATGTGATTTTGTGTCATTTTGTGTCATTGGTTGAACATTTAGGTCATTTTCGTCCTCCCTAGGCTTATTCTAATCCAATTAGGGTTTTTAACCAATCTTGTGCATCCAATATGTGATTTTGTGTCATTGGTTGAACATTTAGGTCATTTTCGTCCTTCCTAGCCTTATTCTAATCCAATTAGGGTTTTTAACCAATCTTGAGCATCCAATATGTGATTTTGTGTCATTTTGTGTCATTGGTTGAACATTTAGGTCATTTTCGTCCTCCCTAGGCTTATTCTAATCCAATTAGGGTTTTTAACCAATCTTGTGCATCCAATATGTGATTTTGTGTCATTGGTTGAACATTTAGGTCATATTTGTCCTCCCTAGGTTTATTCTAATCCAATTAGGGTTTTTAACCAATCTTGTGCATCCAATATGTGATTTTGTGTGATTTTGTGTCATTGGTTGAACATTTAGGTCATTTTCGTCCTCCCTAGGCTTATTCTAATCCAATTAGGGTTTTTAACCAATCTTGTGCATCCAATATGTGATTTTGTGTCATTGGTTGAACATTTAGGTCATTTTCGTCCTGCCTAGGCTTATTCTAATCCAATTAGGGTTTTAAACCAATCTTGTGCATCCAATATGTGATTTTGTGTGATTTTGTGTCATTGGTTGAACATTTAGGTCATTTTCGTCCTCCCTAGGCTTATTCTAATCCAATTAGGGTTTTTAACCAATCTTGTGCATCCAATATGTGATTTTATGTCATTGGTTGAACATTTAGGTCATTTTCATCCTCCCTAGGCTTATTCTAATCCAATTAGGATTTTTAACCAATCTTGTGCATCCAATATGTGATTTTGTGTCATTTTGTGTCATTGGTTGAACATTTAGGTCATTTTCGTCCTCCCTAGGCTTATTCTAATCCAATTAGGGTTTTTAACCAATCTTGTGCATCCAATATGTGGTTTTGTGTCATTGGTTGAACATTTAGGTCATTTTCGTCCTCCCTAGGCTTATTCTAATCCAATTAGGGTTTTAAACCAATCTTGTGCATCCAATATGTGATTTTGTGTCATTGGTTGAACATTTAGGTCATTTTCGTCCGCCCTAGGC
Organism: Cicer yamashitae; assembly: GCA_037974755.1. NCBI lineage: Eukaryota > Viridiplantae > Streptophyta > Magnoliopsida > Fabales > Fabaceae > Cicer > Cicer yamashitae. The sequence continues at coordinate 18,043,828 of JBBPBQ010000008.1, read as the reverse complement.
TTATTCTAATCCAATTAGGGTTTTTAACCAATCATGTGCACGCAATATGTGATTTTGTGTCATTGGTTTAACATTTAGGTCATTTTCGTCCTCCCTAGGCTTATTCTAATCCAATTAGGATTTTTAACCAATCTTGTGCATCCAATATGTGATTTTGTGTCATTTTGTGTCATTGGTTGAACATTTAGGTCATTTTCGTCCTCCCTAGGCTTATTCTAATCCAATTAGGGTTTTTAACCAATCTTGTGCATCCAATATGTGGTTTTGTGTCAGTTTGTGTCATTGGTTGAACATTTAGGTCATTTTCATCCTCCCTAGGCTTATTATAATCCAATTAGGGTTTTTAACATATCTTGTGCATCCAATATGTGATTTTGTGTCATTTTTGTCATTGGTTACCCATTTAGGTCATTTTCGTCCTCGCTAGGCTTATTCTAATCCAATTAGGGTTTTTAAGCAATCTTGTGCATCCAATATGTGATTTTGTGTCATTTTGTGTCATTGGTTGAACATTAAGGTCATTTTCGTCCTCCCTAAGCTTATTCAAATCCAATTAGGGTTTTTAACATATCTTGTGCATCCAATATGTGATTTTGTGTCATTTTGTGTCATTGGTTGAACATTTAGGTCATTTTCGTCCTCCCTAAGCTTATTCTAATCAAATTAGGGTTTTTAACATATCTTGTGCATCCAATATGTGATTTTGTGTCATTTTGTGTCATTGGTTGAACATTTAGGTCATTTTCGTCCTCCCTAGGCTTATTCTAATCCAATTAGGGTTTTTAACCAATCTTGTGCATCCAATATGTGATTTTGTGTCATTGGTTGAACATTTAGGTCATTTTCGTTCTCCATAGGCTTATTCTAATCCAATTAGGGTTTTTAAGCAATCTTGTGCATCCAATATGTGATTTTGTTTCATTGGTTGAACATTTAGGTCATTTTCGTCCTCCCTAGGCTTATTCTAATCCAATTAGTGTTTTTAACCAATCTTGTGCATCCAAAATATGATTTTGTGTCATTTTGTGTCATTGGTTCAACATTTAGGTCATTTTCGTCCTCCCTAGGCTTATTCTAATCCAATTAGGGTTTTTAACCAATCTTGTGCATCCAATATGTGATTTTGTGTCGTGGTTTAACATTTAGGTCATTTTCGTCCTCCCTAGGCTTATTCTAATCCAATTAGGGTTTTTAACCAATCTTGTGCTTCCAATATGTGATTTTGTGTCATTTTGTGTCATTGGTTGAACATTTAGGTTATTTTCGTCCTCCCTAGGCTTAATCTAGTCCAATTAGGGTTTTTAACCAATCTTGTGGATCCAATATGTGATTTTGTGCCATTTTTTGTCATTGGTTGAACATTTAGGTCATTTTCTTCCTCCCTAGGCTTATTCTAGTCCAATTAGGGTTTTTAACCCATCTTGTACATCCAATATGTGATTTTGTGTCATTTTGTGTCATTGGTTGAACATTTAGGTCATTTTCGTCCTCCCTAGGCTTATTCTAATCCAATTAGGGTTTTTAACCAATCTTGTGCATCCAATATGTGATTTTGTGTCATTTGTTTAACATTTAGGTCATTTTCGTCCTCCCTAAGCTTATTCTATTCCAATTAGGGTTTTTAACCAATGTTGTGCATCCAATATGTGATTTTGTGTCATTTGTTTAACATTTAGGTCATTTTCGTCCTCCCTAGGCTTATTCTAATCCAATTAGGGTTTTTAACAAATCTTGTGCATCCAATATGTGATTTTGTGTCATTTTGTGTCATTGGTTGAACATTTAGGTCATTTTCGTTCTCCCTAGGCTTATTCTAATCTAATTAGGGTTTTTAACCAATCTTGTGCATCTAATATGTGATTTTGTGTCATTTGTTTAACATTTAGGTCATTTTCGTCCACCCTAGGCTTATTCTAGTCCAATTAGGGTTTTTAACCAATCTTAAGCATCCAATATGTGATTTTGTGTCATTTTGTGTCATTGGTTGAACATTTAGGTCATTTTCGTCCTCTCTAGGCTTATTCTAATCCAATTAAGGTTTTTAACCAATCTTGTGCATCCAATATGTGATTTTGTGTCATTTTGTGTCATTGGTTGAACATTTAGGTCATTTTCGTCCTCCCTAGGCTTATTCTAATCCAATTACGGTTTTTAACCAATCTTGTGCATCCAATATGTGAGTTTGTGTCAATGGTTGAACATTTAGGTCATTTTCGTCCTCCCTAGGCTTATTCTAATCCAATTAGGGTTTTTAACCATCTTGTGCATCCAATATGTGATTTTGTGTCATTTTGTGTCATTGGTTAAACATTTAGGTCATTTTCGTCCTCCTTAGGCTTATTCTAATCCAATTACGGTTTTTAACCATTCTTGTGCATCCAATATGTGATTTTGTGTCATTGGTTGAACATTTAGGTCATTTTCGTCCTCCCTAGGCTTATTCTAATCCAATTAGGGTTTTTAACCAATCTTGTGCATCCAATATGTGATTTTGTGTCATTTTGTGTCATTGGTTGAACATTTAGGTCATTTTCGTCCTCCCTAGGCTTATTCTAATCCAATTAGAGTTTTTAACCAATCTTGTGCATCCAATACGTGATTTTGTGTCATTTGTTGAACATTTAGGTCATTTTCGTCATCGCTATGCTTATTCTAATCCAATTAGGGTTTTTAACCAATCTTGTGCATCCAATATGTGATTTTGTGTCATTTTGTGTCATTGGTTGAACATTTAGGTCATTTTCGTCCTCCCTAGGCTTATTCTAATCCAATTAGGGTTTTTAACCAATCTTGTGCATCCAATATGTGATTTTGTGTCATTTTGTGTCATTGGTTGAACATTTAGGTCATTTTCGTCCTCCCTAGGCTTATTCTAATCCAATTAGGGTTTTTAACCAATCTTGTGCATCCAATATGTGATTTTGTGTCCTTTTGTGTCATTGGTTGAACATTTAGGTCATTTTGGTCCTCCCTAGGCTTATTCTAATCCAATTAGGGTTTTTAACCGATCTTGTGCATCCAATATGTGATTTTGTGTCATTTTGTGTCATTGGTATAACATTTAGGTCATTTTCGTCCTCCCTAGGCCTATTCTAATCCAATTAGGGTTTTTAACCAATCTTGTGCATCCAATATGTGATTTTGTGTCATTTTGTGTCATTGGTTGAACATTTAGGTCATTTTCGTCCTCCCTAGGCTTATTCTAATCAAATTAGGGTTTTTAACCAATCTTGTGCATCCTATATGTGATTTTGTGTCATTGGTTGAACATTTAGGTCATTTTTGTCCCCCATAGGCTTATTCTAATCCAATTAAGGTTTTTAACCAATCTTGTGCATCCAATATGTGATTTTGTGTCATTGGTTGATCATTTAGGTCATTTTCGTCCTCCCTAGGCTTATTCTAATCCAATTAGGGTTTTTAACCAATCTTGTGCATCCAATATGTGATTTTGTGTCATTTTGTGTCATTGGTTGAACATTTAGGTCATTTTCGTCCTCCCTAAGCTTATTCTAATCCAATTAGGGTTTTTAACCAATCTTGTGCATCCAATATGTGATTCTGTGTCATTTTGTGTCATTGGTTGAACATTTAGGTTATTTTCGTCCTCCCTAGGCTTATTCTAATCCAATTAGGGTTTTTAACTAATCTTGTGCATCCAATATGTGATTTTGTGTCATTGGTTGAACATTTAGGTCATTTTGGTCCTCCCTAGAGTTATTCTAATCCAATTAGTGTTTTTAACCAATCTTGTGCATCCAATATGTGATTTTGTGTCATTGGTTGATCATTTAGGTCATTTTCGTCCTCCCTAGGCTTATTCTAATCCAATTAGGGTTTTTAACCAATCTTGTGCATCCAATATGTGATTTTGTGTCATTTTGTGTCATTGGTTGAACATTTAGGTCATTTTCGTCCTCCCTAAGCTTATTCTAATCCAATTAGGGTTTTTAACCAATCTTCTGCATCCAATATGTGATTTTGTGTCATTTTGTGTCATTGGTTGAACATTTAGGTTATTTTCGTCCTCCCTAGGCTTATTCTAATCCAATTAGGGTTTTTAACTAATCTTGTGCATCCAATATGTGATTTTGTGTCATTGGTTGAACATTTAGGTCATTTTGGTCCTCCCTAGAGTTATTCTAATCCAATTAGTGTTTTTAACCAATCTTGTGCATCCAATATGTCATTTTGTGTCATTGGTTGATCATTTAGGTCATTTTCGTCCTCCCTAGGCTTATTCTAATCCAATTAGGGTTTTTAACCAATCTTGTGCATCCAATATCTGATTTTGTGTCATTGGTTGAACATTTACGTCATTTTCGTCCTCCCTAGGCTTATTCTAATCCAATTAGGGTTTTTAACCAATCTTGTGCATCCAATATGTGATTTTGTGTCATTGGTTGAACATTTAGGTCATTTTCGTTCTCCCTAGGCTTATTCTAATCCAATTAGGGTTTTTAAGCAATCTTGTGCATCCAATATGTGATTTTGTGTCATTTTGTGTCATTGGTTGAACATTTAGGTCATTTTCGTCCTCCCTAGGCTTATTCTAATCCAATTAGGGTTTTTAACCAATCTTGTGCATCCAATATGTGATTTTGTGTCATTGATTGAACATTTAGGTCTTTTTCGTCCTCCCTATGCTTATTCTAATCCAGTTAGGGTTTTTAACCAATCTTGTGCATCCAATATGTGATTTTGTGTCATTTTGTGTCATTGGTTGAACATTTAGGTCATTTTCGTCCTCCCTAGGCTTATTCTAATCCAATTAGGGTTTTTAACCAATCTTTTGTATCCAATATGTGATTTTGTGTCATTTTGTGTCATTGGTTGAACATTTAGGTCATTTTCGTCCTCCCTAGGCTTATTCTAATCCAATTAGGGTTTTTAACCAATCTTGTGCATCCAATATGTGATTTTGTGTCATTGGTTGAACATTTAGGTCATTCTCGTCCTCCCTAGGCTTATTCTAATCCAATTAGGGTTTTAACCAATCTTATGCATCCAATATGTGATTTTGTGTCATTTTGTGTCATTGGTTGAACATTTAGGTCATTTTCGTCCTCCCTAGGCTTATTCTTTTCCAATAAGGGTTTTTAACCAATCTTGTGCATCCAATATGTGATTTTGTGTCATTTTGTGTCATTGGTTGAACATTTAGGTCATTTTCGTCCTCCCTAGGCTTATTCTAATCCAATTAGGGTTTTTAACCAATCTTGTGCATCCAATATGTGATTTTGTGTCATTTTGTGTCATTGGTTGAACATTTAGGTCATTTTCGTCCTCCCTAGGCTTATTCTAATCCAATTAGGGTTTTTAACCAATCTTGTGCATCCAATATGTGATTTTGTGTCATTTTGTGTCATTGGTTGAACATTTGGGTCATTTTCGTCCTCCCTCGGCTTATTCTAATCCAATTAGGGTTTTTAACCAATCTTGTGCATCCAATATGTGATTTTGTGTCATTTTGTGTCATTGGTTGAACATTTAGGTCATTTTCGTCCTCCCTAGGCTTATTCTAATCCAATTAGGGTTTTTAACCAATCTTGTGCATCCAATATGTGATTTTGTGTCATTATGTGTCATTGGTTGAACATTTAGGTCATTTTGGTCCTCCCTAGGCATATTCTAATCCAATTAGGGTTTTTAACCAATCTTGTGCATCCAATATGTGATTTTGTGTCATTTTGTGTCATTGGTTGAACATTTAGGTCATTTTCGTCCTCCCTAGGCTTATTCTAATCCAATTAGGGTTTTTAACCAATCTTGTGCATCCAATATGTGATTTTGTGTCATTTGTTTAACATTTAGGTCATTTTCGTCCTCCCTAGGCTTATTCTACTCCAATTAGGGTTTTTAACCAATCTTGTGCATCCAATATGTGATTTTGTGTCATTTTGTGTCATTGGTTGAACATTTAGGTCATTTTCGTTCTCCCTAGGCTTATTCTACTCCAATTAGGGTTTTGAACCAATCTTTTGCATCCAATATGAGATTTTGTGTCATTTGTTTAACATTTAGGTCATTTTCGTCCTCCCTAGTCTTATTCTAATCCAATTAGGATTTTTAACCAATCTTGTGCATCCAATATGTGATTTTGTGTCATTGGTTGAACATTTAGGTCATTTTCGTCCTCCCTAGGCTTATTCTAATCTAATTAGGGTTTTTAACCAATCTTGTGCATCTAATATGTGATTTTGTGTCATTTTGTGTCATTGGTTTAACATTTAGGTCATTTTCGTCCTCCCTAGGCTTATTCTAGTCCAATTAGGGTTTTTAACCAATCTTGTGCATCCAATATGTGATTCTGTGTCATTTTGTGTCATTGGTTGAACATTTAGGTCATTTTCGTCCTCCCTAGGCTTATTCTACTCCAATTAGGGTTTTGAACCAATCTTGTGCATCCAATATGTGATTTTGTGTCATTTGTTTAACATTTTAGTCATTTTCGTCCTCCCTAGGCTTATTCTAATCCAATTAGGATTTTTAACCAATCTTGTGCATCCAATATGTGATTTTGTGTCATTTTGTGTCATTGGTTGAATATTTAGGTCATTTTCGTCCTCCCTAGGCTTATTCTAATCTAATTAGGGTTTTTAACCAATCTTGTGCATCTAATATGTGATTTTGTGTCATTGGTTTAACATTTAGGTCATTTTCGTCCACCCTAGGCTTATTCTAGTCCAATTAGGGTTTTTAACCAATCTTAAGCATCCAATATGTGATTTTGTGTCATTTTGTGTCATTGGTTGAACATTTAGGTCATTTTCGTCCTCCCTAGGCTTATTCTAATCCAATTAGGGTTTTTAACCAATCTTGTGCATCCAATATGTGATTTTGTGTCATTTTGTGTCATTGGTTGAACATTTCGGTTATTTTTGCCTCCCTAGGCTTATTTTAATCCAATTAGGGTTTTTAACCAATCTTGTGCATCCAATATGTGATTTTGTGTCATTTTGTGTCATTGGTTGAACATTTAGGTCATTTTCGTCCTCCCTAGGCTTATTCTAATCCAATTAGGATTTTTAACCAATCTTGTGCATCCAATATGTGACTTTGTGTCATTTCGTGTCATTGGTTGAAAATTTAGGTCATTTTCGTCCTCTCTAGGCTTATTCTAATCCAATAAGGGTTTTTAACCAATCTTGTGCATCCAATATGTGATTTTGTGTCATTTTGTGTCATTGGTTGAACATTTAGGTCATTTTCGTCCTCCCTAGGCTTATTCTAATCCAATTAGGATTTTTAACCAATCTTGTGCATCCAATATGTGATTTTGTGTTATTTTGTGTCATTGTTTGAACATTTAGGTCATTTTCGTCCTCCCTAGGCTTATTCTAATCTAATTAGGGTTTTTAACCAATCTTGTGCATCTAATATGTGATTTTGTGTCATTTTGTGTCATTGGTTTAACATTTAGGTCATTTTCGTCCTCCCTAGGCTTATTCTAGTCCAATTAGGGTTTTTAACCAATCTTGTGCATCCAATATGTGATTCTGTGTCATTTTGTGTCATTGGTTGAACATTTAGGTCATTTTCGTCCTCCCTAGGCTTATTCTAATCCAATTAGGGTTTTTAACCAATCTTGTGCATCCAATATGTGATTTTGTGTCATTTGTTTAACATTTAGGTCATTTTCGTCCTCCCTAGGCTTATTCTATTCCAATTAGGGTTTTTAACCAATCTTGTGCATCCAATATGTGATTTTGTGTCATTTGTTTAACATTTAGGTCATTTTCGTCCTCCCTAGGCTTATTCTAATCCAATTAGGGTTTTTAACCAATCTTGTGCATCCAATATGTGATTTTGTGTCATTTTGTGTCATTGGTTAAACATTTAGGTCATTTTCGTCCTCCCTAGGCTTATTCTAATCCAATTAGGGTTTTTAACCAATCTTGTGCATCCAATATGTGATTTTGTGTCATTGGTTGAACATTTAGGTCATTTTCGTTCTCCCTAGGCTTATTCTAATCCAATTAGGGTTTTAAACCAATCTTGTGCATCCAATATGTGATTTTGTGTCATTGTGTCATTGGTTGAACATTTAGGTCATTTTCGTCCTCCCTAGGCTTATCCTAACCAATTAGGGTTTCTAACCAATCTTGTGCATCCAATATGTGATTTTTTGTTATTGGTTGAACATTTAGGTCATTTTCGTCCTCCCTAGGCTTATTCTAATCCAATTAGGGTTTTTAACCAATCTTGTGCATCCAATATGTGATTTCGTGTCATTTTGTGTCATTGGTTGAACATTTAGGTCATTTTCGTCCTCCCTAGGCTTATTCTAATCCAATTAAGATTTTTAACCAATCTTGTGCATCCAATATGTGATTTTGTGTCATTGGTTGAACATTTAGGTCATTTTCGTCCTCCCTAGGCTTATTCTAATCCAATTAGGGTTTTTAACCAATCTTGTGCAGCCAATATGTGATTTTGTGTCATTTTGTGTCATTGGTTGAACATTTAGGTCATTTTCGTCCTCCCTAGGCTTATTCTAATCCAATTAGGGTTTTTAACCAATCTTGTGCATCCAATATGTGATTTTGTGTCATTTTGTGTCATTGGTTGAACATTTAGGTCATTTTCGTCCTCCCTAGGCTTATTCTAATCCAATTAGGGTTTTTAACCAATCTTGTGCATCCAATATGTAATTTTGGGTCATTTTGTGTCATTGGTTGAACATTTAGGTCATTTTCGTCCTCCCTTGGCTTATTCCAATCCAATTAGGGTTTTTAACCTATCTTGTGCATCCAATATGTGATTTTGTGTCATTGGTTGAACATTTAGGTCATTTTCGTCCTCCCTAGGCTTATTCTAATCCAATTAGGGTTTTTAACCAATCTTGTGCATCCAATATGTGATTTTGTGTCATTGGTGTAACATTTAGGTCATTTTCGTCCTCCCTAGGCTTATTCTAATCCAATTAGGGTTTTTAACCAATCTTGTGCATCCAATATGTGATTTTGTGTCATTTTGTGTCATTGGTTGAACATTTAGGTCATTTTCGTCCTCCCTAGGCTTATTCTAATCCAATTAGGGTTTTTAACCAATCTTGTGCATCCAATATGTGATTTTGTGTCATTTTGTGTCATTGGTTGAACATTTAGGTCATTTTCGTCCTCCCTAGGCTTAATCTAATTCAATTAGGGTTTTTAACCAATCTTGAGCATCCAATATGTGATTTTATGTAATTGGTTGAACATTTAGGTCATTTTCGTCCTCCCTTGGGTTATTCTTATCCAATTAGGGTTTTTAACAAATCTTGTGCATCCAATATGTGATTTTGTGTCATTTTGTATCATTGATTGAACATTTAGGTCATTTTCGTCCTCCCTAGGCTTATTCTAATCCAATTAGGGTTTTTAACCAATCTTGTGCATCCAATATGTGATTTTGTGTCATTTTGTGTCATTGGTTGAACATTTAGGTCATTTTCGTCCTCCCTAGGCTTATTCTAATCCAATTAGGGTTTTTAACCAATCTTGTGCATCCAATATGTGATTTTGTGTCATTTTGTGTCATTTGTTGAACATTTAGGTCATTTTCGTTCTCCCTAGGCTTATTCTAATCCAATTAGGGTTTTTAACCAATCTTGTGCATGCAATATGTGATTTTGTGTCATTGGTTGAACATTTAGGTCATTTTCGTCCTTGCTAGGCTTATTCTAATCCACTTAGGGTTTTTAACCAATCTTGTGCATCCAATATGTGATTTTGTGTCATTGGTTGAACATTTAGGTCATTTTCGTCCTCCCTAGGCTTATTCTAATGCACTTAGGGTTTTTAACCAATCTTGTGCATCCAATATGTGATTTGGTGTCATTCTGTGTCATTGGTTGAACATTTAGGTCATTTTCGTCCTCCCTAGGCTTATTCTAATCCAATTAGGGTTTTTAACCAATCTTGTGCATCCAATATGTGATTTTGTGTCATTTTGTGTCATTGGTTGAACATTTAGGTCATTTTCGTCCTCCCTAGGCTTATTCTAATCCAATTAGGGTTTTTAACCAATCTTGTGCATCCAATATGTGATTTTGTGTCATTTTGTCATTAGTGTAACATTTAGGTCATTTTCATCCTCCATAGGCTTATTCTAATCCAATTAGGGTTTTTAACCAATCTTGTTCATCCAATATGTGATTTTGTGTCATTGGTTGACTATTTAGGTCATTTTTGTCCTCCCTAGGCTTATTCTAATACAATTAGGGTTTTTAACCAATCTTGTGCATCCAATATGGGATTTTGTGTCATTGGTTGAACATTTAGGTCATTTTCGTCCTCCCTAGGCTTATTCTAATCCAATTAGGGTTTTTAACCAATCTTGTGCATCCAATATGTGATTTTGTGTCATTGGTTGAACATTTAGGTCATTTTCATCCTCCCTAGACTTATTCTAATCCAATTAGGGTTTTTAACCAATCTTGTGCATCCAATATGTGATTTAGTGTCATTGGTTGAACATTTAGGTCATTTTCGTCCTCCCTAGGCTTATTCTAATCGAATTAGGGTTTTTAACCAATCTTGAGCATCCAATATGTGATTTTGTGTCATTTTGTGTCATTGGTTGAACATTTAGGTCATTTTCGTCCTCCCTAGGCTTATTCTAATCCAATTAGGGTTTTTAACCAATCTTGTGCATCCAATATGTGATTTTGTGTCATTTTGTGTCATTGGTTGAACATTTAGGTCATTTTCGTCCTCCCTAGGATTATTCTTATCCAATTAGTGTTTTTAACCAATCTTGTGCATCCAATATGTGATTTTGTGTCATTGGTTGAACATTTAGGTTATTTTCGTCCTCTCTAGGCTTTTTCTATTGCAATTAGGGTTTTTAACCAATCTTGTGCATCCAATATGTGATTTTGTGTCATTGGTTGAACATTTAGGTCATTTTCGTCCTCCCTAGGCTTATTCTAATCCAATTAGGGTTTTTAAACAATCTTGTGCATCCAATATGTGATTTTGTGTCATTTTTTGTCATTGGTTGAACATTTAGGTCATTTTCGTCCTCCCTAGGCTAATTCTAATCCAATTAGGATTTTTAACCAATCTTGTGCATGCAATATGTGATTTTGTGTCATTTTGTGTCATTGGTTGAACATTTAGGTCATTTTCGTCCTCCCTAGGCTTATTCTAATCCAATTAGGGTTTTTAACCAATCTTGTGCATCCAATATGTGATTTTGTGTCATTTTGTGTCATTGGTTGAACATTTAGGTCATTTTCGTCCTCCCTAGGCTTATTCTAATCCAATTAGGGTTTTTAACCAATCTTGTGCATCCAATATTTGATTTTGTGTCATTTTGTGTTATTGGTTGACCATTTAGGTCATTTTCGTCCTCCCTAGGCTTATTCTAATCCAATTAGGGTTTTTAACCAATCTTGTGCATCCAATATGTGATTTTGTGTAATTTTGTGTCATTGGTTGAACATTTAGGTCATTTTCGTCCTCCCTAGGCTTATTCGAATCCAATTAGGGTTTTTAAATAATCTTGTCCATCCAATATGTGATTTTGTGTCATTTTGTGTCATTGGTTGAACATTTAGGTCATTTTCGTCCTCCCTAGGCTTATTCTAATCCAATTAGGGTTTTTAACCAATCTTGTGCATCCAATATGTGATTTTCTGTCATTGGTTAAACATTTAGGTCATTTTCGTCCTCCCTAGGCTTATTCTAATCCAATTAGGGTTTTTAACCAATCTTGTGCATCCAATATGTGATTTTGTGTCATTTTGTGTCATTGGTTGAACATTTAGGTCATTTTCGTCCTCCCTAGGCTTATTCTAATCCAATTAGGGTTTTTAACCAATCTTGTGCATCCAATATGTGATTTTGTGTCATTTTGTGTCATTGGTTGAACATTTAGGTCATTTTCGTCCTCCCAAGGATTATTCTAATCCAATTAGGGTTTTTAACCAATCTTGTGCATCCAATATGTGATTTTGTGTCATTTTGTGTCATTGGTTGAACATTTAGGTCATTTTCGTCCTCCCTAGGCTTATTCTAATCCAATTAGGGTTTTTAACCAATCTTGTGCATCCAATATGTGATTTTGTGTCATTTTGTGTCCTTGGTTGAACATTTCAGTCATTTTCGTCCTCCCTAGGCTTATTCTAATCCAATTACGGTTTTTAACAAATCTTGTGCATCCAATATGTGATTTTGTGTAATTGGTTGAACATTTAGGTCATTTTCGTCGTCCCTAGGCTTATTCTAATCCAATTAGGGTTTATAACCAATCTTGTGCATCCAATATGTGATTTTGTGTCATTGGTTGAACATTTAGGTCATTTTCGTCCTCCCTAGGGTTATTCTAATCCAATTAGTGTTTTTAACCAATCTTGTGCATCCAATATTTGATTTTGTGTCATTGGTTGAACATTTAGGTCATTTTCGTCCTCCCTAGGCTTATTCTAATCTAATTAGGGTTTTTAACTAATCTTGTGCATCCAATATGTGATTTTGTGTCATTTTGTGTCATTGGTTGAACATTTAGGTCATTTTCGTCCTCCTTAGGCATATTCTAATCCAATTATGGTTTTTAACCAATCTTGTGCATCCAATATGTGATTTTGTGTCATTTTGTGTCATTGGTTGAACATTTAGGTCATTTTCGTCCTCCCTAGGCTTATTCTAATCCAATTAGGGTTTTTAACCAATCTTGTGCATCCAATATGTGATTTTGTGTCATTTTGTGTCATTGGTTGAACATTTAGGTCATTTTCGTCCTCCCTAGGCTTATTCTAATCATATTAGGGTTTTTAACCAATCTTGTGCATCCAATATGTGATTTTGTGTCATTTTTTGTCATTTGTTGAACATTTAGGTCATTTTCGTCCTCCCTAGGCTAATTCTAATCCAATTAGGGTTTTTAACCAATCTTGTGCATCCAATATGTGATTTTGTGTCATTTTGTGTCATTGGTTGAACATTTAGGTCATTTTCGTCCTCCCTAGGCTTATTCTAATCCAATTAGGGTTTTTAACCAATCTTGTGCATCCAATATGTGATTTTGTGTCATTGGTTGAACATTTAGGTCATTCTCGTCCTCCCTAGGCTTATTCTAATCCAATTAGGGTTTTAACCAATCTTATGCATCCAATATGTGATTTTGTGTCATTTTGTGTCATTGGTTGAACATTTAGGTCATTTTCGTCCTCCCTAGGCTTATTCTTTTCCAATAAGGGTTTTTAACCAATCTTGTGCATCCAATATGTGATTTTGTGTCATTTTGTGTCATTGGTTGAACATTTAGGTCATTTTCGTCCTCCCTAGGCTTATTCTAATCCAATTAGGGTTTTTAACCAATCTTGTGCATCCAATATGTGATTTTGTGTCATTTTGTGTCATTGGTTGAACATTTAGGTCATTTTCGTCCTCCCTAGGCTTATTCTAATCCAATTAGGGTTTTTAACCAATCTTGTGCATCCAATATGTGATTTTGTGTCATTTTGTGTCATTGGTTGAACATTTGGGTCATTTTCGTCCTCCCTCGGCTTATTCTAATCCAATTAGGGTTTTTAACCAATCTTGTGCATCCAATATGTGATTTTGTGTCATTTTGTGTCATTGGTTGAACATTTAGGTCATTTTCGTCCTCCCTAGGCTTATTCTAATCCAATTAGGGTTTTTAACCAATCTTGTGCATCCAATATGTGATTTTGTGTCATTATGTGTCATTGGTTGAACATTTAGGTCATTTTGGTCCTCCCTAGGCATATTCTAATCCAATTAGGGTTTTTAACCAATCTTGTGCATCCAATATGTGATTTTGTGTCATTTTGTGTCATTGGTTGAACATTTAGGTCATTTTCGTCCTCCCTAGGCTTATTCTAATCCAATTAGGGTTTTTAACCAATCTTGTGCATCCAATATGTGATTTTGTGTCATTGGTTGCACATTAGGTCATTTTCGTCCTCCCTAGGCTTATTCTAATCCAATTAGGGTTTTTAACCAATCTTGTGCATATAATAAGTGATTTTATTTCATTGGTAACCCAATTAGGTCATTTTCGTCCTCGCTAGGCTTATTCTAATCCAATTAGGGTTTTTAACCAATCTTGTGCATCCGATATGTGATTTTGTGTCATTTTGTGTCATTGGTTGAACATTTAGGTCATTTTCGTCCTCGCTAGGCTTATTCTAATCCAATTAGGGTTTTTAACCAATCTTGTGCATCCAATATGTGATTTTGTGTCATTGGTTTAACATTTAGGTCATTTTCGTCCTCCCTAGGCTTATTCTAATCCAATTAGGATTTTTAACCAAACTTGTGCATCCAATATGTGATTTTGTGTCATTTTGTATCATTGGTTGAACATTTAGGTCATTTTCGTCCTCCCTAGGCTATTCTAACCCAATTAGGGTTTTTAACCAATCATGTGCATCTATTATGTGATTTTTTGTCATTGGTTGAATGTTTATGTCATTTTCGTCCTCCCTAGGCTTATTCTAATCCAATTAGGGTTTTTAACCAATCTGTGCATCCAATATGTGATTTTGTGCCATTTTGTGTTATTGGTTGAACATTTAGGTCATTTTCGTTCTCCCTAGGCTTATTCTAATCCAATTAGGGTTTTTAACCAATCTTGTGCATCCAATATGTGATTTTGTGTCATTTTGTGTCATTGGTGGAACGTTTAGGTCATTTTCGTCCTCCCTAGGCTTATTCTACTCCAATTAGGGTTTTTAACCAATCTTGTGCATCCAATATGTGATTTTGTGTCATTTGTTTAACATTTAGGTCATTTTCGTCCTCCCTAGGCTTATTCTAATCCAATTAGGATTTTTAACCAATCTTGTGCATCCAATATGTGATTTTGTGTCATTGGTTGAACATTTAGGTCATTTTCGTCCTCCCTAGGCTTATTCTAATCCTATTAGGGTTTTTAACCAATCTTGTGCATCCAATATGTGATTTTGTGTCATTGGTTGAATATTAAGGTCATTTTCGTCCTCCCTAGGCTTATTCTAATCCAATTAGGGTTTTTAACCAATCTTGTGCATCCAATATGTGATTTTATGTCATTTTGTGTCATTGGTTGAACATTTAGGTCATTTTCGTCCTCCCTAGGCTTATTCTAATCCAATTAGGGTTTTTAACCAATCTTGTGCACCCAATATGTGATTTTATGTCATTTTGTGTCATTGGTTGAACATTTAGGTCATTTTCGTCCTCCCTAGGCTTATTCTAATCCAATTAGGGTTTTTAACCAATCTTGTGCATCCAATATGTGATTTTGTGTCATTGGTTGAACATTTAGGTCATTTTCATCCTCCCTAGACTTATTCTAATCCAATTAGGGTTTTTAACCAATCTTGTGCATCCAATATGTGATTTAGTGTCATTGGTTGAACATTTAGGTCATTTTCGTCCTCCCTAGGCTTATTCTAATCGAATTAGGGTTTTTAACCAATCTTGAGCATCCAATATGTGATTTTGTGTCATTTTGTGTCATTGGTTGAACATTTAGGTCATTTTCGTCCTCCCTAGGCTTATTCTAATCCAATTAGGGTTTTTAACCAATCTTGTGCATCCAATATGTGATTTTGTCTCATTGGTTGAACATTTAGGTCATTTTCGTCCTCCCTAGGCTTATTCTAATCCAATTAGGGTTTTTAACCAATCTTGAGCATCCAATATGTGATTTTGTGTCATTTTGTGTCATTGGTTGAACATTTAGGTCATTTTCGTCCTCCCTAGGCTTATTCTAATCCAATTAGGGTTTTTAACCAATCTTGTGCATCCAATATGTGATTTTCTATTCATTTTGTGTCATTGGTTGAACATTTAGGTCATTTTCGTCCTCCTTAGGATTATTATAATCCAATTAGGGTTTTTAACCAATCTTGTGCATCCAATATGTGATTTTGTGTCATTTTGTGTCATTGGTTGAACATTTAGGTCATTTTCGTCCTCCCTAGGCTTATTCTAATCCAATTAGGGTTTTTAACCAATCTTGTGCATCCAATATGTGATTTTGTGTCATTATGTGTCATTGGTTGAACATTTAGGTCATTTTGGTCCTCCCTAGGCATATTCTAATCCAATTAGGGTTTTTAACCAATCTTGTGCATCCAATATGTGATTTTGTGTCATTTTGTGTCATTGGTTGAACATTTAGGTCATTTTCGTCCTCCCTAGGCTTATTCTAATCCAATTAGGGTTTTTAACCAATCTTGTGCATCCAATATGTGATTTTGTGTCATTTGTTTAACATTTAGGTCATTTTCGTCCTCCCTAGGCTTATTCTACTCCAATTAGGGTTTTTAACCAATCTTGTGCATCCAATATGTGATTTTGTGTCATTTTGTGTCATTGGTTGAACATTTAGGTCATTTTCGTTCTCCCTAGGCTTATTCTACTCCAATTAGGGTTTTGAACCAATCTTTTGCATCCAATATGAGATTTTGTGTCATTTGTTTAACATTTAGGTCATTTTCGTCCTCCCTAGGCTTATTCTAATCCAATTAGGATTTTTAACCAATCTTGTGCATCCAATATGTGATTTTGTGTCATTTTGTGTCATTGGTTGAACATTTAGGTCATTTTCGTCCTCCCTAGGCTTATTCTAATCTAATTAGGGTTTTTAACCAATCTTGTGCATCTAATATGTGATTTTGTGTCATTTTGTGTCATTGGTTTAACATTTATGTCATTTTAGTCCTCCCTAGGCTTATTCTAGTCCAATTAGGGTTTTTAACCAATCTTGTGCATCCAATATGTGATTTTGTGTCATTTTGTGTCATTGGTTGAATATTTAGGTCATTTTCGTCCTCCCTAGGCTTATTCTAATCCAATTAGGGTTTTTAACCAATCTTGTGCATCCAATATGTGATTTTGTGTCATTTGTTTAACATTTAGGTCATTTTCGTCCTCCCTAGGCTTATTCTAATCCAATTAGGATTTTTAACCAATCTTGTGCATCCAATATATGATTTTGTGTCATTTTGTGTCATTGGTTGAACATTTAGGTCATTTTCGTCCTCCCTAGGCTTATTCCTACCCAATTAGGGTTTTTAACCAATCTTGTGCATCTAATATGTGATTTTGTGTCATTTTGTGTCATTGGTTGAACGCTTAGGTCATTTTCGTCCTCCCTAGGCTTATTCTAATCCAATTAGGGTTTTTAACCAATCTTGTGCATCCAATATGTGATTTTGTGTCATTTTGTGTCATTGGTTGAACATTTAGGTCATTTTCGTCCTCCCTAGGCTTATTCTAATCCAATTAGGGTTTTTAACCAATCTTGTGCATCCAATATGTGATTTTGTGTCATTTTCTGTCATTTTGTGTCATATGTAATCCAATTAGGTCATTTTCGTCCTCCCTAGGCTTATTCTAATCCAATTAGGGTTTTTAACCAATCTTGTGCATCCAATATGTGATTTTGTGTCATTTTGTGTCATTGGTTGAACATTTAGGTCATTTTCGTCCTCCCTAGGCTTATTCTAATCCAATTAGGGTTTTTAACCAATCTTGTGCATCCAATATGTGATTTTGTGTCATTTGTAATCCAATTAGGTCATTTTCGTCCTCCCTAGGCTTATTCTAATCCAATTAGGGTTTTTAACCAATCTTGTGCATCCAATATGTGATTTTGTGTCATTTTGTGTCATTGGTTGAACATTTAGGTCATTTTCGTCCTCCCTAGGCTTATTCTAATCCAATTAGGGTTTTTAACCAATCTTGTGCATCTAATACGTGATTTTGTATCATTTTGTGTCATTGGTTGCACATTTAGGTCATTTTCGTCCTCCCTAGGCTTATTCAAATCCAATTAGGGTTTTTAACAACTCTTGTGCATCCAATATGTGATTTTGTGTCATTTTGTGTCATTGGTTGAACATTTAGGTCATTTTCGTCCTCCCTAGGCTTATTCTAATCCAATTAGGGTTTTTAACCAATCTTGTGCATCCAATATGTGATTTTGTGTCATTTTGTGTCATTGGTTGAACATTTAGGTCATTTTCGTCCTCCCTTGGCTTATTCTACGCCAATTAGGGTTTTTAACCAATCTTGTGCATCCAATATGTGATTTTGTGTCATTTTGTGTCATTGGTTGAACATTTAGGTCATTTTCGTCCTCCCTAGGCTTATTCTAATCCAATTAGGGTTTTTAACCAATCTTGTGCATCCAATATGTGATTTTGTGTCATTTTGTGTCATTGGTTGAACATTTAGGTCATTTTCGTCCTCCCTAGGCTTATTCTAGTCCAATTAGGGTTTTTAACCAATCTTGTGCAACCAATATGTGATTTTGTGTCATTTTGTGTCATTGGTTGAACATTTAGGTCATTTTCTTCCTCCCACGGCTTATTCTAATCCAATTTGGGTTTTTAACCAATCTTGTGCATCCAATATGTGATTTTGTGTCATTGGTTGAACATTTAGGTCATTTTCGTCTTACCTAGGCTTATTCTAATCCAATTAGGGTTTTTAACCAATCTTGTGCATCCAATATGTGATTTTGTGTCATTGGTTGAACATTTAGGTCATTTTCGTCCTCCCTAGGCTTATTCTAATCCAATTAGGGTTTTTAACCAATCTTGTGCATCCAATATGTGATTTTGTGTCATTGGTTGAACATTTAGGTCATTTTCGTCCTCCCTAGGCTTATTCAAATCCAATTAGGGTTTTTAACCAATCTTGTGCATCCAATATGTCATTTTGTGTCATTTTGTGTCATTGGTTGTACATTAAGGTCATTTTCGTCCTCCCTAGGCTTATTCTAATCCAATTAGGAATTTTAACCAATCTTGTGCATCCAATATGTGATTTTGTGTCATTGGTTGAACATTTAGGTCATTTTCGTCCTCCCTAGACTTATTCTAATCCAATTAGGGTTTTTAACCAATCTTGTGCATCCAATGTGGGATTTTGTGTCATTTTGTGTCATTGGATGAACATTGAGGTCATTTTCGTCCTCCCTAGGGTTATTCTAATCCAATTAGGGTTTTTAACCAATCTTGTGCATCCAATATGTGATTTTGTGTCATTTTGTGTCATTGGTTGAACATTTAGGTCATTTTCGTCCTCCCTAGGCTTATTCTAATCCAATTAGGGTTTTTAACCAATCTTGTGCATCCAATATGTGATTTTGTGTCATTTTGTGTCATTGGTTGAACATTTAGGTCATTTTCGTCCTCCATAGGCTTATTCTAATCCATTTAGGGTTTTTAACCAATCTTGTGCATCCAATATGTGATTTTGTGTCATTGGTTGCACATTTAGGTCATTTTCGTCCTCCCTAGGCTTATTCTAATCCAATTAGGGTTTTTAATCAATCTTGTGCATCCAATATGTGATTTTGTGTCATTTTGTGTCATTGGTTGAACATTTAGGTCATTTTCGTCCTCCCTAGGCTTATTCTAATCCAATTAGGGTTTTTAACCAATCTTGTGCATCCAATATGTGATTTTGTGTCATTTTGTGTCATTTGTTGAACATTTAGGTCATTTTCGTCCTCCGTAGGCTTATTCTAATCCTATTAGGGTTTTTAACCAATCTTGTGCAACCAATATGTGATTTTCTGTCATTTTGTGTCATTGGTTGAACATTCAGGTCATTTTCGTCCTCCCTAGGATTATTATAATCCAATTAGGGTTTTTAACCAATCTTGTGCATCCAATATGTGATTTTGTGTCATTGGTTGAACATTTAGGTCATTTTCGTCCTCCCTAGGCTTATTCTAATCCAATTAGGGTTTTTAACCAATCTTGTGCATCCAATATGTGATTTTGTGTCATTGGTTGAACATTTAGGTCATTTTCATGCTCCAAAGGCTTATTCTAATCCAATTAGGGTTTTTAACCAATCTTGTGCATCCAATATGTGATTTTGTGTCATTGGTTGAACATTTAGGTCATTTTCGTCCTCCCTAGGCTTATTCTAATCCAATTAGGGTTTTTAACCAATCTTGTGCATCCAATTTGTGATTTTGTGTCATTTGTAGAACATTTAGAGCATTTTCGTCCTCCCAAGCATGATTCTAATCCAATTAGGATTTTTAACCAATCTTGTGCATCCAATTTGTGGTTTTGGGTCATTGGTTGAACATTTAGCTCATTTTCGTCATCCTTGGACTTATTCTAATCCAATTAGGGTTTTTAACAAATCTTGTGCATCCAATATGTGATTTTGTGTCATTTGTTGAACATTTAGGTCATTTTCTTCCTCCCTAGGCTTCTTCTAATCTAATTAGGGTTGTTAACCATTCTTGTGCATCTAATTAGTGATTTTGTGTCATTGGTTGGACATTTAGGTGATTTTCGTCATCCCTAGGCTTATTCTAATCCAATTAGGGTTTTTAACCAATCTTGTGCATCCAAATAGTGATTTTGTGTCATAGGTTGAACATTTAGGTCATTTTCGTCCTCCCTACGCTTATTCTAATCCAATTAGGGTTTTTAACAAATCTTGTGCATCCAATAAGTGCGTTTGTGTCATTGGTTGAACATTTAGATCATTTTCGTCCTCCCAACGCTTATTCTTATCCAATTAAGGTTTTTAAACAATCTTATGCATCCAATATGTGATTTTGTGTCATTGGTTGAACATTTAGGTCATTTTCGTCCTCCAAATGCTTATTCTAATCCAATTAGGGTTTTTAACCAATCTTGTGCATCCAATATGTGATTTTGTGTCATTGGTTGAACATTTAGGTCATTTTCGTCCTCCCTAGGCTTATTCTAATCCAATTAGGGTTTTTAACCAATCTTGTGCATCCAATATGTGATTTTGTGTCATTTGTTTAACATTTAGGTCATTTTCGTCCTCCCTAGGCTAATTCTATTCCAAATAGGGTTTTAAACCAATGTTGTGCATCCAATATGTGATTTTGTGTCATTTGTTTAACATTTAGGTCATTTTCGTCCTCCTTAGGCTTATTCTAATCCAATTAGGGTTTTTAACCAATCATGTGCATCCAATATGTGATTTTGTGTCATTTTGTGTCATTGGTTGAACATTTAGGTCATTTTCGTTCTCCCTAGGCTTATTCTAATCTAATTAGGGTTTTTAACCAATCTTGTGCATCTAATATGTCATTTTGTGTCAATTTGTGTCATTGGTTTAACATTTAGGTCATTTTCGTCCACCCTAGGCTTATTCTAGTCCAATTAGGGTTTTTAACCAATCTTGTGCATCCAATATGTGATTTTGTGTCATTTTGTGTCATTGGTTGAACATTTAGGTCATTTTCGTCCTCCCTAGGCTTATTCTAATCTAATTAGGGTTTTTAACCAATCTTGTGCATCTAATATGTGATTTTGTGTCATTGGTTTAACATTTAGGTCATTTTCGTCCACCCTAGGCTTATTCTAGTCCAATTAGGGTTTTTAACCAATCTTAAGCATCCAATATGTGATTTTGTGTCATTTTGTGTCATTGGTTGAACATTTAGGTCATTTTCGTCCTCCCTAGGCTTATTCTAATCCAATTAGGGTTTTTAACCAATCTTGTGCATCCAATATGTGATTTTGTGTCATTGGTTGAACATTTAGGTCATTTTCGTCCTCCCTAGGCTTATTCTAATCCAATGAGGGTTTTTAACCAATCTTGTGCATCCAATATGTGATTTTGTGTCATTGGTTGAACATTTAGGTCATTTTCGTCCTCCCTAGGCTTATTCTAATCCAATTAGGGTTTTTAACCAATCTTGTGCATCCAATATGTGATTTTGTGTCATTGGTTTAACATTTAGGTCATTTTCGTCCTCTCTAGACTTATTCTAATCCAATTAGGGTTTTTAACCAATCTTGTGCATCCAATATGTAATTTTGTGTCATTGGTTGAACATTTAGGTCATTTTCGTCCTCCATAGGCTTATTCTAATCCAATTAGGGTTTTTAACCAATGTTGTGCATCCAATATGTGATTTTGTTTCATTGGTTGAACATTTAGGTCATTTTCGTCCTTCCTAGGCTTATTCTAATCCAATTAGGGTTTTTAACCAATCTTGTGCATCCAATATGTGATTTTGTGATTGGTTGAACATTTAGGTCATTTTCGTCCTCCCTAGGCTTATTCTAATCCAATTAGGGTTTTTAACCAATCTTGTGCATCCAATATGTGATTGTGTGATTAGTTGAACATTTAGGTCATTTTCGTCCTCCCTAGGCTTATTCTAATCCAATTAGGGTTTTTAACGAATCTTGTGCATCCAATATGTGATTTTGTGTCATTTTGTGTCATTGGTTGAACATTTAGGTCATTTTCGTCCTCCCTAGGTTTATTCTAATCCAATTAGGGTTTTTAACCAATCTTGTGCATCCAATATGTGATTTTGTGTCATTTTGTGTCGTTGGTTGAACATATAGATCATTTTCGTCCTCCTAAGGCTTATTCTAATCCAATTAGGGTTTTTAACCAATGTTGTGGATCCAATATGTGATTTTGTGTCATTTGTTGAACATTTAGGTCATTTTCGTCCTCCCTTGCCTTATTCTAATCCAATTAGGGTTTTTAACCAATCTTGTGCATCCAATATGTGATTTTGTGTCATTGGTTGAACATTTAGGTCATTTTCGTCCTCCCTAGGCTTATTCTAATCCAATTAGGGTTTTTAACCAATCTTGTGCAACCAATATGTGATTTTGTGTCATTAGTTGAACATTTAGGTCAGTTTCGTCCTCCCTAGGCTTATTCTGATCCAATTAGGGTTTTTAACCAATCTTGTGCATCTAATATGTGATTTTGTGTCATTTTGTGTCATTGGTTGAACATTTAGGTCAGTTTCGTCCTCCCTAGGCTTATTCTAATCCAATTAGGGTTTTTTTATCAATCTTGTGCATCCAATATGTATATTTGTGTCATTTTGTGTCATTGGTTGAACATTTAGGTCATTTTTGTCCTCCCTAGTCTTATTCTAATCCATTTAGGGATTTTAACCAATCTTGTGCATCCAATATGTGATTTTGTGTCAATTGTTGAACATTTAGGTCATTTTCGTCCTCCCTAGGCTTATTCTAATCCAATTAGGGTTTTTAACCAATCTTGTGCAACCAATATGTGATTTTGTGTCATTGGTTGAACATTTAGGTCATTTTCGTCCTCCCTAGGCTTATTCTAATCCAATTAGGGTTTTTAACCAATCTTGTGCATCCAATATGTGATTTTGTATCATTTTGTGTCATTGGTTGAACATATAGGTCATTTCCGTCCTCCATAGGCTTATTCTAATCCAATTAGGGTTTTTAACCAATCTTGTGCATCCAATATGTGATTTTGTGTCATTGGTTGAACATTTAGGTCATTTTCGTCCTCCCTAGGCTTATTCTAATCCAATTAGGGTTTTTAACCAATCTTGTGCAACCAATATGTGATTTTGTGTAATTTTGTGTCATTGGTTGAACATTTAGGTCATTTTCGTCCTCCCTAGGGTTATTCTAATCCAATTAGGGTTTTTAACCAATCTTGTGCATCCAATATGTGATTTTGTGTCATTGGTTGAACATTTAGGTCATTTTCGTCCTCCCTAGGCTTATTCTAATCCAATTAGGGTTTTTAACCAATCTTGTGCATCCAATATGTGATTTTGTGTCATTGGTTTAACATTTAGGTCATTTTCGTCCTCTCTAGACTTATTCTAATCCAATTAGGGTTTTTAACCAATCTTGTGCATCCAATATGTAATTTTGTGTCATTTTGTGTCATTGGTTGAAGATTTAGGTCATTTTGGTCCTCCCTAGGCTTATTCTAATCCAATTAGGGTTTTTAACCAATCTTGTGCATCCAATATGTGATTTTGT
>JBBPBQ010000008.1:18003382-18019784 GCA_037974755.1 Cicer yamashitae | reverse complement strand
AACATTTAGGTCATTTTCGTCCTCTCTAGACTTATTCTAATCCAATTAGGGTTTTTAACCAATCTTGTGCATCCAATATGTAATTTTGTGTCATTTTGTGTCATTGGTTGAAGATTTAGGTCATTTTGGTCCTCCCTAGGCTTATTCTAATCCAATTAGGGTTTTTAACCAATCTTGTGCATCCAATATGTGATTTTGTTTCATTTTGTGTGATTGGTTGAACATTTATGTCATTTTCGTCCTCCCTAGGCTTATTCTAATCCAATTAGGGTTTTTAACCAATCTTGTGCATCCAATATGTGATTTTGTGTCATTGGTTGAACATTTAGGTCATTTTCGTCCTCCCTAGGATTATTCTAATCCAATTAGGGTTTTTAACCAATCTTGTGCATCCAATATGTGATTTTGTGTCATTTTGTGTCATTGGTTGAACACTTAGGTCATTTTCGTCCTCCCTTGGCCTATTCTAATCCAATTAGAGTTTTTAACCAATCTTGTGCATCCAATATGTGATTTTGTGTCATTTTGTGTCATTGGTTGAACATTTAGGTCATTTTCGTCCTCCCTAGGCTTATTCTAATCCAATTAGGGTTTTTAACCTATCTTGTGCATCCAATATGTGATTTTGTGTCATTGGTTTAACATTTAGGTCATTTTCGTCCTCCCTAGGCTTATTCTAATCCAATTAGGATTTTTAACCAAACTTGTGCATCCAATATGTGATTTTGTGTCATTTTGTGTCATTGGTTGAACATTTAGGTCATTTTCGTCCTCCCTAGGCTTATTCTAACCCAATTAGGGTTTTTAACCAATCTTGTGCATCTATTATGTGATTTTGTGTCATTTTGTGTCATTGGTTGAACGTTTAGGTCATTTTCGTCCTCCCTAGGCTTATTCTAATCCAATTAGGGTTTTTAACCAATCTTGTGCATCTATTATGTGATTTTGTGTTATTTTGTGTCATTGGTTGAACGTTTAGGTCATTTTCGTCCTCCCTAGGCTTATTCTAATCCAATTAGGGTTTTTAACCAATCTTGTGCATCCAATATGTGATTTTGTGTCATTTTGTGTCATTGGTTGAACATTTAGGTCATTTTCGTCCTCCTCAGGCTTATTCTAATCCAATTAGGGTTTTTAACCAATCTTGTGCATCCAATATGTGATTTTGTGTCATTTTGTGTCATTGGTTGAACATTTAGGTCATTTTCGTCCTCCCTAGGCTTATTCTAATCCAATTAGGGTTTTTAACCAATCTTGTGCATCCAATATGTGATTTTGTGTCATTTTGTGTCATTGGTTGAACATTTGGGTCATTTTCGTCCTCCCTCGGCTTATTCTAATCCAATTAGGGTTTTTAACCAATCTTGTGCATCCAATATGTGATTTTGTGTCATTTTGTGTCATTGGTTGAACATTTAGGTCATTTTCGTCCTCCCTAGGCTTATTCTAATCCAATTAGGGTTTTTAACCAATCTTCTGCATCCAATATGTGATTTTGTGTCATTTTGTATCATTGGTTGAACATTTACGTCATTTTCGTCCTCCCTAGGCTTATTCTAATCCATTTAGGGTTTTAAACCAATCTTGTGCATCCAATATGTGATTTTGTGTCATTTTTTGTCATTTTGTGTCATTGGTTGAACATTTAGGTCATTTTCGTCCTCCCAAGGCTTATTCTAACCCAGTTAGGGTTTTTAACCAATCTTGTGCATCTATTATGTGATTTTGTGTCATTTTGTGTCATTGGTTGAACATTTAGGTCATTTTCGTCCTCCCAAGGCTTATTCTAACCCAATTAGGGTTTTTAACCAATCTTGTGCATCTATTATGTGATTTTGTGTCATTTTGTGTCATTGGTTGAACGTTTAGGTCATTTTCGTCCTCCCAAGGCTTATTCTAACCCAATTAGGGTTTTTAACCAATCTTGTGCATCTATTATGTGATTTTGTGTCATTTTGTGTCATTGGTTGAACGTTTAGGTCATTTTCGTCCTCCCTAGGCTTATTCTAATCCAATTAGGGTTTTTAACCAATCTTGTGCATCCAATATGTGATTTTGTGTCATTTTGTATCATTGGTTGAACATTTAGGTCATTTTCGTCCTCCCTAGGCTTATTCTAATCCAATTAGGGGTTTTAAACAATGTTGTGCATCCAATAAGTCATTTTGTGTCATTGGTTGAACATTTAGGTCATTTTCGTCCTCCCTAGGCTTATTCTAATTTAATTAGGGTTTTTATCCAATCTTGTGCATCCAATATGTGATTTTGTGTCATTGGTTGAACGTTTAGGTCATTTTCGTCCTCCCTAGGCTTATTCTAATCCAATTAGGGTTTTTAACCAATCTTGTGCATCCAATATGTGATTTTGTGTCATTTTGTGTCATTGGTTGAACATTTAGGTCATTTTCGTCCTCCCTAGGCTTATTCTAATCCAATTAGGGTTTTTAACCAATCATGAGCATCCAATATGTGATTTTGTGTCATTTTGTGTCATTGGTTGAACATTTAGGTCATTTTCGTCCTCCCTAGGCTTATTCTAATCCAATTAGGGTTTTTAACCAATCTTGTGCATCCAATATGTGATTTTGTGTCATTGGTTGAACATTTAGGTCATTTTCGTTCTCCATAGGCTTATTCTAATCCAATTAGGGTTTTTAAGCAATCTTGTGCATCCAATATGTGATTTTGTTTCATTGGTTGAACATTTAGGTCATTTTCGTCCTCCCTAGGCTTATTCTAATCCAATTAGTGTTTTTAACCAATCTTGTGCATCCAATATGTGATTTTGTGTCATTTTGTGTCATTGGTTGAACATTTAGGTCATTTTCGTCCTCCCTAGGCTTATTCTAATCCAATTAAAGTTTTTAACCAATCTTGTGCATCCAATATGTGATTTTGTGTTATTTTGTGTCATTGGTTCAACATTTAGGTCATTTTCGTTC
Source organism: Cicer yamashitae (assembly GCA_037974755.1). Lineage (NCBI taxonomy): Eukaryota > Viridiplantae > Streptophyta > Magnoliopsida > Fabales > Fabaceae > Cicer > Cicer yamashitae. The sequence continues at coordinate 18,016,842 of JBBPBQ010000008.1, read as the reverse complement.
TCCCTAGGCTTATTCTAATCCAATTAGGGTTTTTAAGCAATCTTGTGCATCCAATATGTGATTTTGTTTCATTGGTTGAACATTTAGGTCATTTTTGTCCTCCCTAGGCTTATTCTAATCCAATTAGTGTTTTTAACCAATCTTGTGCATCCAATATGTGATTTTGTGTCATTTTGTGTCATTGGTTGAACATTTAGGTCATTTTCGTCCTCCCTAGGCTTATTCTAATCCAATTAGGGTTTTTAACCAATCTTGTGCATCCAATATGTGATTTTGTGTCATTTTGTGTCATTGGTTGAACATTTAGGTCATTTTCGTCCTCCCTAGGCTATTCTAACCCAATTAGGGTTTTTAACCAATCTTGTGCATCTATTATGTGATTTTTTGTCATTTTGTGTCATTGGTGAATGTATAGGTCATTTTCGTCCTCCCTAGGCTTATTCTAATCCAATTAGGGTTTTTAACCAATCTGTGCATCCAATATGTGATTTTGTGCCATTTTGTGTCATTGGTTGAACATTTAGGTCATTTTCGTTCTCCCTAGGCTTATTCTAATCCAATTAGGGTTTTTAACCAATCTTGTGCATCCAATATGTGATTTTGTGTCATTTTGTGTCATTGGTGGAACGTTTAGGTCATTTTCGTCCTCCCTAGGCTTATTCTACTCCAATTAGGGTTTTTAACCAATCTTGTGCCTCCAATATGTGACTTTGTGTCATTTGTTTAACATTTAGGTCATTTTCGTCCTCCCTAGGCTTATTCTAATCCAATTAGGATTTTTAACCAATCTTGTGCATCCAACATGTGATTTTGTGTCATTTTGTGTCATTGGTTGAACATTTAGGTCATTTTCGTCCTCCCTAGGCTTATTCTAATCTAATTAGGGTTTTTAACCAATCTTGTGCATCTAATATGTGATTTTGTGTCATTTTGTGTCTTTGGTTTAACATTTAGGTCATTTTCGTCCTCCCTAGGCTTATCCTAGTCCAATTACGGTTTTTAACCAATCTTGTGCATCCAATATGTGATTTTGTGTCATTTTGTGTCATTGGTTGAACATTTAGGTCATTTTCGTCCTCCCTAGGCTTATTCTAATCCAATTAGGGTTTTTAACCAATCTTGTGCATCCAATATGTGATTTTGTGTCATTGATTGAACATTTAGGTCTTTTTCGTCCTCCCTATGCTTATTCTAATCCAGTTAGGGTTTTTAACCAATCTTGTGCATCCAATATGTGATTTTGTGTCATTTTGTGTCATTGGTTGAACATTTAGGTCATTTTCGTCCTCCCTAGGCTTATTCTAATCCAATTAGGGTTTTTAACCAATCTTGTGCATCCAATATGTGATTTTGTGTCATAGGTTGAACATTTAGGTCATTTTCGTCCTCCCTAGGCTTATTCTAATCTAATTAGGGTTTTTAACCAATCTTGTGCATCCAATATGTGATTTTGTGTCATTTTGTGTCATTGGTTGAACATTTAGGTCATTTTCGTCCTCCCTAGGCTTATTCTAATCCAATTAGGGTTTTTAACCAATCTTGTGCATCCAATATGTGATTTTGTGTCATTTTGTGTCATTGGTTGAACATTTAGGTCTTTTTCGTCCTCCCTAGGTTTATTCTAATCCAATTAGGGTTTTTAACCAATCTTGTGCATCCAATATGTGATTTTGTGTCATTTTGTGTCATTGGTTGAACATTTAGGTCATTTTCGTCCTCCCTAGGCTTATTCTAATCCAATTAGGGTTTTTAACCAATCTTGTGCATCCAATATGTGATTTTGTGTCATTTTGTGTCATTGGTTGAACATTTAGGTCATATTCGTCCTCCCTAGGCTTATTCTAATCCAATTAAGGTTTTTAACCAATCTTGTGCATCCAATATGTGATTTTGTGTCATTTTGTGTCATTGGTTGAACATTTAGGTCATTTTCGTCCTCCCTAGGCTTATTCTAATCCAATTAGGGTTTTTAACCAATCTTGTGCATCCAATATGTGATTTTGTGTCATTTTGTGTCATTGGTTGAACATTTAGGTCATTTTCATCCTCCCTAGGCTTATTCTAATCCAATTAGGGTTTTTAACCAATCTTGTGCATCAAATATGTGATTTTGTGTCATTGGTTGAACGTTTAGGTCATTTTCGTCCTCAGTAGGCTTATTTTAATCCAATTAGGGTTTTTAACCAATCTTGTCCATCCAATATGTGATTTTGTGTCATTTTGTGTCATTGGTTGAACATTTAGGTCATTTTCGTCCTCCCTAGGCTTATTCTCATGCAATTAGGGTTTTTAACCAATCTTGTGCATCCAATATGTGATTTTGTGTCATTTTGTGTCATTGGTTGAACATTTAGGTCATTTTCGTCCTCCCTAGGCTTATTCTAATCCAATTAGGGTTTTTAACCAATCTTGTGCATCCCATATGTAATTTTGTGTCATTTTGTGTCATTGGTTGAACATTTAGGTCATTTTCGTCCTCCCTAGGCTTATTCTAATCCAATTAGGGTTTTTAACCAATCTTGTGCATCCAATATGTGATTTGGTGTCATTTTGTGTCATTGGTTGAACATTTAGGTCATTTTCGTCGTCCCTAGGCTTATTCTAATCCAATTAGGGTTTTTAACCAATCTTGTGCATCCTATATGTGATTTTGTGTCATTGGTTGAACATTTAGGTCATTTTCGTCCTCCCTAGGCTTATTCTAATCCAATTAGGGTTTTAACCAATCTTGTGCATCCAATATGTGATTTTGTGTCATTTTGTGTCATTGGTTGAACATTTAGCTCATTTTCGTCCTCCCTAGGCTTATTCTTTTCCAATTAGGGTTTTTAACCAATCTTGTGCATCCAATATGTGATTTTATGTCGTTTTGTGTCATTGGTTGAACATTTAGGTCATTTTCGTCCTCCCTAGGCTTATTCTAATCCAATTAGGGTTTTTAACCAATCTTGTGCATCCAATATGTGATTTTGTGTCATTTTGTGTCATTGGTTGAACATTTAGGTCATTTTCGTCCTCCTTAGGCTTATTCTAATCCAATTAGTGTTTTTAACCAATCTTGTGCATCCAATATGTGATTTTGTGTCATTTTGTGTCATTGGTTTAACATTTAGGTCATTTTCGTCCACCCTACGCTTATTCTAGTCCAATTAGGGTTTTTAACCAATCTTGTGCATCCAATATGTGATTTTGTGTCATTTTGTGTCATTGGTTGAACATTTAGGTCATTTTCGTCCTCCCTAGGCTTATTCTAATCCAATTAGGGTTTTTAACCAATCTTGTGCATCCAATATGTGATTTTGTGTCATTTGTTTAACATTTAGGTCATTTTCGTCCTCCCTAGGCTAATTCTATTCCAAATAGGGTTTTTAACCAATCTTGTGCATCCAATATGTGATTTTGTGTCATTTGTTTAACATTTAGGTCATTTTCGTCCTCCTTAGGCTTATTCTAATCCAATTAGTGTTTTTAACCAATCATGTGCATCCAATATGTGATTTTGTGTCATTTTGTGTCATTGGTTGAACATTTAGGTCATTTTCGTTCTCCCTAGGCTTAGTCTAATCTAATTAGGGTTTTTAACCAATCTTGTGCATCTAATATGTCATTTTGTGTCAATTTGTGTCATTGGTTTAACATTTAGGTCATTTTCGTCCACCCTAGGCTTATTCTAGTCCAATTAGGGTTTTTAACCAATCTTGTGCATCCAATATGTGATTTTGTGTCATTTTGTGTCATTGGTTGAACATTTAGGTCATTTTCGTCCTCCCTAGGCTTATTCTAATCTAATTAGGGTTTTTAACCAATCTTGTGCATCTATTATGTGATTTTGTGTCATTTTGGGTCAATGGTGGAACGTTTAGGTCATTTTCGTCCTCCCTACGCATATTCTACTCCAATTAGGGTTTTTAACCAATCTTGTGCATCCAATATGTGATTTTGCGTCATTGGTTGAACATTTAGGTCATTTTCGGTCTCCCTAGGCTTATTCTAATCCAATTAGGGTTTTTAACCAATCTTGTGCATCCAATATGTGATTTTGTGTCATTTTGTGTCATTGGTTCAACATTTAGGTCATTTTCATTCTCCCTAGGCTTATTCTAATCCAATTAGGGTTTTTAAGCAATCTTGTGCATCCAATATGTGATTTTGTTTCATTGGTTGAACATTTAGGTCATTTTCGTCCTCCCTAGGCTTATTCTAATCCAATTAGTGTTTTTAACCAATCTTGCGCATCCAATATGTGATTTTGTGTCATTTTGTGTCATTGGTTGAACATTTAGGTCATTTTCGTCCTCCCTAGGCTTATTCTAATCCAATTAAAGTTTTTAACCAATCTTGTGCATCCAATATGTGATTTTGTGTCATTTTGTGTCATTGGTTGAACATTTAGATCATTTTCGTCCTCCCTAGGCATATTCTACTCCAATTAGGGTTTTTAACCAATCTTGTGCATCCAATATGTGATTTTGCGTCATTGGTTGAACATTTAGGTCATTTTCGGTCTCCCTAGGCTTATTCTAATCCAATTAGGGTTTTTAACCAATCTTGTGCATCCAATATGTGATTTTGTGTCATTTTGTGTCATTGGTTCAACATTTAGGTCATTTTCATTCTCCCTAGGCTTATTCTAATCCAATTAGGGTTTTTAAGCAATCTTGTGCATCCAATATGTGATTTTGTTTCATTGGTTGAACATTTAGGTCATTTTCGTCCTCCCTAGGCTTATTCTAATCCAATTAGTGTTTTTAACCAATCTTGCGCATCCAATATGTGATTTTGTGTCATTTTGTGTCATTGGTTGAACATTTAGGTCATTTTCGTCCTCCCTAGGCTTATTCTAATCCAATTAAAGTTTTTAACCAATCTTGTGCATCCAATATGTGATTTTGTGTTATTTTGTGTCATTGGTTCAACATTTAGGTCATTTTCGTTCTCCCTAGGCTTATTCTAATCCAATTAGGGTTTTTAAGCAATCTTGTGCATCCAATATGTGATTTTGTTTCATTGGTTGAACATTTAGGTCATTTTTGTCCTCCCTAGGCTTATTCTAATCCAATTAGTGTTTTTAACCAATCTTGTGCATCCAATATGTGATTTTGTGTCATTTTGTGTCATTGGTTGAACATTTAGGTCATTTTCGTCCTCCCTAGGCTTATTCTAATCCAATTAGGGTTTTTAACCAATCTTGTGCATCCAATATGTGATTTTGTGTCATTGGTTGAACATTTAGGTCATTTTCATCCTCCCTAGGCTTATTCTAATCATATTAGGGTTTTTAACCAATCTTGTGCATCCAATATGTGATTTTGTGTCATTTTGTGTCATTGGTTGAACATTTAGGTCATTTTCGTCCTCCCTAGGCTTATTCTAATCCAATTAGGGTTTTTAACCAATCTTGTGCATCCAATATGTGATTTTGTGTCATTGGTTGAACATTTCGGTCATTTTTGTCCTCCCTAGGCTTATTCTAATCCAATTAAGGTTTTTAACCAATCTTGTGCATCCAATATGTGATTTTGTGTCATTGGTTGAACATTTAGGTCATTTTCGTCCTCCCTAGGCTTATTCTAATCCAATTAGGGTTTTTAAACAATCTTGTGCATCCAATATGTGATTTTGTGTCATTGGTTGCACATTTAGGTCATTTTCGTCCTCCCTAGGCTTATTCTAATCCAATTAGGGTTTTTAACCAATCTTGTGCATATGATAACTGATTTTGTGTCATTGGTAATCCAATTAGGTCATTTTAGTCCTCGTTAGGCTTATTCTAATCCAATTAGGGTTTTTAACCAATCTTATGCATCCAATATGTGATTTTGTGTCATTGGTTGAACATTTAGGTCATTTTCGTCCTCCCTAGGCTTATTCTAAGTCAATTTGGGTTTTTAACCAATCTTGTGCATCCAATATGTGATTTTGTGGTATTGGTTGCACATTTAGGTCATTTTCGTCCTCCCTAGGCTTATTCTAATCCAATTAGGGTTTTTAACCAATCTTGTGTATCCAATATGTGATTTTGTGTCATTGGTTGCACATTTAGGTCATTTTCGTCCTCCCAACGCTTATTCTAATCCAATTAGGGTTTTTAACCAATCTTGGTCATATAATAAGTGATTTTGTGTCATTGGTAATTCAGTTAGTTCATTTTCGTCCTCGCTAGGCTTAATGTAATCCAATTAGAATTTTTAACCAATCTAATGCATCCAAAATGTGATTTTGTGTCATTTTGTGTCATTGGTTGAACATTTAGGTCATTTTCGTCCTCCCTAGGCTTATTCTAATCCAATTAGGGTTTTTAACCAATCTTGTGCATCCAATATGTGATTTTGTGTCATTGGTTGCACATTTAGGTCATTTTCGTGCTCCCTAGGCTTATTCTAATCCAATTAGGGTTTATAACCAATCTTATGCATATAATAAGTGATTTTGTGTCATTGGTAATCCAATTAGGTCATTTTCGTCCTCGGTAGGCTTATTCTAATCCAATTAGGGTTTTTAAAAAATCTTGTGCATCCAATATGTGATTTTGTGTTATTTTGTGTCATTGGTTCAACATTTAGGTCATTTTCGTCCTCCCTAGGCTTATTCTAATCCAATTAGGGTTTTTAACCAATCTTGTGCATCCAATATGTGATTTTGTGTCATTGGTTTAACATTTAGGTCATTTTCGTCCTCCCTAGGCTTATTCTAATCCAATTAGGATTTTTAACCAAACTTGTGCATCCAATATGTGATTTTGTGTCATTTTGTGTCATTGGTTGAACATTTAGGTCATTTTCGTCCTCCCTAGGCTTATTCTAACCCAATTAGGGTTTTTAACCAATCTTGTGCATCTATTATGTGATTTTGTGTCATTTTGTGTCAATGGTGGAACGTTTAGGTCATTTTCGTCCTCCCTACGCATATTCTACTCCAATTAGGGTTTTTAACCAATCTTGTGCATCCAATATGTGATTTTGTGTCATTTTGTGTCATTGGTTGAACATTTAGGTCATTTTCGGTCTCCCTAGGCTTATTCTAATCCAATTAGGGTTTTTAACCAATCTTGTGCATCCAATATGTGATTTTGTGTCATTTTGTGTCATTGGTTGAACATTTAGGTCATTTTCGTTCTCCCTAGGCTTATTCTAATCCAATTAGGAAATTTTTAACCAATCTTGTGCATCCAATATGTGATTTTGTGTCATTTTGTGTCATTGGTGGAACGTTTAGGTCATTTTCGTCCTCCCTAGGCTTATTATACTCCAATTAGGGTTTTGAACCAATCTTGTGCATCCAATATGAGATTTTGTGTCATTTGTTTAACATTTAGGTCATTTTCGTCCTCCCTAGGCTTATTCTAATCCAATTAGGATTTTTAACCAATCTTGTGCATCCAATATGTGATTTTGTGTCATTTTGTGTCATTGGTTGAACATTTAGGTCATTTTCGTTCTCCCTAGGCTTATTCTAATCTAATTAGGGTTTTTAACCAATCTTGTGCATCTAATATGTGATTTTGTGTCATTTTGTGTCATTGGTTTAACATTTAGGTCATTTTCGTCCTCCCTAGGCTTATTCTAGTCCAATTAGGGTTTTTAACCAATCTTGTGCATCCAATATGTGATTTTGTGTCATTTTGTGTCATTGGTTGAACATTAGGTCATTTTCGTCCTCCCTAGGCTTATTCTAATCCAATTAGGGTTTTTAACCAATCTTGTGCATCCAATATGTGATTTTGTGTCATTTGTTTAACATTTAGGTCATTTTCGTCCTCCCTAGGCTTATTCTAATCCAATTAGGATTTTTAACCAATCTTGGGCATCCAATATGTGATTTTGTGTCATTTTGTGTCATTGGTTGAACATTTAGGTCATTTTCGTCCACCCTAGGCTTATTCTAACCCAATTAGGATTTTTAACCAATCTTGTGCATCTAATATGTGATTTTGTGTCATTTTGTGTCATTGGTTGAACGTTTAGGTCATTTTCGTCCTCCCTAGGCTTATTCTAATCCAATTAGGGTTTTTAACCAATCTTGTGCATCCAATATGTGATTTTGTGTCATTTGTTTAACATTTAGGTCATTTTCGTCCTCCCTAGGCTTATTCTAATCCAATTAGGATTTTTAACCAATCTTGTGCATCCAATATATGATTTTGTGTCATTTTGTATCATTGGTTGAACATTTACGTCATTTTCGTCCTCCCTAGGCTTATTCTAATCCATTTAGGGTTTTTAACCAATCTTGTGCATCCAATATGTGATTTTGTGTCATTTTGTGTCATTGGTTGAACATTTAGGTCATTTTCGTCCTCCCTAGGCTTATTCTAATCCAATTAAGGTTTTTAACCAATCTTGTGCATCCAATATGTGATTTTGTGTCATTGGTTGAACATTTAGGTCATTTTCGCCCTCCCTAGGCTTAATCTAATCCAATTAGGGTTTTTAACCAATCTTGTGCATCCAATATGTGATTTTATGTCATTGGTTGAACATTTAGGTCATTTTCGTCCTCCCTTGGGTTATTCTTATCCAATTAGGGTTTTTAACAAATCTTGTGCATCCAATATGTGATTTTGTGTCATTTTGTATCATTGGGTGAACATTTAGGTCATTTTCGTCCTCCCTAGGCTTATTCTAATCCAATTAGGGTTTTTAACCAGTCTTGTGCATCCAATATGTGATTTTGTGTCATTTTGTGTCATTGGTTGAACATTTAGGTCATTTTCGTCCTCCCTAGGCTTATTCTAATCCAATTAGGGTTTTTAACCAATCTTGTGCATCCAATATGTGATTTTGTGTCAGTGGTTTAACATTTAGGTCATTTTCGCCTTGCTAGGTTTATTCTAATCCAATTAGGGTTTTTAACCAATCTTGTGCATCCAATATGTGATTTTGTGTCATTTTGTGTCATTGGTTGAACATTTAGGTCATTTTCGTCCTCCCTAGGCTTATTCTAATCCAATTAAGGTTTTTAACCAATCTTGTGCATCCAATATGTGATTTTGTGTCATTTTGTGTCATTGGTTGAACATTTAGGTCATTTTCCTCCTCCCTAGGTTTATTCTAATCCAATTAAGGTTTTTAACCAATCTTGTGCATCGAATATGTGATTTTGTGTCATTTTGTGTCATTGGTTGAACATTTAGGTCATTATCGTCCTCCCTAGGCTTATTCTAATCCAGTTAGGGTTTTTAACCAATCTTGTGCATCCAATATGTGATTTTGTGTCATTTTGTGTCATTGGTTGAACATTTAGGTCATTTTCGTCCTCCCTAGGCTTATTCTAATCCAATTAAGGTTTTTAACCAATCTTGTGCATCCAATATGTGATTTTGTGTCATTTTGTGTCATTGGTTGAACTTTTAGGTCATTATCGTCCTCCCTAGGCTTATTCTAATCCAAATAGGGTTTTTAACCAATCTTGTGCATCCAATATGTGATTTTGTGTCATTTTGTGTCATTGGTTGAACATTTAGGTCATTTTCGTCCTCCCTAGGCTTATTCTAATCCAATTAAGGTTTTTAACCAATCTTGTGCATCAAATATGTGATTTTGTGTCATTGGTTGAACATTTAGGTCATTTTCGTCCGCCCTAGGCTTATTCTAATCCAATTAGGGTTTTTAACCAATCTTGTGCATCCAATATGTGATTTTGTGTCATTTTGTGTCATTGGTTGAACATTTAGGTCATTTTCGTCCTCCCTAGGCTTATTCTAATCCAATTAGGGTTTTTAACCAATCTTGTGCATCCAATATGTGATCTTGTGTCATTTTGTGTCATTGGTTGAACATTTAGGTCATTTTTGTCGTCCCTAGGCTTATTCTAATCCAATTAGGGTTTTTAACCAATCTTGTGCATCCAATATGTGATTTTGTGTCATTGGTTGAACATTTAGGTCATTTTCGTCCTCCCTAGGCTTATTCTATTCCAATTAGGGTTTTTAACCAATCTTGTGCATCCTATATGTGATTTTGTGTCATTGGTTGAACATTTAGGTCATTTTCGTCCTCCCTAGGCTTATTCTAATCCAATTAGGGTTTTTAACCAATCTTGTGCATCTAATATATGATTTTGTGTCATTGGTTGAACATTTAGGTCATTTTCGTCCTCCCTAGGCTTATTCTAATCCAATTACGGTTTTTAACCAATCTTGTGCATCCAATATGTGATTTTGTGTCATTTTGTGTCATTGGTTGAACATTTAGGTCATTTTCGTCCTCCCTAGGCTTATTCTAATCCAATTAGGGTTTTTAACCAATCTTGTGCATCCAATATGTGATTTTGTGTCATTGGTTGAACATTTAGGTCATTCTCGTCCTCCCTAGGCTTATTCTAATCCAATTAGGGTTTTAACCAATCTTATGCATCCAATATGTGATTTTGTGTCATTTTGTGTCATTGGTTGAACATTTAGGTCATTTTCGTCCTCCCTAGGCTTATTCTTTTCCAATAAGGGTTTTTAACCAATCTTGTGCATCCAATATGTGATTTTGTGTCATTTTGTGTCATTGGTTGAACATTTAGGTCATTTTCGTCCTCCCTAGGCTTATTCTAATCCAATTAGGGTTTTTAACCAATCTTGTGCATCCAATATGTGATTTTGTGTCATTTTGTGTCATTGGTTGAACATTTAGGTCATTTTCGTCCTCCCTAGGCTTATTCTAATCCAATTAGGGTTTTTAACCAATCTTGTGCATCCAATATGTGATTTTGTGTCATTTTGTGTCATTGGTTGAACATTTGGGTCATTTTCGTCCTCCCTCGGCTTATTCTAATCCAATTAGGGTTTTTAACCAATCTTGTGCATCCAATATGTGATTTTGTGTCATTTTGTGTCATTGGTTGAACATTTAGGTCATTTTCGTCCTCCCTAGGCTTATTCTAATCCAATTAGGGTTTTTAACCAATCTTGTGCATCCAATATGTGATTTTGTGTCATTATGTGTCATTGGTTGAACATTTAGGTCATTTTGGTCCTCCCTAGGCATATTCTAATCCAATTAGGGTTTTTAACCAATCTTGTGCATCCAATATGTGATTTTGTGTCATTTTGTGTCATTGGTTGAACATTTAGGTCATTTTCGTCCTCCCTAGGCTTATTCTAATCCAATTAGGGTTTTTAACCAATCTTGTGCATCCAATATGTGATTTTGTGTCATTGGTTGAACATTTAGTTCATTTTCGTCCTCCCTAGGCTTATTCTATTCCATTTAGGGTTTTTAACCAATCTTCTGCATCCAATATGTGATTTTGTGTCATTTTGTGTCATTGGTTCAACATTTAGGTCATTTTCGTCCTCCCTAGGGTTATTTTAATCCAATTAGGATTTTTAACCAATCTTGTGCATCCAATATGTGATTTTGTGTCATTTTGTGTCATTGGTTGAACATTTAGGTCATTTTCGTCCTCCCTAGGCTTATTCTAATCCAATTAGGGTTTTTAACCAATCTTGTGCATCCAATATGTGATTTTGTGTCATTTTGTGTCATTGGTTGAACATTTAGGTCATTTTCGTCCTCCCTAGGCTTATTCTAATCTAATTTGGGTTTTTAACCAATCTTGTGCATCCAATATGTGATTTTGTGTCATTTTGTGTCATTGGTTGAACATTTAGGTCATTTTCGTCCTCCCTAGGCTTATTCTAATCCAATTAGGGTTTTTAACCAATCTTGTGCATCCAATATGTGATTTTGTGTCATTTTGTGTCATTGGTTGAACATTTAGGTCATTTTCGTCCTCCGTAGGCTTATTCTAATCCAATTAGGGTTTTTAACCAATCTTGTGCATCCAATATGTGATTTTGTGTCATTTGTTTAACATTTAGGTCATTTTCGTCCTCCCTAGGCTTATTCTAATCCAATTAGGATTTTTAACCAATCTTGTGCATCCAATATGTGATTTTGTGTCATTTTGTGTCATTGGTTGAACATTTAGGTCATTTTCGTCCTCCCTAGGCTTATTCTAATCTAATTAGGGTTTTTAACCAATCTTGTGCATCTAATATGTGATTTTGTGTCATTTTGTGTCATTGGTTTAACATTTAGGTCATTTTCGTCCTCCCTAGGCTTATTCTAGTCCAATTAGGGTTTTTAACCAATGTTGTGCATCCAATATGTGATTTTGTGTCATTTTGTGTCATTGGTTGAACATTTAGGTCATTCTCGTCCTCCCTAGGCTTATTCTAATCCAATTAGGGTTTTTAACCAATCTTGTGCATCTAATATGTGATTTTGTGTCATTTGTTTAACATTTAGGTCATTTTCGTCCTCCCTAGGCTTATCCTATTCCAATTAGGGTTTTTAACCAATCTTGTGCATCCAATATGTGATTTTGTGTCATTTATTTAACATTTAGGTCATTTTCGTCCTCCCTAGGCTTATTCTAATCCAATTAGGGTTTTTAACCAATCTTGTGCATCCAATATGTGATTTTGTGTCATTTTGTGTCATTGGTTGAACATTTAGGTCAGTTTCGTTCTCCCTAGGCTTATTCTAATCTAATTAGGGTTTTTAACCAATCTTGTGCATCTAATATGTGATTTTGTGTCATTTTGTGTCATTGGTTTAACATTTAGGTCATTTTCGTCCACCCTAGGCTTATTCTAGTCCAATTAGGGTTTTTAACCAATCTTGTGCATCCAATATGTGATTTTGTGTCATTGGTTGAACATTTAGGTCATTTTCGTCCTCCCTAGGCTTATTCTAATCTAATTAGGGTTTTTAACCAATCTTGTGCATCTAATATGTGATTTTGTTTCATTTTGTGTCATTGGTTTAACATTTAGGTCATTTTCGTCCTCCCTAGGCTTATTCTAGTCCAATTAGGGTTTTTAACCAATCTTGTGCATCCAATATGTGATTTTGTGCCATTTGTTTAACATTTAGGTCATTTTCGTCCTCCCTAGGCTTATTCTAATCCAATTAGGATTTTTAACCAATCTTGTGCATCCAATATGTGATTTTGTGTCATTTTGTGTCATTGGTTAAACATTTAGGTCATTTTCGTCCTCCATAGGCTTATTCTAACCCAATTAGGGTTTTTAACCAATCTTGTGCATCTAATATGTGATTTTGTGTCATTGGTTGAACGTTTAAGTCATTTTTGTCCTCCCTAGGCTTATTATAATCCAATTAGGGTTTTTAACCAATCTAGTGCATCCAATATGTGATTTTGTGTCATTTTGTGTTATTGGTTGAACATTTAGATCATTTTCGTCCTCCCTAGGCTTATTCTAGTCCAATTAGGGTTTTTAACAAATCTTGTGCATCCAATATGTGATTTTGTGTCATTTTGTGTCATTGGTTGAACATTTAGGTCATTTTCGTTCTCCCTAGGCTTATTCTAATCCAATTAGGAATTTTTTAACCAATCTTGTGCATCCAATATGTGATTTTGTGTCATTTTGTGTCATTGGTGGAACGTTTAGGTCATTTTCGTCCTCCCTAGGCTTATTCTACTCCAATTAGGGTTTT
>JBBPBQ010000008.1:17981487-17992099 GCA_037974755.1 Cicer yamashitae | reverse complement strand
CCAATTAGGGTTTTTAACCAATCTTGTGCATCCAATATGTGATTTTGTGTCATTGGTTGAACATTTAGGTCATTTTCTTCCTCCCTAGGCTTATTCTAATCCAATTAGGGTTTTTATCCAATCTTGTACATCCAATATGTGATTTTGTGTCATTGGTTGAACATTTAGGTCATTTTCGTCCTCCCTAGGCTTATTCTAATCCAATTAGGGTTTTTAACCAATCTTGTGCATCCAATATGTGATTTTGTGTCATTTTGTGTCATTGGTTGAACATTTAGGTCATTTTCGTCCTCCCTAGGCTTATTCTAATCCAATTAGGGTTTTTAACCAATCTTGTGCATCCAATATGTGATTTTGTGTCATTGGTTGAACATTTAGGTCATTTTCGTCCTCCCTAGGCTTATTATAATCCAACTAGGGTTTTTAACCAATCTTGTGCATCCAATATGTGATTTTGTGTCATTTTGTGTCATTGGTTGAACATTTAGGTCATTTTCGTCCTCCCTAGGCTTATTCTAATCCAATTAGGGTTTTTAACCAATCTTGTGCATCCAATATGTGATTTTGTGTCATTTTCTGTCATTGGTTGAACATTTAGGTCATTTTCGTCCTCCCTAGGCTTATTCTAATTCAAATAGGGTTTTTAACCAATCTTGTGCATCCAATATGTGATTTTGTGTCATTTTGTGTCATTGGTTGAACATTTAGGTCATTTTCGTCCTCCCTAGGCTTATTCTAATCCAATTAGGGTTATTAACCAATCTTGTGCATCCAATATGTGATTTTGTGTCATTTTGTGTCATTGGTTGAACATTTAGGTCATTTTTGTCCGCCCTAGGCTTATTCTAATCCAATTAGGGTTTTTAACTAATCTTGTGCATCCAATATGTGATTTTGTGTCATTTTGTGTCATTGGTTGAACATTTAGGTGATTTTCGTACTCCCTAGGCTTATTCTAATCCAATTAGGGTTTTTAACCAATCTTGTGCATCCAATATGTGATTTTGTGTCATTTTGTGTCATTGGTTGAACATTTAGGTCATTTTCCTCCTCTCTAGGCTTATTCTAATCCAATTAGGGTTTTTAACCAATCTTGTGCATCCAATATGTGATTTTGTGTCATTTTGTGTCATTGGTTGAACATTTAGGTCATTTTCGTCCTCCCTAGGCTTATTCTAATCCAATTAGGGTTTTTAACCAATCTTGTGCATCCAATATGTGATTTTGTGTCATTGGTTGAACATTTAGGCCATTTTCGTCCTCCTTGGGCTTATTCTAATCCAATTAGGGTTTTTAACCAATCTTGTGCATCCAATATGTGATTTTGTGTCATTGGTTGAACATTTAGGTCATTTTCCCCTAGGCTTATTCTAATCCAATTAGGGTTTTAAACCAATCTTGTGCATCCAATATGTGATTTTGTGTCATTTTGTGTCATTGGTTGCACATTAAGGTCATTTTCGTCCTCCCTAGGCTTATTCTAATCCAATTAGGGTTTTTAACCAATCTTGAGCATCCAATATGTGATTTTGTGTCATTTTGTGTCATTGGTTGAACATTTAGGTCATTTTCGTCCTCCCTAGGCTTATTCTAATCAAATTAGGGTTTTTAAGCAATCTTGTGCATCCAATATGTTATTTTGTGTCATTGGTTGAACATTTTGTTCATTTTCGCCCACCCTAGGCTTATTCTAATCCAATTAGGGTTTTCAACAAATCTTGTGCATCCAATATGTGATTTTGTGTCATTGGTTGAAAATTTAGGTCATTTTCGTCCTCCCTACGCTTATTCTAATCCAATTAGGGTTTTTAACCAATCTTGTGCATCCAATATGTGATTTTGTGTCATTTTGTGTCATTGGTTGAACATTTAGGTTATTTTCGTCCTCCCTAGACTTATTCTAATCCAATTAGGGTTTTTAACCAATCTTGTGCATCCAATATGTGATTTTGTGTCATTTTGTGTCATTGGTTGAACATTAAGGTCATTTTCGTCCTCCCTAGGCTTATTCTAATCCAATTAGGGTTTTTAACCAATCTTGTGCATCCAATATGTGATTTTGTGTCATTGGTTGAACATTTAGGTCATTTTCGTCCTCCCTAGGCTCTTTTTAATCCAATTAGGGTTTTTATCCAATCTTGTGCATCCAATATGTGATTTTGTGTCATTGGTTGAACATTTAGGTCATTTTCGTCCTCCCTAGGCTTATTCTAATCCAATTAGGGTTTTTAACCAATCTTGTGCATCCAATATGTGATTTTGTGTCATTTTGTGTCATTGGTTGAACATTTAGGTCATTTTCGTCCTCCCTAGGCTTATTCTAATCCAATTAGGGTTTTTAACCAATATTGTGCATCCAATATCTGATTTTGTGTCATTTTGTGTCATTGGTCGACCATTTAGGTCATTTTCATCCTCCCTAGGCTTATTCTAATCCAATTAAGGTTTTTAACCAATCTAATGCATCCAATGTGTGATTTTGTGTCATTTTGTGTCATTGGTTGAACATTTAGGTCATTTTCGTCCTCCCTAGGCTTATTTTAATCCAATTAGGGTTTTTAACCAATCTTGTGCATCCAATATGTGATTTTTTGTCATTGGTTGAACATTTAGGTCATTTTCGTCCTCCCTTGGCTTATTTTAATCCAATTAGGGTTTTTAACCAATCTTGTGCATCCAATATGTGATTTTGTGTCATTTTGTGTCATTGGTTGAACATTTAGGTCATTTTCGTCCTCCCTAGGCTTATTCTAATCCAATTAGGGTTTTTAACCAATCTTGTGCATCAAATATGTGATTTTGTCTCATTGGTTAAACATTTAGGTCATTTTCGTCCTCCCTAGGCTTATTCTAATCCAATTAGGGTTTTTAACCAATCTTGTGCATCCAATATGTAATTTGGTGTCATTTTGTGTCATTGGTTGAACATTTAGGTCATTTTCGTCCTCCCTAGGCTTATTCTAATCCAATTAAGGTTTTTAACCAATCTTGTGCATCCAATGAGTGATTATGTGTCATTTTGTGTCATTGGTTGAACATTTAGGTCATTTTCGTCCTCCGTAAGCTTATTCTAATCCAATTAGGGTTTTTAACCATTCTTGTGCATCCAATATGTGATTTTGTTTCATTGGTTGAACATTTAGGTCATTTTCGCCTTGCTAGGCTTATTCTAATCCAATTAGGGTTTTTAACCAATCTAGTGCATCCAATATGTGATTTTGTGTCATTGGTTGAACATTTAGGTCATTTTCGTCCTCCCTAGGCTTATTCTAATCCAATTAGGGTTTTTAACCAATCTTGTGCATCCAATATGTGATTTTGTGTCATTTTGTGTCATTGGTTGAACATTTAGTTCATTTTTGTCCTCCCTAGGCTTATTCTAATCCAATTAGGGTTTTTAACTAATCTTGTGCATATAATAAGTGATTTTGTGTCATTGTTAATCCAATAAGGTCATTTTCGTCCTTGCTAGGCTTATTCTAATCCAATTAGGGTTTTTAACCAATCTTGTGCATCCAATATGTGATTTTGTGTCATTGGTTGAACATTTAGGTCATTTTCGTCCTCCCTAGGCTTATTCTAATCCAATTAGGGTTTTTAACCAATCTTGTGCATCAAATATGTGATTTTGTGTCATTTTGTGTCATTGGTTGAACATTTAGGTCATTTTCGTCCTCCCTAGGCTTATTCTAATCATATTAGGGTTTTTAACCAATCTTGTGCATCCAATATGTGATTTTGTGTCATTTTTTGTCATTTGTTGAACATTTAGGTCATTTTCGTCCTCCCTAGGCTAATTCTAATCCAATTAGGGTTTTTAACCAATCTTGTGCATCCAATATGTGATTTTGTGTCATTTTGTGTCATTGGTTGAACATTTAGGTCATTTTCGTCCTCCCTAGGCTTATTCTAATCCAATTAGGGTTTTTAACCAATCTTGTGCATCCAATATGTGATTTTGTGTCATTGGTTGAACATTTAGGTCATTCTCGTCCTCCCTAGGCTTATTCTAATCCAATTAGGGTTTTAACCAATCTTATGCATCCAATATGTGATTTTGTGTCATTTTGTGTCATTGGTTGAACATTTAGGTCATTTTCGTCCTCCCTAGGCTTATTCTTTTCCAATAAGGGTTTTTAACCAATCTTGTGCATCCAATATGTGATTTTGTGTCATTTTGTGTCATTGGTTGAACATTTAGGTCATTTTCGTCCTCCCTAGGCTTATTCTAATCCAATTAGGGTTTTTAACCAATCTTGTGCATCCAATATGTGATTTTGTGTCATTTTGTGTCATTGGTTGAACATTTAGGTCATTTTCGTCCTCCCTAGGCTTATTCTAATCCAATTAGGGTTTTTAACCAATCTTGTGAATCCAATATGTGATTTTGTGTCATTGGTTGAACATTTAGGTCATTTTCGTCCTCCTTGGGATTATTCTAATCCAATTAGGGTTTTTAACCAATCTTGTGGATCGAATATGTCATTTTGTGTCATTGGTTGAACATTTGGGTCATTTTCGTCTTCCATAGGCTTATTCTAATCCAATTAGGGTTTTTAACCAATCTTGTGCATCCAATATGTGATTTTGTGTCATTTTGTGTCATTGGTTGAACATTTAGGTCATTTTCGTCCTCCCTAGGCTTATTCTAATCCAATTAGGGTTTTTAACCAATCTTGTGCATCCAATATGTGATTTTTTTGTCATTTTGTGTCATTGGTTGAACATTTAGGTCATTTTCGTCCTCCCAAGGCTTATTCTAATCCAATTAGGATTTTTAACCAATCTTGTGCATCCAATATGTGATTTTGTGTCATTCGTTGAAAATTTTTGTCATTTTCGTTCTCCCAAGGCTTATTCTAATCCAATTAGGGTTTTTAACCAATCTTGTGCATCCAATATGTGATTTTGTGTCATTTTGTGTCATTGGTTGAACATTTAGGTCATTTTCGTCCTCCCTAGGCTTATTCTAATCCAATTAGGGTTTTTAACCAATCTTGTGCATCCAATATGTGATTTTGTGTCATTGGCTTAACATTTAGGTCATTTTCGTCCTCCCTAGGCTTATTCTAATCCAATTAGGATTTTTAAACAATCTTGTGCATCCAATATCTGATTTTTTGTCATTTTGTGTCATTGGTTGAACATTTAGGTCATTTTCGTCCTCCCTAGGCTTATTCTAATCCAATTAGGATTTTTAACCAATCTTGTGCATCCAATATGTGATTTTGTGTCATTCGTTGAAAATTTTTGTCATTTTCGTTCTCCCAAGGCTTATTCTAATCCAATTAGGGTTTTTAACCAATCTTGTGCATCCAATATGTGATTTTGTGTCATTTTGTGTCATTGGTTGAACATTTAGGTCATTTTCGTCCTCCCTAGGCTTATTCTAATCCAATTAGGGTTTTTAACCAATCTTGTGCATCCAATATGTGATTTTGTGTCATTGGTTGAACATTTAGTTCATTTTCGTCCTCCCTAGGCTTATTCTATTCCATTTAGGGTTTTTAACCAATCTTCTGCATCCAATATGTGATTTTGTGTCATTTTGTGTCATTGGTTCAACATTTAGGTCATTTTCGTCCTCCCTAGGGTTATTTTAATCCAATTAGGATTTTTAACCAATCTTGTGCATCCAATATGTGATTTTGTGTCATTTTGTGTCATTGGTTGAACATTTAGGTCATTTTCGTCCTCCCTAGGCTTATTCTAATCCAATTAGGGTTTTTAACCAATCTTGTGCATCCAATATGTGATTTTGTGTCATTTTGTGTCATTGGTTGAACATTTAGGTCATTTTCGTCCTCCCCAGGCTTATTCTAATCCAATTAGGGTTTTTCACGAATCCTGTGCATCCAATATGTGATTTTGTGTCATTTTGTGTCATTGGTTGAACATTTAGGTCATTTTCGTCCTCCCTAGGGTTATTTTAATCTAATTAGGATTTTTAACCAATCTTGTGCATCCAATATGTGATTTTGTGTCATTTTGTGTCATTGGTTGAACATTTAGGTCATTTTCGTCCTCCCTAGGCTTATTCTAATCCAATTAGGGTTTTTAACCAATCTTGTGCATCCAATATGTGATTTTGTGTCATTTTGTGTCATTGGTTGAACATTTAATTCATTTTCATCCTCCCTAGGATTATTCTAATCCAATTAGGGTTTTTAACCAATCTTGTGCATATTATATGTGAATTTGTGTCATTTTGTGTCATTGGTTGAACATTTAGGTCATTTTCGTCCTCCCTAGGCTTATTCTAATCCAATTAGGGTTTTTAACCAATCTTGTGCATCCAACATGTGATTTTGTGTCATTGGTTGAACATTTAGGTCATTTTCGTCCTCCGTAGGTGTATTCTAATCCAATTAGGGTTTTTAACCAATCTTGTGCATCCAATATGTGATTTTGTGTCATTTTGTGTCATTGGTTGAACATTTAGGTCATTTTCGTCCTCCCTAGGCTTATTCTAATCCAATTAGGGTTTTTAACCAATCTTGTGCATCCAATATGTGATTTTGTGTCATTGGTTGAACATTTAGGTCATTTTCGTCCTCCCTAGGCTTATTCTAATCCAATTAGGGTTTTAAACAATCTTGTGCATCCAATATGTGATTTTGTGTCATTTTGTGTCATTGGTTGAACATTTAGGTCATTTTCGTCCTCCCTAGGCTTATTCTAATCCAATTAGGGTTTTTAACCAATCTTGTGCATCCAATATGTGATTTTGTGTCATTTTGTGTCATTGGTTGAACATTTAGGTCATTTTCGTCCTCCCTAGGCTTATTCTAATCCAATTAGGGTTTTTAACCAATCTTGTGCATCCAATATGTGATTTTGTGTCATTTTCTGTCATTTTGTGTCATATGTAATCCAATTAGGTCATTTTCGTCCTCCCTAGACTTATTCTAATCCAATTAGGGTTTTTAACCAATCTTGTGCATCCAATATGTGATTTTGTGTCATTTTGTGTCATTGGTTGAACATTTAGGTCATTTTCGTCCTCCCTAGGCTTATTCTAATCCAATTAGGGTTTTTAACCAATCTTGTGCATCCAATATGTGATTTTGTGTCATTATGTGTCATTGGTTGAACATTTAGGTCATTTTGGTCCTCCCTAGGCATATTCTAATCCAATTAGGGTTTTTAACCAATCTTGTGCATCCAATATGTGATTTTGTGTCATTTTGTGTCATTGGTTGAACATTTAGGTCATTTTCGTCCTCCCTAGGCTTATTCTAATCCAATTAGGGTTTTTAACCAATCTTGTGCATCCAATATGTGATTTTGTGTCATTTGTTTAACATTTAGGTCATTTTAGTCCTCCCTAGGCTTATTCTAATCCAATTAGGATTTTTAAGCAATCTTGTGCATCCAATATGTGATTTTGTGTCATTTTGTGTCATTGGTTGAACATTTAGGTCATTTTCGTCCTCCCTAGGCTTATTCTAACCCAATTAGGGTTTTTAACCAATCTTGTGCATCTAATATGTGATTTTGTGTCATTTTGTGTCATTGGTTGAATGTTTAGGTCATTTTTGTCCTCCCTAGGCTTATTATAATCCATTTAGGGTTTTTAACCAATCTTGTGCATCCAATATGTGATTTTGTGTTATTTTGTGTCATTGGTTGAACATTTAGATCATTTTCGTCCTCCCTAGGCTTATTCTAGTCCAATTAGGGTTTTTAACCAATCTTGTGCATCCAATATGTGATTTTGTGCCATTTTGGGTCATTGGTTGAACAATTAGGTCATTTTCGTCCTCCCTAGGCTTATTCTAATCCAATTAGGGTTTTTAACCAATCTTGTGCATCTAATATTTCATTTTGTGTCATTTTGTGTCAATGGTGGAACGTTTAGATCATTTTCGTCCTCCCTACGCATATTCTACTCCAATTAGGGTTTTTAACCAATCTTGTGCATCCAATATGTGATTTTGTGTCATTTTGTGTCATTGGTTGAACATTTAGGTCATTTTCGGTCTCCCTAGGCTTATTCTAATCCAATTAGGGTTTTTAACCAATCTTGTGCATCCAGTATGTGATTTTGTGTCATTTTGTGTCATTGGTTGAACATTTAGGTCATTTTCGTCCTCCTTAGGCTTATTCTAATCCAATTAGTGTTTTTAACCAATCTTGTGCATCCAATATGTGATTTTGGGTCATTTTGTGTCATTGGTTGAACATTTAGGTCATTTTCATCCTCCCTAGGCTTATTCTAATCCAATTAGGGTTTTTAACCAATCTTGTGCATCCAATATGTGGTTTTGTGTCATTGGTTTAACATTTAGGTCATTTTCGTCCTCCCTAGGCTTATTCTAATCCAATTAGGATTTTTAACCAAACTTGTGCATCCAATATGTGATGTTGTGTCATTTTGTGTCATTGGTTGAACATTTAGGTCATTTTCGTCCTCCCTAGGCTTATTCTAACCCAATTAGGGTTTTTAACCAATCTTGTGCATCTATTGTGTGATTTTGTGTCATTGGTTGAACGTTTAGGTCATTTTCGTCCTCCCTAGGCTTATTCTAATCCAATAAGGGTTTTTAACCAATCTTGTGCATCCAATATGTAATTTTGTGTCATTTTGTGTCATTGGTTGAACGTTTAGGTCATTTTCGTCCTCCCTAGGCTTATTCTAGTCCAATTAAGGTTTTTAACCAATCTTGTGCATCCAATATGTGATTTTATGCCATTTTGGGTCATTGGTTGAACAATTAGGTCATTTTCGTCCTCCCTAGGCTTATTCTAATCCAATTAGGGTTTTTAACCAATCTTGTGCATCCAATATTTCATTTTGTGTTATTTTGTGTCAATGGTGGAACGTTTAGGTCATTTTCGTCTTCCCTACGCATATTCTACTCCAATTAGGGTTTTTAACCAATCTTGTGCATCCAATATGTGATTTTGTGTCATTTCGTGTCATTGGTTGAACATTTAGGTCATTTTCGGTCTCCCTAGGCTTATTCTAATCCAATTAGGGTTTTTAACCAATCTTGTGCATCCAATATGTGATTTTGTGTCATTGGTTGAACATTTAGGTCATTTTCGTTCTCCCTAGGCTTATTCTAATCCAATTAGGGTTTTTAAGCATTCTTATGCATCCAATATGTGATTTTGTTTCATTGGTTGAACATTTAGGTCATTTTCGTCCTCCTTAGGCTTATTCTAATCCAATTAGTGTTTTTAACCAATCTTGTGCATCCAATATGTGATTTTGTGTCATTTTGTGTCATTGGTTGAACATTTAGGTCATTTTCGTCCTCCCTAGGCTTATTCTAATCCAATTAGGGTTTTTAACCAATCTTGTGCATCCAATATGTGGTTTTGTGTTATTGGTTTAACATTTAGGTCATTTTCGTCCTCCCTAGGCTTATTCTAATCCAATTAGGATTTTTAACCAAACTTGTGCATCCAATATGTGATGTTGTGTAATTTTGTGTCATTGGTTGAACATTTAGGTCATTTTCGTCCTCCCTAGGCTTATTCTAATCCAATTAGGGTTTTTAACCAATCTTGTGCATCCAATATTTCATTTTGTGTTATTTTGTGTCAATGGTGGAACGTTTAGGTCATTTTCGTCTTCCCTACGCATATTCTACTCCAATTAGGGTTTTTAACCAATCTTGTGCATCCAATATGTGATTTTGTGTCATTTCGTGTCATTGGTTGAACATTTAGGTCATTTTCGGTCTCCCTAGGCTTATTCTAATCCAATTAGGGTTTTTAACCAATCTTGTGCATCCAATATGTGATTTTGTGTCATTGGTTGAACATTTAGGTCATTTTCGTTCTCCCTAGGCTTATTCTAATCCAATTAGGGTTTTTAAGCATTCTTATGCATCCAATATGTGATTTTGTTTCATTGGTTGAACATTTAGGTCATTTTCGTCCTCCTTAGGCTTATTCTAATCCAATTAGTGTTTTTAACCAATCTTGTGCATCCAATATGTGATTTTGTGTCATTTTGTGTCATTGGTTGAACATTTAGGTCATTTTCGTCCTCCCTAGGCTTATTCTAATCCAATTAGGGTTTTTAACCAATCTTGTGCATCCAATATGTGGTTTTGTGTTATTGGTTTAACATTTAGGTCATTTTCGTCCTCCCTAGGCTTATTCTAATCCAATTAGGATTTTTAACCAAACTTGTGCATCCAATATGTGATGTTGTGTAATTTTGTGTCATTGGTTGAACATTTAGGTCATTTTCGTCCTCCCTAGACTTATTCTAACCCAATTAGGGTTTTTAACCAATCTTGTGCATCTATTGTGTAATTTTGTGTCATTGGTTGAACGTTTAGGTCATTTTCGTCCTCCCTAGGCTTATTCTAATCCAATAAGGGCTTTTAACCAATCTTGTGCATCCAATATGTGATTTTGTGTCATTTTGTGTCATTGGTTGTACGTTTAGGTCCTTTTCGTCCTCCCTAGGCTTATTTTAGTCCAATTAGGGTTTTTAACCAATCTTGTGCATCCAATATGTGGTTTGTGCCATTTTGTGTCATTGGTTGAACATTTAGGTCATTTTCGTCCTCCCTAGGCTTATTCTAATCCAATTAGGATTTTTAACCAATCTTGTGCATCCAATATGTGATTTTGTGTCATTTGTTTA
>JBBPBQ010000008.1:17963191-17981477 GCA_037974755.1 Cicer yamashitae | reverse complement strand
ATTGGTTTAACATTTAGGTCATTTTCGTCCTCCCTAGGCTTATTCTAATCCAATTAGGATTTTTAACCAAACTTGTGCATCCAATATGTGATGTTGTGTAATTTTGTGTCATTGGTTGAACATTTAGGTCATTTTCGTCCTCCCTAGACTTATTCTAACCCAATTAGGGTTTTTAACCAATCTTGTGCATCTATTGTGTAATTTTGTGTCATTGGTTGAACGTTTAGGTCATTTTCGTCCTCCCTAGGCTTATTCTAATCCAATAAGGGCTTTTAACCAATCTTGTGCATCCAATATGTGATTTTGTGTCATTTTGTGTCATTGGTTGTACGTTTAGGTCCTTTTCGTCCTCCCTAGGCTTATTTTAGTCCAATTAGGGTTTTTAACCAATCTTGTGCATCCAATATGTGGTTTGTGCCATTTTGTGTCATTGGTTGAACATTTAGGTCATTTTCGTCCTCCCTAGGCTTATTCTAATCCAATTAGGATTTTTAACCAATCTTGTGCATCCAATATGTGATTTTGTGTCATTTGTTTAACATTTAGGTCATTTTCGTCCTTCCTAGGCTTATTCTAATCCAATTAGGATTTTTAACCAATCTTGAGCATCCAATATGTGATTTTGTGTCATTTTGCGTCATTGGTTGAACATTTAGGTCATTTTCGTCCTCCCTAGGCTTCTTCTAACCCAATTAGGGTTTTTAACCAATCTTGTGCATCCAATATGTGATTTTGTGTCATTTTGTGTTATTGGTTGAACATTTAGATCATTTTCGTCCTCCCTAGGCTTATTCTAGTCCAATTAGGGTTTTTAACCAATCTTGTGCATCCAATATGTGATTTTGTGCCATTTTGGGTCATTGGTTGAACAATTAGGTCATTTTCGTCCTCCCTAGGCTTATTCTAATCCAATTAGGGTTTTTAACCAATCTTGTGCATCCAATATTTCATTTTGTGTCATTTTGTGTCAATGGTGGAACGTTTAGGTCATTTTCGTCTTCCCTACGCATATTCTACTCCAATTAGGGTTTTTAACCAATCTTGTGCATCCAATATGTGATTTTGTGTCATTTTGTGTCATTGGTTGAACATTTAGGTCATTTTCGGTCTCCCTAGGCTTATTCTAATCCAATTAGGGTTTTTAACCAATCTTGTGCATCCAATATGTGATTTTGTGTCATTTTGTGTCATTGGTTGAACATTTAGGTCATTTTCGTTCTCCCTAGGCTTATTCTAAACCAATTAGGGTTTTTAAGCATTCTTGTGCATCCAATATGTGATTTTGTTTCATTAGTTGAACATTTAGGTCATTTTCGTCCTCCTTAGGCTTATTCTAATCCAATTAGTGTTTTTAACCAATCTTGTGCATCCAATATGTGATTTTGTGTCATTTTGTGTCATTGGTTGAACATTTAGGTCATTTTCGTCCTCCCTAGGCTTATTCTAATCCAATTAGGGTTTTTAACCAATCTTGTGCATCCAATATGTGATTTTGTGTCATTTGTTTAACATTACGTCATTTTCGTCCTCCCTAGGCTTATTCTAATCCAATTAGGGTTTTTAACCAATCTTGTGCATCCAATATGTGATTTTGTGTCATTTTGTGTCATTGCTTGAACATTTAGGTCATTTTCGTTCTCCCTAGGCTTATTCTAATCTAATTAGGGTTTTTAACCAATCTTGTGCATCTAATATGTGATTTTGTGTCATTTTGTGTCATTGGTTTAACATTTAGGTCATTTTCGTCCTCCCTAGGCTTATTCTAGTCCAATTAGGGTTTTTAACCAATCTTGTGCATCCAATATGTGATTTTGTGTCATTTTGTGTCATTGGTTGAACATTTAGGTCATTTTCGTTCTCCCTAGGCTTATTCTAATCCAATTAGGGTTTTTGACCAATCTTGTGCATCCAATATGTGATTTTGTGTCATTTGTTTAACATTTAGGTCATTTTCGTCCACCCTAGGCTTATTCTAATCCAATTAGGATTTTTAACCAATCTTGTGCATCCAATATGTGATTTTGTGTCATTTTGTGTCATTGGTTGAACATTTAGGTCATTTTCGTCCTCCCTAGGCTTATTCTAACCCAATTAGGGTTTTTAACCAATCTTGTGCATCTAATATGTGATTTTGTGTCATTTTGTGTCATTGGTTGAACGTTTAGGTCATTTTCGTCCTTCCTAGGCTTATTCTAATCCAATTAGGGTTTTTAACCAATCTTGTGCATCCAATATGTGATTTTGTGCCATTTTGTGTCATTGGTTGAACATTTAGGTCATTTTCGTCCTCCCTAGGCTTATTCTAATCCAATTAGGGTTTTTAACCAATCTTGTGCATCCAATATGTGATTTTGTGTCATTTTGTGTCATTGGTTGAACATTTAGGTCATTTTCGTCCTCCCTAGGCTTATTCTAATCCAATTAGGGTTTTTAACCAATCGTGTGCATCCAATATGTGATTTTGTGTCATTTTGTGTCATTGGTTGAACATTTAGGTCATTTTCGTCCTCCCTAGGCTTATTCTAATCCAATTAGGGTTTTTAACCAATCTTGTGCATCCAATATGTGATTTTGTGTCACTTTTTATCATTGTATGAACATTTAGGTAATTTTCATCCTCCTTAGGCTTATTCTAATCCAATTAGGGTTTTTCACCAATCTTGTGCATCCAATATGTGATTTTGTGTCATTTTGTGTCATTGGTTGAACATTTAGGTCATTTTCGTCCTCCCTAGGCTTATTCTAATCCAATTAGGGTTTTTAACCAATCTTGTGCATCCAATATGTGATTTTGTGTCATTGATTGAACATTTAGGTCTTTTTCGTCCTCCCTATGCTTATTCTAATCCAGTTAGGGTTTTTAACCAATCTTGTGCATCCAATATGTGATTTTGTGTCATTTTGTGTCATTGGTTGAACATTTAGGTCATTTTCGTCCTCCCTAGGCTTATTCTAATCCAATTAGGGTTTTTAACCAATCTTGTGCATCCAATATGTGATTTTGTGTCATAGACTGAACATTTAGGTCATTTACGTCCTCCCTAGGCTTATTCTAATCCAATTAGGGTTTTTAACCAATCTTGTGCATCCAATATGTGATTTTGTGTCATTTTGTGTCATTGGTTGAACATTTAGGTCATTTTCGTCCTCCCTAGGCTTATTCTATTCCAATTAGCGTTTTTAACCAATTTGGTGCATCTAATATGTGATTTTGTGTCATTTTGTGTCATTGGTTGAACATTTAGGTCATTTTCGTCCTCCCTAGGCTTATTCTAATCCAATTAGGGTTTTTAACCAATCTTGTGCATCCAGTATGTGATTTTTTGTCATTTTGTGTCATTGGTTGAACATTTAGATCATTTTTTCCTGCCTAGGCTTATTCTAATCCAATTAGGGTTTTTAACCAATCTTGTGCATCCAATATGTGATTTTGTGTCATTGGTTGAACATTTAGGTCATTTTCGTCCTCCCTAGGTTTATTCTAATCCAATTAGGGTTTTTAACCAATCTTGTGCATCCAATATGTGATTTTGTGTCATTTTGTGTCATTGGTTGAACATTTAGGTCATTTTCGTCCTCCGTAGTCTTATTCTAATCCAATTAGGGTTTTTAACCAATCTTGTGCATCCAATATGTGATTTTGTGTCATTTTGTGTCATTGGTTGAACATTTAGGTCATTTTCGTCCTCCCTAGGCTTATTCTAATCCAATTAGGGTTTTTAACCAATCTTGTGCATCCAGTATGTGATTTTTTGTCATTTTGTGTCATTGGTTGAATATTTAGGTCATTTTCGTCCTGCCTAGACTTATTCTAATCCAATTAGGGTTTTTAACCAATCTTGTGAATCCAATATGTGATTTTGTGTCATTGGTTGAACATATAGGTCATTTTCGTCCTCCCTAGGCTTATTCTATTCCAATTAGCGTTTTTAACCAATTTGGTGCATCTAATATGTGATTTTGTGTCATTTTGTGTCATTGGTTGAACATTTAGGTCATTTTCGTCCTCCCTAGGCTTATTCTAATCCAATTAGGGTTTTTAACCAATCTTGTGCATCCAATATGTAATTTTGTGTCATTTGTTTAACATTTAGGTCATTTTCGTCCTCCCTAGGCTTATTCTAATCCAATTAGGATTTTTAACCAATCTTGTGCATCCAATATGTGATTTTGTGTCATTTTGTGTCATTGGTTGAACATTTAGGTCATTTTCGTCCTCCGTAGGCTTATTCTAATCCAATTAGGGTTTTTAACCAATCTTGTGCATCCAATATGTGATTTTGTGTCATTTGTTTAACATTTAGGTCATTTTCGTCCTCCCTAGGCTTATTCTAATCCAATTAGGATTTTTAACCAATCTTGTGCATCCAATATGTGATTTTGTGTCATTTTGTGTCATTGGTTGAACATTTAGTTCATTTTCGTTCTCCCTAGGCTTATTCTAATCTAATTAGGGTTTTTAACCAATCTTGTGCATCTAATATGTGATTTGGTGTCATTTTGTGTCATTGGTTGAACATTTAGGTCATTTTCGTCCTCCGTAGGCTTATTCTAATCCAATTAGGGTTTTTAACCAATCTTGTGCATCCAATATGTGATTTTGTGTCATTGGTTTAACATTTAGGTCATTTTTGTCCTCCCTAGGCTTATTCTAATCCAATTAGGGTTTTTAACCAATCTTGTGCATCCAATATGTGATTTTGTGTCATTTGTTTAACATTTAGGTCATTTTCGTCCTCCCTAGGCTTATTCTAATCCAATTAGGATTTTTAACCAATCATGGGCATCCAATATGTGATTTTGTGTCATTTCATGTCATTGGTTGAACATTTAGGTCATTTTCGTCCTCCCTAGGCTTATTCTAACCCAATTAGGGTTTTTAACCAATCTTGTGCATCTAATATGTGATTTTGTGTCATTTTGTGTCATTGGTTGAACGTTTAGGTCATTTTTGTCCTCCCTAGGCTTATTATAATCCAATTAGGGTTTTTAACCAATCTTGTGTATCCAATATGTGATTTTGTGTCATTGGTTGAACATTTAGATCATTTTCGTCCTCCCTAGGCTTATTCTAATCCAATAAGGGCTTTTAACCAATCTTGTGCATCCAATATGTGATTTTGTGTCATTTTGTGTCATTGGTTGAACGTTTAGGTCCTTTTCGTCCTCCCTAGGCTTATTTTAGTCCAATTAGGGTTTTTAACCAATCTTGTGCATCCAATATGTGGTTTGTGCCATTTTGTGTCATTGGTTGAACATTTAGGTCATTTTCGTCCTCCCTAGGCTTATTCTAATCCAATTAGGATTTTTAACCAATCTTGTGCATCCAATATGTGATTTTGTGTCATTTGTTTAACATTTAGGTCATTTTCGTCCTTCCTAGGCTTATTCTAATCCAATTAGGATTTTTAACCAATCTTGAGCATCCAATATGTGATTTTGTGTCATTTTGCGTCATTGGTTGAACATTTACGTCATTTTCGTCCTCCCTAGGCTTCTTCTAGTCCAATTAGGGTTTTTAACCAATCTTGTGCATCCAATATGTGATTTTGTGTCATTTTGTGTTATTGGTTGAACATTTAGATCATTTTCGTCCTCCCTAGGCTTATTCTAGTCCAATTAGGGTTTTTAACCAATCTTGTGCATCCAATATGTGATTTTGTGCCATTTTGGGTCATTGGTTGAACAATTAGGTCATTTTCGTCCTCCCTAGGCTTATTCTAATCCAATTAGGGTTTTTAACCAATCTTGTGCATCCAATATTTCATTTTGTGTCATTTTGTGTCAATGGTGGAACGTTTAGGTCATTTTCGTCTTCCCTACGCATATTCTACTCCAATTAGGGTTTTTAACCAATCTTGTGCATCCAATATGTGATTTTGTGTCATTTTGTGTAATTGGTTGAACATATAGGTCATTTTCGTTCTCCCAAGGCTTATTCTAATCCAATTAGGGTTTTTAAGCATTCTTGTGCATCCAATATGTGATTTTGTTTCATTGGTTGAACATTTAGGTCATTTTCGTACTCCTTAGGCTTATTCTAATCCAATTAGTGTTTTTAACCAATCTTGTGCATCCAATATGTGATTTTGTGTCATTTTGTGTCATTGGTTGAACATTTAGGTCATTTTCGTCCTCCCTAGGCTTATTCTAATCCAATTAGGGTTTTTAACCAATCTTGTGCATCCAATATGTGATTTTGTGTCATTTGTTTAACATTTAGGTCATTTTCGTCCTCCCTAGGCTTATTCTACTCCAATTAGGGTTTTTAACCAATCTTGTGCATCCAATATGTGATTTTGTGTCATTTTGTGTCATTGGTTGAACATTTAGGTCATTTTCGTTCTCCCTAGGCTTATTCTAATCCAATTAGGGTTTTTAAGCATTCTTGTGCATCCAATATGTGATTTTGTTTCATTGGTTGAACATTTAGGTCATTTTCGTCCTCCTTAGGCTTATTCTAATCCAATTAGTGTTTTTAACCAATCTTGTGCATCCAATATGTGATTTTGTGTCATTTTGTGTCATTGGTTGAACATTTAGGTCATTTTCGTCCTCCCTAGGCTTATTCTAATCCAATTAGGGTTTTTAACCAATCTTGTGCATCCAATATGTGATTTTGTGTCATTTGTTTAACATTACGTCATTTTCGTCCTCCCTAGGCTTATTCTAATCCAATTAGGGTTTTTAACCAATCTTGTGCATCCAATATGTGATTTTGTGTCATTTTGTGTCATTGCTTGAACATTTAGGTCATTTTCGTTCTCCCTAGGCTTATTCTAATCTAATTAGGGTTTTTAACCAATCTTGTGCATCTAATATGTGATTTTGTGTCATTTTGTGTCATTGGTTTAACATTTAGGTCATTTTCGTCCTCCCTAGGCTTATTCTAGTCCAATTAGGGTTTTTAACCAATCTTGTGCATCCAATATGTGATTTTGTGTCATTTTGTGTCATTGGTTGAACATTTAGGTCATTTTCGTTCTCCCTAGGCTTATTCTAATCCAATTAGGGTTTTTGACCAATCTTGTGCATCCAATATGTGATTTTGTGTCATTTGTTTAACATTTAGGTCATTTTCGTCCACCCTAGGCTTATTCTAATCCAATTAGGATTTTTAACCAATCTTGTGCATCCAATATGTGATTTTGTGTCATTTTGTGTCATTGGTTGAACATTTAGGTCATTTTCGTCCTCCCTAGGCTTATTCTAACCCAATTAGGGTTTTTAACCAATCTTGTGCATCTAATATGTGATTTTGTGTCATTTTGTGTCATTGGTTGAACGTTTAGGTCATTTTCGTCCTTCCTAGGCTTATTCTAATCCAATTAGGGTTTTTAACCAATCTTGTGCATCCAATATGTGATTTTGTGCCATTTTGTGTCATTGGTTGAACATTTAGGTCATTTTCGTCCTCCCTAGGCTTATTCTAATCCAATTAGGGTTTTTAACCAATCTTGTGCATCCAATATGTCATTTTGTGTCATTTTGTGTCATTGGTTGAACGTTTAGGTCATTTTCGTCCTCCCTAGGCATATTCTACTCCAATTAGGGTTTTTAACCAATCATGTGCATCCAATATGTGATTTTGTGTCATTTTGTGTCATTGGTTGAACATTTAGGTCATTTTCGTCCTCCCTAGGCTTATTCTAATCCAATTAGGGTTTTTAACCAATCTTGTGCATCCAATATGTGATTTTGTGTCATTTGTTTAACATTTAGGTCATTTTCGTCCTCCCTAGGCTTATTCTATTCCAATTAGGGTTTTTAACCAATCTTGTGCATCCAATATGTGATTTTGTGTCATTTGTTTAACATTTAGGTCATTTTCGTCCTCCCTAGGCTTATTCTAATCCAATTAGGGTTTTTAACCAATCTTGTGCATCCAATATGTGATTTTGTGTCATTTTGTGTCATTGGTTAAACATTTAGGTCATTTTCGTCCTCCCTAGGCTTATTCTAATCCAATTAGGGTTTTTAACCAATCTTGTGCATCCAATATGTGATTTTGTGTCATTTTGTGTAATTGGTTGAACATTTATGTCATTTTCGTCCTCCCTAGGCTTATTCTAATCCAATTAGGGTTTTTAACCAATCTTGTGCATCCAATATGTGATTTTGTGTCATTTTGTGTCATTGATTGAACATTTAGGTCATTTTCGTCCTCCCTAGGCTTATTCTAATCCAATTAGGGTTTTTAACCAATCTTGTGCATCCAATATGTGATTTTGTGTCATTTTGTGTCATTGGTTGAACATTTAGGTCATTTTCGTCCTCCATAGGTTTATTCTAATCCATTTAGTGTTTTTAACCAATCTTGTGCATCCAATATGTGATTTTGTGTCATTGGTTGAACATTTAGGTCATTTTCGTCCTCCCTAGACTTATTCTAATCCAATTAGGGTTTTTAACCAATCTTGTGCATCCAATATGTGATTTTGTGTCATTGGTTGAACATTGAGGACATTTTCGTCCTCTCTAGGCTTATTCTAATCCAATTAGGGTTTTAACCAATCTTGTGCATCCAATATGTGATTTTGTGTCATTTTGTGTCATTGGTTGAACATTTAGGTCATTTTCGTCCTCCCTAGGCTTATTCTAATCCAATTAGGGTTTTTAACCAATCTTGTGCATCCAATATGTGATTTTGTGTCATTTTGTGTCATTGGTTGCACACTTAGGTCATTTTCATCCTCCCTAGGCTTATTCTAATTCAATTAGGGTTTTTAACCAATCTTGTGCATCCAATATGTGATTTTTTGTCATTTTGGGTCACTAGTTGAACATTTAGGTCATTTTCATCCTCCCTAGGCTTATTCTAATCCAATTAGGGTTTTTAACCAATCTTGTGCATATAATAAGTGATTTTGTATCATTGGTAATCCAATTAGGTCAATTTCGTCCTCGCTCGGCTTATTGTAATCGAATTAGGCTTTTTAAACAATCTTGTGCATCCAATATGTGATTTTGTGTCATTTTGTGTCATTGGTTGAACATTTAGGTCATTTTCGTCCTCCCTAGGCTTATTCTAATCCAATTAGGGTTTTTAACCAATCTTGTGCATCCAATATGTGATTTTGTGTCATTTTCTGTCGTTGGTTGAACATTTAGGTCATTTTTGTCCTCCCTAGGCTTATTCTAGTCCAATTAGGGTTTTTAACCAATCTTGTGCATCCAATATGTGATTTTGTGTCATTTTGTGTCATTGGTTGAACATTTAGGTCATTTTCGTCCTCCCTAGGCTTATTCTAATCCAATTAGGGTTTTTAACCAATCTTGTGCATCCAATATGTGATTTTGTGTCATTATGTGTCATTGGTTGAACATTTAGGTCATTTTGGTCCTCCCTAGGCATATTCTAATCCAATTAGGGTTTTTAACCAATCTTGTGCATCCAATATGTGATTTTGTGTCATTTTGTGTCATTGGTTGAACATTTAGGTCATTTTCGTCCTCCCTAGGCTTATTCTAATCCAATTAGGGTTTTTAACCAATCTTGTGCATCCAATATTTGAGTTTGTGTCATTGGTTGAACATTTAGGTCATTTTCGTCCTCCCTAGGCTTATTCTAATCCAATTAGGGTTTTTAACCAATCTTGTGCATCCAATATGTGATTTTGTGTCATTGGTTGAACATTTAGGTGATTTTCATCCTCCCTAGGCTTATTCTAATCCAATTAGGGTTTTTAACCAATCTTGTGCATCCAATATGTGATTTTGTGTCATTTTGTGTCATTGGTTGAACATATAGGTCATTTTCGTTCTCCCTAGGCTTATTCGAATCCAATTAGGGTTTTTAACCAATCTTGTGCATCCAATATGTGATTTTGTGTCATTTTGTGTCATTGGTTGAACATTTAGGTCATTTTCGTCCTCCCTAGGCTTATTCTAATCCAATTACGGTTTTTAACAAATCTTGTGCATTCAATATGTCATTTTGTGTCATTGGTTGAACATTTAGGTCATTTTCGTCCTCCCTAGGCTTATTCTAATCCAATTAGGGTTTTTAACCAATCTTGTGCATCCAATATGTGATTTTGTGTCATTTTGTGTCATTGGTTGAACATTTAGGTCATTTTCGTCCTCCCTAGGCTTATTCTAATCCAATTAGGGTTTTTAACCAATCTTGTGCATCCAATATGTGATTTGGTGTAATTTTGTGTCATTGGTTGAACATTTAGGTCATTTTCGTCCTCCCTAGGCTTATTCTAATCCAACTAGGGTTTTTAACCAATCTTGTGCATCCAATATGTGATTTTGTGTAATTTTGTGTCATTGGTTGAACATTTAGGTCATTTTCGTCCTCCCTAGGCTTATTCTAATCCAATTAGGATTTTTAACCAATCTTGTGCATCCAATATGTGATTTTGTGTCATTGGTTGAACATTTAGGTCATTTTCGTCCTCCTTAGGCCTATTCTAATCCAATTAGGGTTTCTAACCAATCTTGTGCATCCAATATGTGATTTTCTGTCATTTTATGTCAATGGTTGAACATTTACGTCATTTTCGTCCTCCCTAGGCTTATTATAATCCAATTAGGGTTTTTAACCAATCTTGTCCATCCAATATGTGATTTTGTGTCATTTTGTGTCATTGGTTGAACATTTAGGTCATTTTCGTCCTCCCTAGGCTTATTCTAATCCAATTAGGGTTTTTAACCAATCTTGTGCATCCAATATGTGATTTTGTGTCATCTTGTGTCATTGGTTGAACATTTAAGTCATTTTCATCCTCCCTAGGCTTATTCTAATCCAATTAGGGTTTTTAACCAATCTTGTGCATCCTATATGTGATTTTGTGTCATTGGTTGAACATTTAGGTCATTTTCGTCCTCCCTAGGCTTATTCTAATCCAATTAGGGTTTTAACCAATCTTGTGCATCCAATATGTGATTTTGTGTCATTTTGTGTCATTGGTTGAACATTTAGCTCATTTTCGTCCTCCCTAGGCTTATTCTTTTCCAATTAGGGTTTTTAACCAATCTTGTGCATCCAATATGTGATTTTATGTCGTTTTGTGTCATTGGTTGAACATTTAGGTCATTTTCGTCCTCCCTAGGCTTATTCTAATCCAATTAGGGTTTTTAACCAATCTTGTGCATCCAATATGTGATTTTGTGTCATTTTGTGTCATTGGTTGAACATTTAGGTCATTTTCGTCCTCCTTAGGCTTATTCTAATCCAATTAGTGTTTTTAACCAATCTTGTGCATCCAATATGTGATTTTGTGTCATTTTGTGTCATTGGTTTAACATTTAGGTCATTTTCGTCCACCCTACGCTTATTCTAGTCCAATTAGGGTTTTTAACCAATCTTGTGCATCCAATATGTGATTTTGTGTCATTTTGTGTCATTGGTTGAACATTTAGGTCATTTTCGTCCTCCCTAGGCTTATTCTAATCCAATTAGGGTTTTTAACCAATCTTGTGCATCCAATATGTGATTTTGTGTCATTTGTTTAACATTTAGGTCATTTTCGTCCTTCCTAGGCTTATTCTAATCCAATTAGGATTTTTAACCAATCTTGAGCATCCAATATGTGATTTTGTGTCATTTTGCGTCATTGGTTGAACATTTAGGTCATTTTCGTCCTCCCTAGGCTTCTTCTAACCCAATTAGGGTTTTTAACCAATCTTGTGCATCCAATATGTGATTTTGTGTCATTTTGTGTTATTGGTTGAACATTTAGATCATTTTCGTCCTCCCTAGGCTTATTCTAGTCCAATTAGGGTTTTTAACCAATCTTGTGCATCCAATATGTGATTTTGTGCCATTTTGGGTCATTGGTTGAACAATTAGGTCATTTTCGTCCTCCCTAGGCTTATTCTAATCCAATTAGGGTTTTTAACCAATCTTGTGCATCCAATATTTCATTTTGTGTCATTTTGTGTCAATGGTGGAACGTTTAGATCATTTTCGTCCTCCCTACGCATATTCTACTCCAATTAGGGTTTTTAACCAATCTTGTGCATCCAGTATGTGATTTTGTGTCATTTCGTGTCATTGGTTGAACATTTAGGTCATTTTCGGTCTCCCTAGGCTTATTCTAATCCAATTAGGGTTTTTAACCAATCTTGTGCATCTAATATGTGATTTTGTGTCATTGGTTGAACGTTTAGGTCATTTTTGTCCTCCCTAGGCTTATTTTAATCCAATTAGGGTTTTTAACCAATCTTGTGCATCCAATATGTGATTTTGTGTCATTTTGTGTTATTGGGTGAACATTTAGATCATTTTCGTCCTCCCTAGGCTTATTCTAGCCCAATTAGGGTTTTTAACCAATCTTGTGCATCCAATATGTTATTTTGTGCCATTTTGGGTCATTGGTTGAACAATTGGGTCATTTTCGTCCTCCCTAGGCTTATTCTAATCCAATTAGGGTTTTTAACCAATCTTGTGCATCCAATATTTCATTTTGTGTCATTTTGTGTCAATGGTGGAACGTTTAGGTCATTTTCGTCTTCCCTACGCATATTCTACTCCAATTAGGGTTTTTAACCAATCTTGTGCATCCAATATGTGATTTTGTGTCATTTTGTGTCATTGGTTGAACATTTAGGTCATTTTCGGTCTCCCTAGGCTTATTCTAATCCAATTAGGGTTTTTAACCAATCTTGTGCATCCAATATGTGATTTTGTGTCATTTTGTGTCATTGGTTGAACATTTAGGTCATTTTCGTTCTCCCTAGGCTTATTCTAAACCAATTAGGGTTTTTAAGCATTCTTGTGCATCCAATATGTGATTTTGTTTCATTAGTTGAACATTTAGGTCATTTTCGTCCTCCTTAGGCTTATTCTAATCCAATTAGTGTTTTTAACCAATCTTGTGCATCCAATATGTGATTTTGTGTCATTTTGTGTCATTGGTTGAACATTTAGGTCATTTTCGTCCTCCCTAGGCTTATTCTAATCCAATTAGGGTTTTTAACCAATCTTGTGCATCCAATATGTGATTTTGTGTCATTTGTTTAACATTACGTCATTTTCGTCCTCCCTAGGCTTATTCTAATCCAATTAGGGTTTTTAACCAATCTTGTGCATCCAATATGTGATTTTGTGTCATTTTGTGTCATTGCTTGAACATTTAGGTCATTTTCGTTCTCCCTAGGCTTATTCTAATCTAATTAGGGTTTTTAACCAATCTTGTGCATCTAATATGTGATTTTGTGTCATTTTGTGTCATTGGTTTAACATTTAGGTCATTTTCGTCCTCCCTAGGCTTATTCTAGTCCAATTAGGGTTTTTAACCAATCTTGTGCATCCAATATGTGATTTTGTGTCATTTTGTGTCATTGGTTGAACATTTAGGTCATTTTCGTTCTCCCTAGGCTTATTCTAATCCAATTAGGGTTTTTGACCAATCTTGTGCATCCAATATGTGATTTTGTGTCATTTGTTTAACATTTAGGTCATTTTCGTCCACCCTAGGCTTATTCTAATCCAATTAGGATTTTTAACCAATCTTGTGCATCCAATATGTGATTTTGTGTCATTTTGTGTCATTGGTTGAACATTTAGGTCATTTTCGTCCTCCCTAGGCTTATTCTAACCCAATTAGGGTTTTTAACCAATCTTGTGCATCTAATATGTGATTTTGTGTCATTTTGTGTCATTGGTTGAACGTTTAGGTCATTTTCGTCCTTCCTAGGCTTATTCTAATCCAATTAGGGTTTTTAACCAATCTTGTGCATCCAATATGTGATTTTGTGCCATTTTGTGTCATTGGTTGAACATTTAGGTCATTTTCGTCCTCCCTAGGCTTATTCTAATCCAATTAGGGTTTTTAACCAATCTTGTGCATCCAATATGTCATTTTGTGTCATTTTGTGTCATTGGTTGAACGTTTAGGTCATTTTCGTCCTCCCTAGGCATATTCTACTCCAATTAGGGTTTTTAACCAATCATGTGC
Source organism: Cicer yamashitae (assembly GCA_037974755.1). Classification (NCBI taxonomy): domain Eukaryota; kingdom Viridiplantae; phylum Streptophyta; class Magnoliopsida; order Fabales; family Fabaceae; genus Cicer; species Cicer yamashitae. The sequence goes on along the minus strand of JBBPBQ010000008.1, from coordinate 17,967,567 downwards.
ATCCAATATGTGATTTTGTGTCATTTTGTGTCATTGGTTGAACATTTAGGTCATTTTCGTCCTCCCTAGGCTTATTCTAATCCAATTAGGGTTTTTAACCAATCTTGTGCATCCAATATGTGATTTTGTGTCATTTGTTTAACATTTAGGTCATTTTCGTCCTCCCTAGGCTTATTCTAATCCAATTAGGATTTTTAACCAATCTTGGGCATCCAATATGTGATTTTGTGTCATTTTGTGTCATTGGTTGAACATTTAGGTCATTTTCGTCCACCCTAGGCTTATTCTAACCCAATTAGGATTTTTAACCAATCTTGTGCATCTAATATGTGATTTTGTGTCATTTTGTGTCATTGGTTGAACGTTTAGGTCATTTTCGTCCTCCCTAGGCTTATTCTAATCCAATTAGGGTTTTTAACCAATCTTGTGCATCCAATATGTGATTTTGTGTCATTTGTTTAACATTTAGGTCATTTTCGTCCTCCCTAGGCTTATTCTAATCCAATTAGGGGTTTTAACCAATCTTGTGCATCCAATATGTGATTTTGTGTCATTGGTTGAACATTTAGGTCATTTTCGTCCTCCCTAGGCTTATTCTAATCCAATTAGGGTTTTTAACCAATCTTGTGCATCCAATATGTGATTTTGTGTCATTGGTTGATCATTTAGGTCATTTTCGTCGTCCCTACACTTATTCTAATCCAATTAGGGATTTTAACCAATCTTGTACATCCAATATGTGATTTTGTGTCATTTTGTGTCATTGGTTGAACATTTAGGTCATTTTCGTCCTCCCTAGGCTTATTCTAATCCAATTAGGGTTTTTAACCAATCTTGTGCATCCAATATGTGATTTTGTGTCATTGGTTGAACATTTAGGTCATTTTCGTCCTCCCTAGGTTTATTCTAATCCAATTAGGGTTTTTAACCAATCTTGTGCACCCAGTATGTGATTTTGTGTCATTGGTTTAACATTTAGGTCATTTACATCCACCATAGGCTTATTCTAATCCAATTAGGATTTTTAACCAATCTTGTGCATCCAATATGTCATTTTGTGTCATTTTGTGTCATTGGTTGAACATTTAGGTCATTTTCATCCTCCCTAGGCTTATTCTAATCCAATTAGGGTTTTTAACCAATCTTGTGCATCCAATATGTGATTTTGTGTCATTTTGTGTCATTGGTTGAACATTTAGGTCATTTTCGTCCTCCTAGGCTTATTCTAATCCAATTAGGGTTTTTAACCAATCTTGTGCATCCAATATGTGATTTTGTGTCATTTTGTGTCATTGGTTGAACATTTAGGTCATTTTCGTCCTCCCTAGGCTTATTCTAATCCAATTAGGGTTTTTAACCAATCTTGTGCATCCAATATGTGATTTTGTGTCATTTTGTGTCATTGGTTGAACATTTGGGTCATTTTCGTCCTCCCTCGGCTTATTCTAATCCAATTAGGGTTTTTAACCAATCTTGTGCATCCAATATGTGATTTTGTGTCATTTTGTGTCATTGGTTGAACATTTAGGTCATTTTCGTCCTCCCTAGGCTTATTCTAATCCAATTAGGGTTTTTAACCAATCTTGTGCATCCAATATGTGATTTTGTATCATTGGTTGATCATTTAGGTCATTTTCGTCCTCCCTAGGCTTATTCTAATCCAATTAGGGTTTTTAACCAATCTTGTGCATCCAATATGTGATTTTGTGTCATTGGTTGAACATTTAGGTCATTTTCGTCCTCCGTAGGCTTATGCTAATCCAATTAGGGTTTTTAACCAATCTTGTGCATCCAATATGTGATTTTGTGTCATTGGTTGAACATTTAGGTCATTTTCGTCCTCCCTAGGCTTATTCAAATCCAATTAGGGTTTTTAACCAATCTTGTGCATCCAATATGTCATTTTGTGTCATTTTGTGTCATTGGTTGTACATTAAGGTCATTTTCGTCCTCCCTAGGCTTATTCTAATCCAATTAGGAATTTTAACCAATCTTGTGCATCCAATATGTGATTTTGTGTCATTGGTTGAACATTTAGGTCATTTTCGTCCTCCCTAGACTTATTCTAATCCAATTAGGGTTTTTAACCAATCTTGTGCATCCAATGTGGGATTTTGTGTCATTTTGTGTCATTGGATGAACATTGAGGTCATTTTCGTCCTCCCTAGGGTTATTCTAATCCAATTAGGGTTTTTAACCAATCTTGTGCATCCAATATGTGATTTTGTGTCATTTTGTGTCATTGGTTGAACATTTAGGTCATTTTCGTCCTCCCTAGGCTTATTCTAATCCAATTAGGGTTTTTAACCAATCTTGTGCATCCAATATGTGATTTTGTGTCATTTTGTGTCATTGGTTGAACATTTAGGTCATTTTCGTCCTCCATAGGCTTATTCTAATCCATTTAGGGTTTTTAACCAATCTTGTGCATCCAATATGTGATTTTGTGTCATTGGTTGCACATTTAGGTCATTTTCGTCCTCCCTAGGCTTATTCTAATCCAATTAGGGTTTTTAATCAATCTTGTGCATCCAATATGTGATTTTGTGTCATTTTGTGTCATTGGTTGAACATTTAGGTCATTTTCGTCCTCCCTAGGCTTATTCTAATCCAATTAGGGTTTTTAACCAATCTTGTGCATCCAATATGTGATTTTAAGTCATTTTGTGTCATTGGTTGAACATTTAGGTCATTTTCGTCCTCCCTAGGCTTATTCTACGCCAATTAGGGTTTTTAACCAATCTTGTGCATCCAATATGTGATTTTGTGTCATTTTGTGTCATTGGTTGAACATTTAGGTCATTTTCGTCCTCCCTAGGCTTATTCTAATCCAATTAGGGTTTTTAACCAATCTTGTGCATCCAATATGTGATTTTTCGTCATTGGTTGAACAATTAGGTCATTTTCGTCCTCCCTAGGCTCTTTTTAATCCAATTAGGGTTTTTAACCAATCTTGTGCATCCAATATGTGATTTTGTGTCATTGGTTGAACATTTAGGTCATTTTAGTCCTCCCTAGGCTTATTCTAATCCAATTAGGGTTTTTAACCAAACTTGTGCATCCAATATGTGATTTTGTGTCATTGGTTGAACATTTAGGTCATTTTCGTCCTCCTTAGGCTTATTCTAATCCAATTAGGGTTTTTAACCAATCTTGTGCATCCAATATGTGATTTTGTGTCATTGGTTGATCATTTAGGTCATTTTCGTCCTCCCTAGGCTTATTCTAATCCAATTAGGGTTTTTAACCAATCTTATGCATCCAATATGTGATTTTGTGTCATTTTGTGTCATTGGTTGAACATTTAGGTCATTTTCGTCCTCCCTAGGCTTATTCTAAACCAATTAGGGTTTTTAACCAATCTTGTGCATCCAATATGTGATTTTGTGTCATTTTGTGTCATTGGTTGAACATTTAGGTCATTTTCGTCCTCCGTAGGCTTATTCTAATCCAATTAGGGTTTTTAACCAATCTTGTGCATCCAATATGTGATTTTGTGTCATTTGTTTAACATTTAGGTCATTTTCGTCCTCCCTAGGCTTATTCTAATCCAATTAGGATTTTTAACCAATCTTGTGCATCCAATATGTGATTTTGTGTCATTTTGTGTCATTGGTTGAACATTTAGGTCATTTTCGTCCTCCCTAGGCTTATTCTAATCTAATTAGGGTTTTTAACCAATCTTGTGCATCTAATATGTGATTTTGTGTCATTTTGTGTCATTGGTTTAACATTTATGTCATTTTAGTCCTCCCTAGGCTTATTCTAGTCCAATTAGGGTTTTTAACCAATCTTGTGCATCCAATATGTGATTTTGTGTCATTTTGTGTCATTGGTTAAATATTTATGTCATTTTCGTCCTCCCTAGGCTTATTCTAATCCAATTAGGGTTTTTAACCAATCTTGTGCATCCAATATGTGATTTTGTGTCATTTGTTTAACATTTAGGTCATTTTCGTCCTCCCTAGGCTTATTCTAATCCAATTAGGATTTTTAACCAATCTTGTGCATCCAATATGTGATTTTGTGTCATTGGTTGAACATTTAGGTCATTTTCGTCCTCCCTAGGCTTATTCTAACCCAATTAGGGTTTTTAACCAATCTTGTGCATCTAATATGTGATTTTGTGTCATTTTGTGTCATTGGTTGAACGTTTAGGTCATTTTTGTCCTCCCTAGGCTTATTATAATCCAATTAGGGTTTTTAACCAATCTTGTGCATCCAATATGTGATTTTGTGTCATTGGTTGAACATTTAGATCATTTTCGTCCTCCCTAGGCTTATTCTAGTCCAATTAGGGTTTTTAACCAATCTTGTGCATCCAATATGTGATTTTGTGCCATTTTGGGTCATTGGTTGAACAATTAGGTCATTTT
>JBBPBQ010000008.1:17888357-17949962 GCA_037974755.1 Cicer yamashitae | reverse complement strand
CCAATATGTGATTTTGTGTCATTTTGTGTCATTGGTTTAACATTTAGGTCATTTTCATTCTCCCAAGGCTTATTCTAATCCAATTAGGGTTTTTAAGCATTCTTGTGCATCCAATATGTGATTTTGTTTCATTGGTTGAACATTTAGGTCATTTTCGTACTCCTTAGGCTTATTCTAATCCAATTAGTGTTTTTAACCAATCTTGTGCATCCAATATGTGATTTTGGGTCATTTTGTGTCATTGGTTGAACATTTAGGTCATTTTCGTCCTCCCTAGGCTTATTCTAATCCAATTAGGGTTTTTAACCAATCTTGTGCATCCAATATTTCATTTTGTGTCATTTTGTGTCAATGGTGGAACGTTTAGATCATTTTCGTCCTCCCTACGCATATTCTACTCCAATTAGGGTTTTTAACCAATCTTGTGCATCCAATATGTGATTTTGTGTCATTTCGTGTCATTGGTTGAACATTTAGGTCATTTTCGGTCTCCCTAGGCTTATTCTAATCCAATTAGGGTTTTTAACCAATCTTGTGCATCCAATATGTGATTTTGTATCATTTTGTGTCATTGGTTGAACATTTAGGTCATTTTCGTTCTCCCAAGGCTTATTCTAATCCAATTAGGGTTTTTAAGCATTCTTGTGCATCCAATATGTGATTTTGTTTCATTGGTTGAACATTTAGGTCATTTTCGTACTCCTTAGGCTTATTCTAATCCAATTAGTGTTTTTAACCAATCTTGTGCATCCAATATGTGATTTTGGGTCATTTTGTGTCATTGGTTGAACATTTAGGTCATTTTCGTCCTCCCTAGGCTTATTCTAATCCAATTAGGGTTTTTAACCAATCTTGTGCATCCAATATGTGATTTTGTGTCATTTTGTGTCATTGGTTGAACATTTAGGTCATTTTCGTCCTCCCTAGGCTTATTCTAATCCAATTAGGGTTTTTAACCAATCTTGTGCATCCAATATGTGATTTTGTATCATTTTGTGTCAATGGTTGAACATTTACGTCATTTTCGTCTTCCCTAGGCTTATTCTAATCCAATTAGGGTTTTTAACCAATCTTGTGCATCCAATATGTGTTTTTGTGTCATTTTGTGTCATTGGTTGAACATTTAGGTCATTTTCGTCCTCCCTAGGCTTATTCTAATCCAATTAGGGTTTTTAACCAATCTTGTGCATCCAATATGTGATTTTGTGTCATTTTGTGTCATTGGTTGAACATTTAGGTCATTTTCGTCCTCCCTAGGCTTATTCTAATCCAATTAGGGTTTTTAACCAATCTTGTGCATCCAATATGTGATTTTGTGTCATTGATTGAACATTTAGGTCATTTTCGTCCTCCCTAGGCTAATTCTAATCCAATTAGGGTTTTTAACCAATCTTGTGCATCCAGTATGTGATTTTGTGTAATTTTGTGTCATTGGTTCAACATTTAGGTCATTTTCGTCCTCCCTAGGCTTATTCTAATCCAATTAGGGTTTTTAACCAATCTTGTGCATCCAATATGTGATTTTGTGTCATTTTGTGTCATTGGTTGAACATTTAGGTCATTTTCGTCCTCCCTAGGCTTATTCTAATCCAATAAGGTTTTAACCAATCTTGTGCATGCAATATGTGATTTTGTGTCATTTTGTGTCATTGGTTGAACATTTAGGTCATTTTCGTCCTCCCTAGGCTTATTCTAATCCAATTAGGGTTTTTAACCAATCTTGTGCATCCAATATGTGATTTTGTGTCATTTTGTGTCATTGGTTGAACATTTAGTTCATTTTCGTCCTCCCTAGGCTTATTCTAATCCAATTAGGGTTTTTAACCAATCTTGTGCATCCAATATGTGATTTTATGTCATTTTGTGTCATTGGTTGAACATTTAGGTCATTTTCGTCCTCCCTAGGCTTATTCTAATCCAATTAGGGTTTTTAACCAATCTTGTGCACCCAATATGTGATTTTATGTCATTTTGTGTCATTGGTTGAACATTTAGGTCATTTTCGTCCTCCCTAGGCTTATTCTAATCCAATTAGGGTTTTTAACCAATCTTGTGCATCCAATATGTGATTTTGTGTCATTGGTTGAACATTTAGGTCATTTTCGCCTTGCTAGGCTAATTCTAATCCAATTAGGGTTTCTAACCAATCTTGTGCATCCAATATGTGATTTTGTGTCATTTTGTGTCATTGGTTGAACATTTAGGTCATTTTCGTCCTCCCTAGGCTTATTCTAATCCAATTAGGGTTTTTAACCAATCTTGTGCATCCAATATGTGATTTTGTGTCATTGGTTGAACATTTAGGTCATTTTCGCCTTGCTAGGCTAATTCTAATCCATATAGGGTTTTTAACCAATCTTGTGCATCCAATATGTGATTTTGTGTCATTGGTTGAACATTTAGGTCATTTTCGTCCTCCCTAGGCTTATTCTAATCCAATTAGGGTTTTTAACCAATCTTGTGCATCCAATATGTGATTTTTTGTCATTGGTTGAATATTTAGGTCATTTTTGTTCTCCCTAGGCTTATTCTATTCCAATTAGGGTTTTTATCCAATCTTGTGCATCCAATATGTGATTTTGTGTCATTTTGTGTCATTTGTTGAACATTTAGGTCATTTTCGTCCTCCGTAGGCTTATTCTAATCCAATTAGGGTTTTTAACCAATCTTGTGCATCCAATATGTGATTTTGTGTCATTGGTTGAATATTTAGGCCATCTTTGTCCTCCCTAGGCTTATTCTAATCCAATTAGGGTTTTTAACCAATCTTGTGCATCCAATATGTGATTTTGTGTCATTTTGTGTCATTGGTTGAACATTTAGGTCATTTTCGTCCTCCCTAGGCTTATTCTAATCCAATTAGGGTTTTTAACCAATCTTGTGCATCCAATATGTGATTTTGTGTCATTGGTTGAACATTTAGGTCATTCTCGTCCTCCCTAGGCTTATTCTAATCCAATTAGGGTTTTAACCAATCTTATGCATCCAATATGTGATTTTGTGTCATTTTGTGTCATTGGTTGAACATTTAGGTCATTTTCGTCCTCCCTAGGCTTATTCTTTTCCAATAAGGGTTTTTAACCAATCTTGTGCATCCAATATGTGATTTTGTGTCATTTTGTGTCATTGGTTGAACATTTAGGTCATTTTCGTCCTCCCTAGGCTTATTCTAATCCAATTAGGGTTTTTAACCAATCTTGTGCATCCAATATGTGATTTTGTGTCATTTTGTGTCATTGGTTGAACATTTAGGTCATTTTCGTCCTCCCTAGGCTTATTCTAATCCAATTAGGGTTTTTAACCAATCTTGTGCATCCAATATGTGATTTTGTGTCATTTTGTGTCATTGGTTGAACATTTGGGTCATTTTCGTCCTCCCTCGGCTTATTCTAATCCAATTAGGGTTTTTAACCAATCTTGTGCATCCAATATGTGATTTTGTGTCATTTTGTGTCATTGGTTGAACATTTAGGTCATTTTCGTCCTCCCTAGGCTTATTCTAATCCAATTAGGGTTTTTAACCAATCTTGTGCATCCAATATGTGATTTTGTGTCATTATGTGTCATTGGTTGAACATTTAGGTCATTTTGGTCCTCCCTAGGCATATTCTAATCCAATTAGGGTTTTTAACCAATCTTGTGCATCCAATATGTGATTTTGTGTCATTTTGTGTCATTGGTTGAACATTTAGGTCATTTTCGTCCTCCCTAGGCTTATTCTAATCCAATTAGGGTTTTTAACCAATCTTGTGCATCCAATATGTGATTTTGTGTCATTGGTTGAACATTTAGTTCATTTTCGTCCTCCCTAGGCTTATTCTATTCCATTTAGGGTTTTTAACCAATCTTCTGCATCCAATATGTGATTTTGTGTCATTTTGTGTCATTGGTTCAACATTTAGGTCATTTTCGTCCTCCCTAGGGTTATTTTAATCCAATTAGGATTTTTAACCAATCTTGTGCATCCAATATGTGATTTTGTGTCATTTTGTGTCATTGGTTGAACATTTAGGTCATTTTCGTCCTCCCTAGGCTTATTCTAATCCAATTAGGGTTTTTAACCAATCTTGTGCATCCAATATGTGATTTTGTGTCATTTTGTGTCATTGGTTGAACATTTAGGTAATTTTCGTCCTCCCTAGGCTTATTCTAATCCAATTAGGGGTTTTAACCAATCTTGTGCATCCAATATGTGATTTTATGTCATTTTGTGTCATTGGTTGAACATTTAGGTCATTTTCGTCCTCCCTAGGCTTATTCTAATCCAATTAGGGTTTTTAACCAATCTTGTGCATCCAATATGTGATTTTGTGTCATTTGTTTAACATTTAGGTCATTTTCGTCCTCCCTAGGCTTATTCTAATCCAATTAGGATTTTTAACCAATCTTGTGCATCTAATATGTGATTTTGTGTCATTTTGTGTCATTGGTTTAACATTTATGTCATTTTAGTCCTCCCTAGGCTTATTCTAGTCCAATTAGGGTTTTTAACCAATCTTGTGCATCCAATATGTGATTTTGTGTCATTTTGTGTCATTGGTTAAATATTTATGTCATTTTCGTCCTCCCTAGGCTTATTCTAATCCAATTAGGGTTTTTAACCAATCTTGTGCATCCAATATGTGATTTTGTGTCATTTGTTTAACATTTAGGTCATTTTCGTCCTCCCTAGGCTTATTCTAATCCAATTAGGATTTTTAACCAATCTTGTGCATCCAATATGTGATTTTGTGTCATTGGTTGAACATTTAGGTCATTTTCGTCCTCCCTAGGCTTATTCTAACCCAATTAGGGTTTTTAACCAATCTTGTGCATCTAATATGTGATTTTGTGTCATTTTGTGTCATTGGTTGAACGTTTAGGTCATTTTTGTCCTCCCTAGGCTTATTATAATCCAATTAGGGTTTTTAACCAATCTTGTGCATCCAATATGTGATTTTGTGTCATTGGTTGAACATTTAGATCATTTTCGGCCTCCCTAGGCTTATTCTAGTCCAATTAGGGTTTTTAACCAATCTTGTGCATCCAATATGTGATTTTGTGCCATTTTGGGTCATTGGTTGAACAATTAGGTCATTTTCGTCCTCCCTAGGCTTATTCTAATCCAATTAGGGTTTTTAACCAATCTTGTGCATCCAATATTTCATTTTGTGTCATTTTGTGTCAATGGTGGAACGTTTAGATCATTTTCGTCCTCCCTACGCATATTCTACTCCAATTAGGGTTTTTAACCAATCTTGTGCATCCAATATGTGATTTTGTGTCATTTCGTGTCATTGGTTGAACATTTAGGTCATTTTCGGTCTCCCTAGGCTTATTCTAATCCAATTAGGGTTTTTAACCAATCTTGTGCATCCAATATGTGATTTTGTGTCATTTTGTGTCATTGGTTTAACATTTAGGTCATTTTCATTCTCCCAAGGCTTATTCTAATCCAATTAGGGTTTTTAAGCATTCTTGTGCATCCAATATGTGATTTTGTTTCATTGGTTGAACATTTAGGTCATTTTCGTACTCCTTAGGCTTATTCTAATCCAATTAGTGTTTTTAACCAATCTTGTGCATCCAATATGTGATTTTGGGTCATTTTGTGTCATTGGTTGAACATTTAGGTCATTTTCGTCCTCCCTAGGCTTATTCTAATCCAATTAGGGTTTTTAACCAATCTTGTGCATCCAATATGTGATTTTGTGTCATTGGTTGAACATTTAGGTGATTTTCGTACTCCCTAGGCTTATTCTAATCCAATTAGGTTTTTTAACCAATCTTGTGCCTCCAATATGTGATTTTGTGTCATTGGTTGAACATTTAGGTCATTTTCGTCCTCCCTAGGCTTATTCTAACCCAATTAGGGTTTTTAACCAATCTTGTGCATCTAATATGTGATTTTGTGTCATTTTGTGTCATTGGTTGAACGTTTAGGTCATTTTTGTCCTCCCTAGGCTTATTATAATCCAATTAGGGTTTTTAACCAATCTTGTGCATCCAATATGTGATTTTGTGTCATTGGTTGAACATTTAGATCATTTTCGGCCTCCCTAGGCTTATTCTAGTCCAATTAGGGTTTTTAACCAATCTTGTGCATCCAATATGTGATTTTGTGCCATTTTGGGTCATTGGTTGAACAATTAGGTCATTTTCGTCCTCCCTAGGCTTATTCTAATCCAATTAGGGTTTTTAACCAATCTTGTGCATCCAATATTTCATTTTGTGTCATTTTGTGTCAATGGTGGAACGTTTAGATCATTTTCGTCCTCCCTACGCATATTCTACTCCAATTAGGGTTTTTAACCAATCTTGTGCATCCAATATGTGATTTTGTGTCATTTCGTGTCATTGGTTGAACATTTAGGTCATTTTCGGTCTCCCTAGGCTTATTCTAATCCAATTAGGGTTTTTAACCAATCTTGTGCATCCAATATGTGATTTTGTGTCATTTTGTGTCATTGGTTTAACATTTAGGTCATTTTCGTTCTCCCAAGGCTTATTCTAATCCAATTAGGGTTTTTAAGCATTCTTGTGCATCCAATATGTGATTTTGTTTCATTGGTTGAACATTTAGGTCATTTTCGTACTCCTTAGGCTTATTCTAATCCAATTAGTGTTTTTAACCAATCTTGTGCATCCAATATGTGATTTTGGGTCATTTTGTGTCATTGGTTGAACATTTAGGTCATTTTCGTCCTCCCTAGGCTTATTCTAATCCAATTAGGGTTTTTAACCAATCTTGTGCATCCAATATTTCATTTTGTGTCATTTTGTGTCAATGGTGGAACGTTTAGATCATTTTCGTCCTCCCTACGCATATTCTACTCCAATTAGGGTTTTTAACCAATCTTGTGCATCCAATATGTGATTTTGTGTCATTTCGTGTCATTGGTTGAACATTTAGGTCATTTTCGGTCTCCCTAGGCTTATTCTAATCCAATTAGGGTTTTTAACCAATCTTGTGCATCCAATATGTGATTTTGTGTCATTTTGTGTCATTGGTTTAACATTTAGGTCATTTTCATTCTCCCAAGGCTTATTCTAATCCAATTAGGGTTTTTAAGCATTCTTGTGCATCCAATATGTGATTTTGTTTCATTGGTTGAACATTTAGGTCATTTTCGTACTCCTTAGGCTTATTCTAATCCAATTAGTGTTTTTAACCAATCTTGTGCATCCAATATGTGATTTTGTGTCATTTTGTGTCATTGGTTGAACATTTAGGTCATTTTCGTCCTCCCTAGGCTTATTCTAATCCAATTAGGGTTTTTAACCAATCTTGTGCATCCAATATGTGATTTTGTGTCATTTGTTTAACATTTAGGTCATTTTCGTCCTCCCTAGGCTTATTCTAATCCAATTAGGGTTTTTAACCAATCTTGTGCATCCAATATGTGATTTTGTGTCATTTTGTGTAATTGGTTGAACATATAGGTCATTTTCGTTCTCCCAAGGCTTATTCTAATCCAATTAGGGTTTTTAAGCATTCTTGTGCATCCAATATGTGATTTTGTTTCATTGGTTGAACATTTAGGTCATTTTCGTACTCCTTAGGCTTATTCTAATCCAATTAGTGTTTTTAACCAATCTTGTGCATCCAATATGTGATTTTGTGTCATTTTGTGTCATTGGTTGAACATTTAGGTCATTTTCGTCCTCCCTAGGCTTATTCTAATCCAATTAGGGTTTTTAACCAATCTTGTGCATCCAATATGTGATTTTGTGTCATTGGTTGAACATTTAGTTCATTTTCGTCCTCCCTAGGCTTATTCTATTCCATTTAGGGTTTTTAACCAATCTTCTGCATCCAATATGTGATTTTGTGTCATTTTGTGTCATTGGTTCAACATTTAGGTCATTTTCGTCCTCCCTAGGGTTATTTTAATCCAATTAGGATTTTTAACCAATCTTGTGCATCCAATATGTGATTTTGTGTCATTTTGTGTCATTGGTTGAACATTTAGGTCATTTTCGTCCTCCCTAGGCTTATTCTAATCCAATTAGGGTTTTTAACCAATCTTGTGCATCCAATATGTGATTTTGTGTCATTTTGTGTCATTGGTTGAACATTTAGGTAATTTTCGTCCTCCCTAGGCTTATTCTAATCCAATTAGGGGTTTTAACCAATCTTGTGCATCCAATATGTGATTTTATGTCATTTTGTGTCATTGGTTGAACATTTAGGTCATTTTCGTCCTCCCTAGGCTTATTCTAATCCAATTAGGGTTTTTAACCAATCTTGTGCATCCAATATGTGATTTTGTGTCATTTGTTTAACATTTAGGTCATTTTCGTCCTCCCTAGGCTTATTCTAATCCAATTAGGATTTTTAACCAATCTTGTGCATCTAATATGTGATTTTGTGTCATTTTGTGTCATTGGTTTAACATTTATGTCATTTTAGTCCTCCCTAGGCTTATTCTAGTCCAATTAGGGTTTTTAACCAATCTTGTGCATCCAATATGTGATTTTGTGTCATTTTGTGTCATTGGTTAAATATTTATGTCATTTTCGTCCTCCCTAGGCTTATTCTAATCCAATTAGGGTTTTTAACCAATCTTGTGCATCCAATATGTGATTTTGTGTCATTTGTTTAACATTTAGGTCATTTTCGTCCTCCCTAGGCTTATTCTAATCCAATTAGGATTTTTAACCAATCTTGTGCATCCAATATGTGATTTTGTGTCATTGGTTGAACATTTAGGTCATTTTCGTCCTCCCTAGGCTTATTCTAACCCAATTAGGGTTTTTAACCAATCTTGTGCATCTAATATGTGATTTTGTGTCATTTTGTGTCATTGGTTGAACGTTTAGGTCATTTTTGTCCTCCCTAGGCTTATTATAATCCAATTAGGGTTTTTAACCAATCTTGTGCATCCAATATGTGATTTTGTGTCATTGGTTGAACATTTAGATCATTTTCGTCCTCCCTAGGCTTATTCTAGTCCAATTAGGGTTTTTAACCAATCTTGTGCATCCAATATGTGATTTTGTGCCATTTTGGGTCATTGGTTGAACAATTAGGTCATTTTTGTCCTCCCTAGGCTTATTCTAATCCAATTAGGGTTTTTAACCAATCTTGTGCATCCAATATTTCATTTTGTGTCATTTTGTGTCAATGGTGGAACGTTTAGATCATTTTCGTCCTCCCTACGCATATTCTACTCCAATTAGGGTTTTTAACCAATCTTGTGCATCCAATATGTGATTTTGTGTCATTTTGTGTCATTGGTTGAACATTTAGGTCATTTTCGTCCTCCCTAGGCTTATTCTAATCCAATTAGGGTTTTTAACCAATCTTGTGCATCCAATATGTGATTTTGTGTCATTTTGTGTCATTGGTTGAACATTTAGGTAATTTTCGTCCTCCCTAGGCTTATTCTAATCCAATTAGGGGTTTTAACCAATCTTGTGCATCCAATATGTGATTTTATGTCATTTTGTGTCATTGGTTGAACATTTAGGTCATTTTCGTCCTCCCTAGGCTTATTCTAATCCAATTAGGGTTTTTAACCAATCTTGTGCATCCAATATGTGATTTTGTGTCATTTGTTTAACATTTAGGTCATTTTCGTCCTCCCTAGGCTTATTCTAATCCAATTAGGATTTTTAACCAATCTTGTGCATCTAATATGTGATTTTGTGTCATTTTGTGTCATTGGTTTAACATTTATGTCATTTTAGTCCTCCCTAGGCTTATTCTAGTCCAATTAGGGTTTTTAACCAATCTTGTGCATCCAATATGTGATTTTGTGTCATTTTGTGTCATTGGTTAAATATTTATGTCATTTTCGTCCTCCCTAGGCTTATTCTAATCCAATTAGGGTTTTTAACCAATCTTGTGCATCCAATATGTGATTTTGTGTCATTTGTTTAACATTTAGGTCATTTTCGTCCTCCCTAGGCTTATTCTAATCCAATTAGGATTTTTAACCAATCTTGTGCATCCAATATGTGATTTTGTGTCATTGGTTGAACATTTAGGTCATTTTCGTCCTCCCTAGGCTTATTCTAACCCAATTAGGGTTTTTAACCAATCTTGTGCATCTAATATGTGATTTTGTGTCATTTTGTGTCATTGGTTGAACGTTTAGGTCATTTTTGTCCTCCCTAGGCTTATTATAATCCAATTAGGGTTTTTAACCAATCTTGTGCATCCAATATGTGATTTTGTGTCATTGGTTGAACATTTAGATCATTTTCGTCCTCCCTAGGCTTATTCTAGTCCAATTAGGGTTTTTAACCAATCTTGTGCATCCAATATGTGATTTTGTGCCATTTTGGGTCATTGGTTGAACAATTAGGTCATTTTCGTCCTCGCTAGGCTTATTCTAATCCAATTAGGGTTTTTAACCAATCTTGTGCATCCAATATTTCATTTTGTGTCATTTTGTGTCAATGGTGGAACGTTTAGATCATTTTCGTCCTCCCTACGCATATTCTACTCCAATTAGGGTTTTTAACCAATCTTGTGCATCCAATATGTGATTTTGTGTCATTTCGTGTCATTGGTTGAACATTTAGGTCATTTTCGGTCTCCCTAGGCTTATTCTAATCCAATTAGGGTTTTTAACCAATCTTGTGCATCCAATATGTGATTTTGTGTCATTTTGTGTCATTGGTTTAACATTTAGGTCATTTTCATTCTCCCAAGGCTTATTCTAATCCAATTAGGGTTTTTAAGCATTCTTGTGCATCCAATATGTGATTTTGTTTCATTGGTTGAACATTTAGGTCATTTTCGTACTCCTTAGGCTTATTCTAATCCAATTAGTGTTTTTAACCAATCTTGTGCATCCAATATGTGATTTTGGGTCATTTTGTGTCATTGGTTGAACATTTAGGTCATTTTCGTCCTCCCTAGGCTTATTCTAATCCAATTAGGGTTTTTAACCAATCTTGTGCATCCAATATGTGGTTTTGTGTCATTGGTTTAACATTTAGGTCATTTTCGTCCTCCCTAGGCTTATTCTAATCCAATTAGGATTTTTAACCAAACTTGTGCATCCAATATGTGCTGTTGTGTAATTTTGTGTCATTGGTTGAACATTTAGGTCATTTTCGTCCTCCCTAGGCTTATTCTAACCCAATTAGGGTTTTTAACCAATCTTGTGCATCTATTGTGTGATTTTGTGTCATTGGTTGAACGTTTAGGTCATTTTCGTCCTCCCTAGGCTTATTCTAATCCAATAAGGGTTTTTAACCAATCTTGTGCATCCAATATGTGATTTTAAGTCATTTTATGTCATTGGTGGAACGTTTAGGTCATTTTCGTCCTCCCTAGGCTTATTCTACTCCAATTAGGGTTTTTAACCAATCTTGTGCATCCAATATGTGATTTTGTGTCATTTTGTGTCATTGGTTGAACATTTAGGTCATTTTCGTTCTCCCTAGGCTTATTCTAATCCAATTAGGGTTTTTAAGCATTCTTGTGCATCCAATATGTGATTTTGTTTCATTGGTTGAACATTTAGGTCATTTTCGTCCTCCTTAGGCTTATTCTAATCCAATTAGTGTTTTTAACCAATCTTGTGCATCCAATATGTGATTTTGTGTCATTTTGTGTCATTGGTTGAACATTTAGGTCATTTTCGTCCTCCCTAGGCTTATTCTAATCCAATTAGGGTTTTTAACCAATCTTGTGCATCCAATATGTGATTTTGTGTCATTTGTTTAACATTACGTCATTTTCGTCCTCCCTAGGCTTATTCTAATCCAATTAGGGTTTTTAACCAATCTTGTGCATCCAATATGTGATTTTGTGTCATTTTGTGTCATTGCTTGAACATTTAGGTCATTTTCGTTCTCCCTAGGCTTATTCTAATCTAATTAGGGTTTTTAACCAATCTTGTGCATCTAATATGTGATTTTGTGTCATTTTGTGTCATTGGTTTAACATTTAGGTCATTTTCGTCCTCCCTAGGCTTATTCTAGTCCAATTAGGGTTTTTAACCAATCTTGTGCATCCAATATGTGATTTTGTGTCATTTTGTGTCATTGGTTGAACATTTAGGTCATTTTCGTCTTCCCTAGGCTTATTCTAATCCAATTAGGGTTTTTAACCAATCTTGTGCATCCAATATGTGATTTTGTGTCATTTGTTTAACATTTAGGTCATTTTCGTCCTCCTTAGGCTTATTCTAATCCAATTAGGATTTTTAACCAATCTTGTGCATCCAATATGTGATTTTGTGTCATTTTGTGTCATTGGTTGAACATTTAGGTCATTTTCGTCCTCCCTAGGCTTATTCTAATCCAATTAGGGTTTTTAACCAATCTTGTGCATCCAATATGTGATTTTGTGTCGTTTTGTGTCATTGTTTGAACGTTTAGGTCATTTTCGTCCTCTCTAGGCTTATTCTAATCCAATTAGGGTTTTTAACCAATCTTGTGCATCCAATATGTGATTTTGTGTCATTTTGTGTCATTGGTTGAAAATTTAGGTCATTTTCGTCCTCCCTAGGCTTTTTCTAATCCAATTAGGATTTTTAACCAATCTTGTGCATCCAATATGTGATTTTGTGTCATTTTGTGTCATTGGTTGAACATTTAGGTCATTTTCGTCCTCCCTAGGCTTATTCTAATCCAATTAGGATTTTTAACCAATCTTGTGCGTCCAATATGTGATTTTGTGTCATTTTGTGTCATTGGTTGAACATTTAGGTCATTTTCGTCCTCCCTAGGCTTATTCTAATCCAATTAGGGTTTTTAACCAATCTTGTGCGTCCAATATGTGATTTTGTGTCCTTTTGTGTCATTGGTTGAACATTTAGGTCATTTTCGTCCTCCCTAGGCCTATTCTAATCCAATTAGGGTTTTTAACTAATCCTTTGCATCCAATATGTGATTTTGTGTCATTTTGTGTCATTGGTTGAACATTTAGGTCATTTTCGTCCTCCCTAGGCCTATTCTAATCCAATTAGGGTTTTTAACCAATCTTGTGCGTCCAGTATGTGATTTTGTGTCATTTTGTGTCATTGGTTGACCATTTAGGTCATTTTCGTCCTCCCTAGGCTTATTCTAATCCAATTAGGGTTTTTAACCAATCTTGTGCATCCAATATGTGATTTTGTGTCATTTTGTGTCATTGGTTGAACATTTAGATCATTTTCGTCCTTCCTATGCTTGTTCTAATCCAATTACGGTTTTTAACCAATCTTGTGCATCCAATATGTGATTTTGTGTCATTTTGTGTCATTGGTTGAACATTTAGGTCATTTTCGTCCTCCCTAGGCTTATTCTAATCCAATTAGGGTTTTTAACCAATCTTGTGCATCCAATATGTGATTTTGTGTCATTTTGTGTCATTGGTTGAACATTTAGGTCATTTTCGTCCTCCCTAGGCTTATTCTAATCCAATTAGTGTTTTTAACCATTCTTGTGCATCCAATATGTGATTTTGTTTAATTGGTTGAACATTTAGGTCATTTTGGCCTTGCTAGGCTTGTTCTAATCCAATTAGGATTTTTAACCAATCATGTGCATCCAAATATGTGATTTTTTGTCATTGGTTGAACATTTAGGTCATTTTCGTCCTCCCTAGGCTTATTCTAATCCAATTAGGGTTTTTAACCAATCTTGTGCATCCAATATGTGATTTTGTGTCATTTTGTGTCATTGGTTGAACATTTAGGTCATTTTCGTCCTCCCTAGGCTTATTCTAATCCAATTAGGGTTTTTCACCAATCTTGTGCATGGAATATGTGATTTTGTGTCATTGGTTGCACATTTAGGTCATTTTCGTCCTCCCTAGGCTTATTCTAATCCAATTAGGGTTTTTAACCAATCTTGTGCATCCAATATGTGATTTTGTGTCATTTTGTGTCATTGGTTGAACATTTAGGTCATTTTCGTCCTCCCTAGGCTTATTCTAATCCAATTAGGGTTTTTCACCAATCTTGTGCATCGAATATGTGATTTTGTGTCATTGGTTGCACATTTAGGTCATTTTTGTCCTCCCTAGGCTTATTCTAATCCAATTAGGGTTTTTAACCAATCTTGTGCATCCAATATGTGACTTTGTGTCATTGGTTGAACATTTAGGTCATTTTGGTGCTCTCTAGACTTATTCTAATCCAATTAGGGTTTTTAACCAATCTTGTGCATCCAATATGTGATTTTGTGTCATTGGTTGCACATTTAGGTCATTTTCGTCCTCCCTAGGCTTATTCTAATCCAATTAGGGTTTTTAACCAATCTTGTGCATCCAATATGTGAATTTGTGTCATTGGTTGCACATTTAGGTCATTTTCGTCCTCCCTAGCCTTAATCAAATCCAATTAGGGTTTTTAACCAATCTTGTGCATCCAACATGTGATTTTGTGTCATTTTAGGTCATTGGTTGAACATTTAGGTCATTTTCGTCCTCCCTAGGCTTATTCTAATCCAATTAGGGTTTTTAACCAATCTTGTGCATCCAATATGTGATTTTGTGTCATTTTGTGTCATTGGTTGAACATTTAGGTCATTTTCGTCCTCCCTATACTTGTTCTAATGCAATTAGGGTTTTTAACCAATCTTGTGCATCCAATATGTGATTTTGTGTCATTGGTTGCACATTTAGGTCATTTTTTTCCTCCCTAGGCTTATTCTAATCCAATTAGGGTTTTTAACCAATCTTGTGCATATAATAAGTGATTTTCTGTCATCAGTAATCCAATTAGGTGATTTTCGTCCTCTCTAGGCTTATTCCAATCCAATTAGGGTTTTTAACCAATCTTGTGCATCTAATATGTGATTTTGTGTCATTGGTTGCACATTTAGGTAATTTTCGTCCTCCCTAGGCTTATTCTAATCCAATTAGGGTTTTTAACCAATCTTGTGCATCCAATATGTGATTTTGTGTCATTGGTTGAACATTTAGGTCATTTTCGTCCTCCCTAGGCTTATTCTAATCCAATTAGGGTTTTGAACCAATCTTGGGTATCCAATCTGTGATTTTGTGTCATTTTGTGTCATTGGTTAAACATTTAGGTCATTTTCGTCCTCCCTAGGCTTATTCTATTTTAATTTGGGTTTTTATCCAATCTTGTGCATCCAATATGAGATTTTGTGTCATTGGTTGAACATTTAGGTCATTTTCGTCCTCCCTAGGCTTATTCTAATCCAATTAGGGTTTTTAACCAATCTTGTGCATCCAATATGTGATTTTGTGTCATTTTGTGTCATTGGTTGAACATTTAGGTCATTTTCGTCCTCCCTAGGCTTATTCTAATCCAATTAGGGTTGTTAACCAATCTTGTGCATCCAATATGTGATTTTGTGTCATTTGTTTAACATTTAGGTAATTTTCGTCCTTCCTAGGCTTATTCTAATCCAATTAGGATTTTTAACCAATCTTGAGCTTCCAATATGTGATTTTGTGTCATTTTGCGTCATTGGTTGAACATTTAGGTCATTTTCGTCCTCCCTAGGCTTCTTCTAACCCAATTAGGGTTTTTAACCAATGTTGTGCATCCAATATGTGATTTTGTGTCATTTTGTGTTATTGGTTGAACATTTAGATCATTTTCGTCCTCCCTAGGCTTATTCTAGTCCAATTAGGGTTTTTAACCAATCTTGTGCATCCAATATGTGATTTTGTGCCATTTTGGGTCATTGGTTGAACAATTAGGTCATTTTCGTCCTCCCTAGGCTTATTCTAATCCAATTAGGGTTTTTAACCAATCTTGTGCATCCAATATGTGCTGTTGTGTAATTTTGTGTCATTGGTTGAACATTTAGGTCATTTTCGTCCTCCCTAGGCTTATTCTAACCCAATTAGGGTTTTTAACCAATCTTGTGCATCTATTATGTGATTTTGTGTCATTGGTTGAACGTTTAGGTCATTTTCGTCCTCCCTAGGCTTATTCTAATCCAATAAGGGTTTTTAACCAATCTTGTGCATCAAATATGTGATTTTGTGTCATTTTGTGTCATTGGTTGAACGTTTAGGTCATTTTCGTCCTCCCTAGGCTTATTTTAGTCCAATTAGGGTTTTTAACCAATCTTGTGCATCCAATATGTGGTTTGTGCCATTTTGTGTCATTGGTTGAACATTTAGGTC
Organism: Cicer yamashitae; assembly: GCA_037974755.1. Taxonomy (NCBI): domain Eukaryota; kingdom Viridiplantae; phylum Streptophyta; class Magnoliopsida; order Fabales; family Fabaceae; genus Cicer; species Cicer yamashitae. Next base: position 17,933,929 of record JBBPBQ010000008.1, on the reverse strand, counting down.
ATTTTTCGTCCTCCCTAGGCTTATTCTAATCCAATTAGGATTTTTAACCAATCTTGTGCATCCAATATGTGATTTTGTGTCATTTGTTTAACATTTAGGTCATTTTCGTCCTTCCTAGGCTTATTCTAATCCAATTAGGATTTTTAACCAATCTTGAGCATCCAATATGTGATTTTGTGTCATTTTGCGTCATTGGTTGAACATTTAGGTCATTTTCGTCCTCCCTAGGCTTCTTCTAACCCAATTAGGGTTTTTAACCAATCTTGTGCATCCAATATGTGATTTTGTGTCATTTTGTGTTATTGGTTGAACATTTAGATCATTTTCGTCCTCCCTAGGCTTATTCTAGTCCAATTAGGGTTTTTAACCAATCTTGTGCATCCAATATGTGATTTTGTGCCATTTTGGGTCATTGGTTGAACAATTAGGTCATTTTCGTCCTCCCTAGGCTTATTCTAATCCAATTAGGGTTTTTAACCAATCTTGTGCATCCAATATTTCATTTTGTGTCATTTTGTGTCAATGGTGGAACGTTTAGGTCATTTTCGTCTTCCCTACGCATATTCTACTCCAATTAGGGTTTTTAACCAATCTTGTGCATCCAATATGTGATTTTGTGTCATTTTGTGTAATTGGTTGAACATATAGGTCATTTCGTTCTCCCAAGGCTTATTCTAATCCAATTAGGGTTTTTAAGCATTCTTGTGCATCCAATATGTGATTTTGTTTCATTGGTTGAACATTTAGGTCATTTTCGTACTCCTTAGGCTTATTCTAATCCAATTAGTGTTTTTAACCAATCTTGTGCATCCAATATGTGATTTTGGGTCATTTTGTGTCATTGGTTGAACATTTAGGTCATTTTCGTCCTCCCTAGGCTTATTCTAATCCAATTAGGGTTTTTAACCAATCTTGTGCATCCAATATGTGATTTTGTGTCATTCGTTGAACATTTAGGTCATTTTCGTCCTCCCTAGGCTTATTCTAATCCAATTAGGGTTTTTAACCAATCTTGTGCATCCAATATGTGATTTTGTGTCATTTTGTGTCATTGGTTGAACATTTAGGTCATTTTCGTCCTCCCTAGGCATATTCTAATCCAATTAGGGTTTTTAACCAATCTTGTGCATCCAATATGTGATTTTTTGTCATTGGTTGAACATTTAGGTCATTTTCGTCCTCCCTAGGCTTATTCTAATCCATTTAGGGTTTTTAACCAATCTTGTGCATCCAATATGTGATTTTTTGTCATTTTGTGTCATTTGTTGAACATTTAGGTCATTTTCGTCCTCCGTAGGCTTATTCTAATCCAATTAGGGTTTTTAACCAATCTTGTGCATCCAATATGTGATTTTCTGTCATTTTGTGTCATTGGTTGAACATTTAGGTCATTTTCGTCCTCCCTAGGATTATTATAATCCAATTAGGGTTTTTAACCAATCTTGTGCATCCAATATGTGATTTTGTGTCATTATTTGAATATTTAGGTCATTTTTGTCCTCCCTGGGCTTATTCTAATCCAATTAGGGTTTTTAACCAATCTTGTGCATCCAATATGTGATTTTGTGTCATTTTGTGTCATTGGTTGAACATTTAGGTCATTTTCGTCCTCCCTAGGCTTATTCTAATCCAATTAGGGTTTTTAACCAATCTTGTGCATCCAATATGTGATTTTGTGTCATTTTGTGTCATTGGTTGAACATTTAGGTCATTTTCGTCCTCCCTAGGCTTATTCTAATCCAATTAGGGGTTTTAAACAATGTTGTGCATCCAATAAGTCATTTTGTGTCATTGGTTGAACATTTAGGTCATTTTCGTCCTCCCTAGGCTTATTCTAATTTAATTAGGGTTTTTATCCAATCTTGTGCATCCAATATGTGATTTTGTGTCATTGGTTGAACGTTTAGGTCATTTTCGTCCTCCCTAGGCTTATTCTAATCCAATTAGGGTTTTTAACCAATCTTGTGCATCCAATATGTGATTTTGTGTCATTTTGTGTCATTGGTTGAACATTTAGGTCATTTTCGTCCTCCCTAGGCTTATTCTAATCCAATTAGGGTTTTTAACCAATCTTGTGCATCCAATATGTGATTTTGTGTCATTTTGTGTCATTGGTTGAACATTTAGGTCATTTTCGTCCTCCCTATGGTTATTCTAATCCAATTAGGGTTTTTAACCAATCTTGTGCATCCAATATGTGATTTTGTGTCATTTTGTGTCATTGGTTGAACATTTAGGTCATTTTCGTCCTCCCTAGGCTTATTCTAATCCAATTAGGATTTTTAACCAATCTTGTGCATCCAATATGTGACTTTGTGTCATTTCGTGTCATTGGTTGAAAATTTAGGTCATTTTCGTCCTCTCTAGGCTTATTCTAATCCAATAAGGGTTTTTAACCAATCTTGTGCATCCAATATGTGATTTTGTGTCATTTTGTGTCATTGGTTGAACATTTAGGTCATTTTCGTCCTCCCTAGGCTTATTCTAATCCAATTAGGGTTTTTAAGCAATCTTGTGCATCCAACATGTGATTTTGTGTCATTTTGTGTCATTGGTTGAACATTTAGGTCATTTTCGTCCTCCCTAGGCTTATTCTAATCCAATTAGGGTTTTTAACCAATCTTGTGCATCCAATATGTGATTTTGTGTCATTTGTTTAACATTTAGGTCATTTTCGTCCTCCCTAGGCTTATTCTATTCCAATTAGGGTTTTTAACCAATCTTGTGCATCCAATATGTGATTTTGTGTCATTTGTTTAACATTTAGGTCATTTTCGTCCTCCCTAGGCTTATTCTAATCCAATTAGGGTTTTTAACCAATCTTGTGCATCCAATATGTGATTTTGTGTCATTTGTTTAACATTTAGGTCATTTTCGTCCTCCCTAGGCTTATTCTAATCCAATTAGGGTTTTTAACCAATCTTGTGCATCCAATATGTGATTTTGTGTCATTTTGTGTCATTGGTTGAACATTTAGTTCATTTTCCTCCTCCCTAGGCTTATTCTAATCCAATTAGGGTTTTTAACCAATCTTGTGCATCCAATATGTGATTTTGTCTCATTTTGTGTCATTGGTTGAACATTTAGGTCATTTTCGTCCTCCCTAGGCTTATTCTAATCCAATTAGGGTTTTTAACCAATCTTGTGCATCCAATATGTGATTTTGTGTCATTGGTTGAACATTTAGGTCATTTTCATCCTCCCTTGGCTAATTCTAATCCAATTAGGGTTTTTAACCAATCTTGTGCATCCAATATGTGATTTTGTGTCATTTTGTGTCATTGGTTGAACATTTAGCTCATTTTCGTCCTCCCTAGGCTTATTCTAATCCAATTAGGGTTTTTAACCAATCTTGTGCATCCAATATGTGATTTTGTGTCATTTGTTTAACATTTAGGTCATTTTCGTCCTCCCTAGGCTTATTCTAATCCAATTAGGGTTTTTAACCAATCTTGTGCATCCAATATGTGATTTTGTGTCATTGGTTGAACATTTAGGTCATTTTCGTCCTCCGTAGGCTTATGCTAATCCAATTAGGGTTTTTAACCAATCTTGTGCATCCAATATGTGATTTTGTGTCATTGGTTGAACATTTAGGTCATTTTCGTCCTCCCTAGGCTTATTCAAATCCAATTAGGGTTTTTAACCAATCTTGTGCATCCAATATGTCATTTTGTGTCATTTTGTGTCATTGGTTGTACATTAAGGTCATTTTCGTCCTCCCTAGGCTTATTCTAATCCAATTAGGAATTTTAACCAATCTTGTGCATCCAATATGTGATTTTGTGTCATTGGTTGAACATTTAGGTCATTTTCGTCCTCCCTAGACTTATTCTAATCCAATTAGGGTTTTTAACCAATCTTGTGCATCCAATGTGGGATTTTGTGTCATTTTGTGTCATTGGATGAACATTGAGGTCATTTTCGTCCTCCCTAGGGTTATTCTAATCCAATTAGGGTTTTTAACCAATCTTGTGCATCCAATATGTGATTTTGTGTCATTTTGTGTCATTGGTTGAACATTTAGGTCATTTTCGTCCTCCCTAGGCTTATTCTAATCCAATTAGGGTTTTTAACCAATCTTGTGCATCCAATATGTGATTTTGTGTCATTTTGTGTCATTGGTTGAACATTTAGGTCATTTTCGTCCTCCATAGGCTTATTCTAATCCATTTAGGGTTTTTAACCAATCTTGTGCATCCAATATGTGATTTTGTGTCATTGGTTGCACATTTAGGTCATTTTCGTCCTCCCTAGGCTTATTCTAATCCAATTAGGGTTTTTAATCAATCTTGTGCATCCAATATGTGATTTTGTGTCATTTTGTGTCATTGGTTGAACATTTAGGTCATTTTCGTCCTCCCTAGGCTTATTCTAATCCAATTAGGGTTTTTAACCAATCTTGTGCATCCAATATGTGATTTTAAGTCATTTTGTGTCATTGGTTGAACATTTAGGTCATTTTCGTCCTCCCTAGGCTTATTCTACGCCAATTAGGGTTTTTAACCAATCTTGTGCATCCAATATGTGATTTTGTGTCATTTTGTGTCATTGGTTGAACATTTAGGTCATTTTCGTCCTCCCTAGGCTTATTCTAATCCAATTAGGGTTTTTAACCAATCTTGTGCATCCAATATGTGATTTTTTGTCATTTTGTGTCATTGGTTGAAAATTTAGGTCATTTTTTGTCTCCCTAGGCTTATTCTAATCCAATTAGGGTTTTTAACCAATCTTGTGCATCCAATATGCGATTTTGTGTCAATTTGTGTCATTGGTTGAACATTTAGGTCATTTTCGTCCTCCCTAGGCTTATTCTAATCCAATTAGGGTTTTTAACCAATCTTGTGCATCCAATATGTGATTTTGTGTCATTTTGTGTCATTGGTTGAACATTTAGGTCATTTTCGTCCTCCGTAGGCTTATTCTAATCCAATTAGGGTTTTTAACCAATCTTGTGCATCCAATATGTGATTTTGTGTCATTTGTTTAACATTTAGGTCATTTTCGTCCTCCCTAGGCTTATTCTAATCCAATTAGGATTTTTAACCAATCTTGTGCATCCAATATGTGATTTTGTGTCATTTTGTGTCATTGGTTGAACATTTAGGTCATTTTCGTCCTCCCTAGGCTTATTCAAATCCAATTAGGGTTTTTAACCAATCTGGTGCATCCAATATGTGATTTTGTATTATTTTGTGTCATTGGTTGAACGTTTAGGTCATTTTCGTCCTCCCTAGGTTTATTCTACTCCAATTAGGGTTTTTAACCAATCTTGTGCATCCAATATGTGATTTTGTGTCATTTTGTGTCATTGGTTGAATATTTAGGTCATTTTCGTCCTCCCTAGGCTTATTCTAATCCAATTAGGGTTTTTAACCAATCTTGTGCATCCAATATGTGATTTTGTGTCATTTGTTTAACATTTAGGTCATTTTCGTCCTCCCTAGGCTTATTCTAATCCAATTAGGATTTTTAACCAATCTTGTGCATCCAATATGTGATTTTGTGTCATTTGGTGTCATTGGTTGAACATTTAGGTCATTTTCGTCCTCCCTAGGCTTATTCTAACCCAATTAGGGTTTTTAACCAATCTTGTGCATCTAATATGTGATTTTGTGTCATTTTGTGTCATTGGTTGAACGTTTAGGCCATTTTTGTCCTCCCTAGGCTTATTATAATCCAATTAGGGTTTTTAACCAATCTTGTGCATCCAATATGTGATTTTGTGTCATTGGTTGAACATTTAGATCATTTTCGTCCTCCCTAGGCTTATTCTAGTCCAATTAGGGTTTTTAACCAATCTTGTGCATCCAATATGTGATTTTGTGCCATTTTGGGTCATTGGTTGAACAATTAGGTCATTTTCGTCCTCCCTAGGCATATTCTAATCCAATTAGGGTTTTTAACCAATCTTGTGCATCCAATATTTCATTTTGTGTCATTTTGTGTCAATGGTGGAACGTTTAGATCATTTTCGTCCTCCCTACGCATATTCTACTCCAATTAGGGTTTTTAACCAATCTTGTGCATCCAATATGTGATTTTGTGTCATTTTGTGTCATTGGTTGAACATTTAGGTCATTTTCGTTCTCCCAAGGCTTATTCTAATCCAATTAGGGTTTTTAAGCATTCTTGTGCATCCAATATGTGATTTTGTTTCATTGGTTGAACATTTAGGTCATTTTCGTACTCCTTAGGCTTATTCTAATCCAATTAGTGTTTTTAACCAATCTTGTGCATCCAATATGTGATTTTGGGTCATTTTGTGTCATTGGTTGAACATTTAGGTCATTTTCGTCCTCCCTAGGCTTATTCTAATCCAATTAGGGTTTTTAACCAATCTTGTGCATCCAATATGTGATTTTGTGTCATTTTGTGTCATTGGTTGAACATTTAGGTCATTTTCGTCCTCCCTAGGCTTATTCTAATCCAATTAGGGTTTTTAACCAATCTTGTGCATCCAATATGTGATTTTGTATCATTTTGTGTCAATGGTTGAACATTTACGTCATTTTCGTCTTCCCTAGGCTTATTCTAATCCAATTAGGGTTTTTAACCAATCTTGTGCATCCAATATGTGTTTTTGTGTCATTTTGTGTCATTGGTTGAACATTTAGGTCATTTTCGTCCTCCCTAGGCTTATTCTAATCCAATTAGGGTTTTTAACCAATCTTGTGCATCCAATATGTGATTTTGTGTCATTTTGTGTCATTGGTTGAACATTTAGGTCATTTTCGTCCTCCCTAGGCTTATTCTAATCCAATTAGGGTTTTTAACCAATCTTGTGCATCCAATATGTGATTTTGTGTCATTTTCTGTCATTTTGTGTCATATGTAATCCAATTAGGTCATTTTCGTCCTCCCTAGGCTTATTCTAATCCAATTAGGGTTTTTAACCAATCTTGTGCATCCAATATGTGATTTTGTGTCATTTTGTGTCATTGGTTGAACATTTAGGTCATTTTCGTCCTCCCTAGGCTTATTCTAATCCAATTAGGGTTTTTAACCAATCTTGTGCATCCAATATGTGATTTTGTGTCATTTTGTGTCATTGGTTGAACATTTAGGTCATTTTCGTCCTCCCTATGGTTATTCTAATCCAATTAGGGTTTTTAACCAATCTTGTGCATCCAATATGTGATTTTGTGTCATTTTGTGTCATTGGTTGAACATTTAGGTCATTTTCGTCCTCCCTAGGCTTATTCTAATCCAATTAGGGTTTTTACCAATCTTGTGTATTCAATATGTGATTTTGTGTCATTGGTTCAACATTTAGGTCATTTTCGTCCTCCCTAGGCTTATTCTAATCCAATTAGGGTTTTTAACCAATCTTGTGCATCCAATATGTGATTTTGTGTCATTTTGTGTCATTGGTTGAACATTTAGGTCATTTTCGTCCTCCCTAGGTTTATTCTAAACCAATTAGGGTTTTTAACCAATCTTGTGCATCCAATATGTGATTTCGTGTCATTTTGTGTCATTGGTTCAACATTTAGGTCATTTTTGTCCTCCCTAGGCTTATTCTAATCCAATTTGGGTTTTTAAACAATCTTGTGCATCCAACATGTGATTTTGTGTCATTGGTTTAACATTTAGGTCATTTTCGTCCTCCCTAGGCTTATTCTAATCCAATTAGGGTTTTTAACAAATCTTGTGCATCCAATATGTGATTTTGTGTCATTTTGTGTGATCGGTTGAACATTTAGGTCATTTTCGTCCTCCCTAGGCTTATTCTAATCCAATTAGGGTTTTTAACCAATCTTGTGCATCCAATATGTGATTTTGTGTCATTTTGTGTCATTGGTTGAACATTTAGGTCATTTTCGTCCTCCCTAGCCTTATTCTAATCCAATTAGGGCTTTTAACCAATCTTGTGCATCCAATATGTGATTTTGTGTCATTGGTTGAACATTTAGGTCATTTTCGTCCTCCCTAGGCTTATTCTATTCCAATTAGGGTGTTTAACCAATCTTGTGCATCCAATATGTGATTTTGTGTCATTTTGTGTCATTGGTTGAACATTTAGGTCATTTTCGTCCTCCCTAGGCTTATTCTAATCCAATTAGGGTTTTTAACCAATCTTGTGCATCCAATATGTGATTTTGTGTCATTTTGTGTCATTGGTTGAACATTTAGGTCATTTTCGTCCTCCCTATGCTTATTCTAATCGAATTAGGGTTTTTAGCCAATTTTGTGCATCCAATATGTAGTTTTGTGTCATTGGTTGAACATTTAGGTCATTTTTGCCTCCCTTGGCTTATTCTCATCCAATTAGGGTTTTTAACCTATCTTGTGCATCCAATATGTGATTTTGTGTCATTTTGTGTCATTGGTTGAACATTTAGGTCATTTTCGTCCTCCCTAGGCTTATTCTAATCCAATTAGGGTTTTTAACCAATCTTGTGCATCCAATATGTGATTTTGTGTCATTTTGTGTTATTGGTTGAACATTTAGATCATTTTCGTCCTCCCTAGGCTTATTCTAGTCCAATTAGGGTTTTTAACCAATCTTGTGCATCCAATATGTGATTTTGTGCCATTTTGGGTCATTGGTTGAACAATTAGGTCATTTTCGTCCTCCCTAGGCTTATTCTAATCCAATTAGGGTTTTTAACCAATCTTGTGCATCCAATATTTCATTTTGTGTCATTTTGTGTCAATGGTGGAACGTTTAGGTCATTTTCGTCTTCCCTACGCATATTCTACTCCAATTAGGGTTTTTAACCAATCTTGTGCATCCAATATGTGATTTTGTGTCATTTTGTGTAATTGGTTGAACATATAGGTCATTTTCGTTCTCCCAAGGCTTATTCTAATCCAATTAGGGTTTTTAAGCATTCTTGTGCATCCAATATGTGATTTTGTTTCATTGGTTGAACATTTAGGTCATTTTCGTACTCCTTAGGCTTATTCTAATCCAATTAGTGTTTTTAACCAATCTTGTGCATCCAATATGTGATTTTGTGTCATTTTGTGTCATTGGTTGAACATTTAGGTCATTTTCGTCCTCCCTAGGCTTATTCTAATCCAATTAGGGTTTTTAACCAATCTTGTGCATCCAATATGTGATTTTGTGTCATTGGTTGAACATTTAGTTCATTTTCGTCCTCCCTAGGCTTATTCTATTCCATTTAGGGTTTTTAACCAATCTTCTGCATCCAATATGTGATTTTGTGTCATTTTGTGTCATTGGTTCAACATTTAGGTCATTTTCGTCCTCCCTAGGGTTATTTTAATCCAATTAGGATTTTTAACCAATCTTGTGCATCCAATATGTGATTTTGTGTCATTTTGTGTCATTGGTTGAACATTTAGGTCATTTTCGTCCTCCCTAGGCTTATTCTAATCCAATTAGGGTTTTTAACCAATCTTGTGCATCCAATATGTGATTTTGTGTCATTTTGTGTCATTGGTTGAACATTTAGGTAATTTTCGTCCTCCCTAGGCTTATTCTAATCCAATTAGGGGTTTTAACCAATCTTGTGCATCCAATATGTGATTTTATGTCATTTTGTGTCATTGGTTGAACATTTAGGTCATTTTCGTCCTCCCTAGGCTTATTCTAATCCAATTAGGGTTTTTAACCAATCTTGTGCATCCAATATGTGATTTTGTGTCATTTGTTTAACATTTAGGTCATTTTCGTCCTCCCTAGGCTTATTCTAATCCAATTAGGATTTTTAACCAATCTTGTGCATCTAATATGTGATTTTGTGTCATTTTGTGTCATTGGTTTAACATTTATGTCATTTTAGTCCTCCCTAGGCTTATTCTAGTCCAATTAGGGTTTTTAACCAATCTTGTGCATCCAATATGTGATTTTGTGTCATTTTGTGTCATTGGTTAAATATTTATGTCATTTTCGTCCTCCCTAGGCTTATTCTAATCCAATTAGGGTTTTTAACCAATCTTGTGCATCCAATATGTGATTTTGTGTCATTTGTTTAACATTTAGGTCATTTTCGTCCTCCCTAGGCTTATTCTAATCCAATTAGGATTTTTAACCAATCTTGTGCATCCAATATGTGATTTTGTGTCATTGGTTGAACATTTAGGTCATTTTCGTCCTCCCTAGGCTTATTCTAACCCAATTAGGGTTTTTAACCAATCTTGTGCATCTAATATGTGATTTTGTGTCATTTTGTGTCATTGGTTGAACGTTTAGGTCATTTTTGTCCTCCCTAGGCTTATTATAATCCAATTAGGGTTTTTAACCAATCTTGTGCATCCAATATGTGATTTTGTGTCATTGGTTGAACATTTAGATCATTTTCGTCCTCCCTAGGCTTATTCTAGTCCAATTAGGGTTTTTAACCAATCTTGTGCATCCAATATGTGATTTTGTGCCATTTTGGGTCATTGGTTGAACAATTAGGTCATTTTCGTCCTCGCTAGGCTTATTCTAATCCAATTAGGGTTTTTAACCAATCTTGTGCATCCAATATTTCATTTTGTGTCATTTTGTGTCAATGGTGGAACGTTTAGATCATTTTCGTCCTCCCTACGCATATTCTACTCCAATTAGGGTTTTTAACCAATCTTGTGCATCCAATATGTGATTTTGTGTCATTTCGTGTCATTGGTTGAACATTTAGGTCATTTTCGGTCTCCCTAGGCTTATTCTAATCCAATTAGGGTTTTTAACCAATCTTGTGCATCCAATATGTGATTTTGTGTCATTTTGTGTCATTGGTTGAACATTTAGGTCATTTTCGTTCTCCCAAGGCTTATTCTAATCCAATTAGGGTTTTTAAGCATTCTTGTGCATCCAATATGTGATTTTGTTTCATTGGTTGAACATTTAGGTCATTTTCGTACTCCTTAGGCTTATTCTAATCCAATTAGTGTTTTTAACCAATCTTGTGCATCCAATATGTGATTTTGGGTCATTTTGTTTCATTGGTTGAACATTTAGGTCATTTTCGTCCTCCCTAGGCTTATTCTAATCCAATTAGGGTTTTTAACCAATCTTGTGCATCCAATATGTGGTTTTGTGTCATTGGTTTAACATTTAGGTCATTTTCGTCCTCCCTAGGCTTATTCTAATCCAATTAGGATTTTTAACCAAACTTGTGCATCCAATATGTGATGTTGTGTAATTTTGTGTCATTGGTTGAACGTTTAGGTCATTTTCGTCCTCCCTAGGCTTATTTTAGTCCAATTAGGGTTTTTAACCAATCTTGTGCATCCAATATGTGGTTTGTGCCATTTTGTGTCATTGGTTGAACATTTAGGTCATTTTCTTCCTCCCTAGGCTTATTCTAATCCAATTAGGGTTTTTAACCAATCTTGTGCATCCAATATGTGATTTTGTGTCATTTGTTTAACATTTAGGTCATTTTCGTCCTTCCTAGGCTTATTCTAATCCAATTAGGATTTTTAACCAATCTTGAGCATCCAATATGTGATTTTGTGTCATTTTGCGTCATTGGTTGAACATTTAGGTCATTTTCGTCCTCCCTAGGCTTCTTCTAACCCAATTAGGGTTTTTAACCAATCTTGTGCATCCAATATGTGATTTTGTGTCATTTTGTGTTATTGGTTGAACATTTAGATCATTTTCGTCCTTCCTAGGCTTATTCTAGTCCAATTAGGGTTTTTAACCAATCTTGTGCATCCAATATGTGATTTTGTGCCATTTTGGGTCATTGGTTGAACAATTAGGTCATTTTCGTCCTCCCTAGGCTTATTCTAATCCAATTAGGGTTTTTAACCAATCTTGTGCATCCAATATTTCATTTTGTGTCATTTTGTGTCAATGGTGGAACGTTTAGGTCATTTTCGTCTTCCCTACGCATATTCTACTCCAATTAGGGTTTTTAACCAATCTTGTGCATCCAATATGTGATTTTGTGTCATTTTGTGTAATTGGTTGAACATATAGGTCATTTCGTTCTCCCAAGGCTTATTCTAATCCAATTAGGGTTTTTAAGCATTCTTGTGCATCCAATATGTGATTTTGTTTCATTGGTTGAACATTTAGGTCATTTTCGTACTCCTTAGGCTTATTCTAATCCAATTAGTGTTTTTAACCAATCTTGTGCATCCAATATGTGATTTTGTGTCATTTTGTGTCATTGGTTGAACATTTAGGTCATTTTCGTCCTCCCTAGGCTTATTCTAATCCAATTAGGGTTTTTAACCAATCTTGTGCATCCAATATGTGATTTTGTGTCATTTGTTTAACATTTAGGTCATTTTCGTCCTCCCTAGGCTTATTCTAATCCAATTAGGGTTTTTAACCAATCTTGTGCATCCAATATGTGATTTTGTGTCATTTTGTGTAATTGGTTGAACATATAGGTCATTTTCGTTCTCCCAAGGCTTATTCTAATCCAATTAGGGTTTTTAAGCATTCTTGTGCATCCAATATGTGATTTTGTTTCATTGGTTGAACATTTAGGTCATTTTCGTACTCCTTAGGCTTATTCTAATCCAATTAGTGTTTTTAACCAATCTTGTGCATCCAATATGTGATTTTGTGTCATTTTGTGTCATTGGTTGAACATTTAGGTCATTTTCGTCCTCCCTAGGCTTATTCTAATCCAATTAGGGTTTTTAACCAATCTTGTGCATCCAATATGTGATTTTGTGTCATTTGTTTAACATTTAGGTCATTTTCGTCCTCCCTAGGCTTATTCTACTCCAATTAGGGTTTTTAACCAATCTTGTGCATCCAATATGTGATTTTGTGTCATTTTGTGTCATTGGTTGAACATTTAGGTCATTTTCGTTCTCCCTAGGCTTATTCTAATCCAATTAGGGTTTTTAAGCATTCTTGTGCATCCAATATGTGATTTTGTTTCATTGGTTGAACATTTAGGTCATTTTCGTCCTCCTTAGGCTTATTCTAATCCAATTAGTGTTTTTAACCAATCTTGTGCATCCAATATGTGATTTTGTGTCATTTTGTGTCATTGGTTGAACATTTAGGTCATTTTCGTCCTCCCTAGGCTTATTCTAATCCAATTAGGGTTTTTAACCAATCTTGTGCATCCAATATGTGATTTTGTGTCATTTGTTTAACATTACGTCATTTTCGTCCTCCCTAGGCTTATTCTAATCCAATTAGGGTTTTTAACCAATCTTGTGCATCCAATATGTGATTTTGTGTCATTTTGTGTCATTGCTTGAACATTTAGGTCATTTTCGTTCTCCCTAGGCTTATTCTAATCTAATTAGGGTTTTTAACCAATCTTGTGCATCTAATATGTGATTTTGTGTCATTTTGTGTCATTGGTTTAACATTTAGGTCATTTTCGTCCTCCCTAGGCTTATTCTAGTCCAATTAGGGTTTTTAACCAATCTTGTGCATCCAATATGTGATTTTGTGTCATTTTGTGTCATTGGTTGAACATTTAGGTCATTTTCGTTCTCCCTAGGCTTATTCTAATCCAATTAGGGTTTTTGACCAATCTTGTGCATCCAATATGTGAGTTTGTGTCATTTGTTTAACATTTAGGTCATTTTCGTCCTCCCTAGGCTTATTCTAATCCAATTAGGATTTTTAACCAATCTTGTGCATCCAATATGTGATTTTGTGTCATTTTGTGTCATTGGTTGAACATTTAGGTCATTATCGTCCTCCCTAGGCTTATTCTAATCCAATTAGGGTTTTTAACCAATCTTGTGCATCCAATATGTGATTTTGTGTCATTTTGTGTCATTGGTTGAACATTTAGGTCATTTTCGTCCTCCCTAGGCTTATTCTAATCCAATTAGGGTTTTTAACCAATCTTGTGCATATGATAAGTGATTTTATGTCATTGGTAATCCAATTAGGTCATTTTCGTCCTCCCTAGGCTTATTACAATCCAATTAGGGTTTTTAACCAATCTTGTGCATCCAATATGTGATTTTGTGTCATTTTGTGTCATTGGTTGAACATTTAGGTCATTTTCGTCCTCCCTAGGCTTATTCTAATCCAATTAGGGTTTTTAACCAATCTTGTGCATCCAATATTTGAGTTTGTGTCATTGGTTGAACATTTAGGTCATTTTCGTCCTCCCTAGGCTTATTCTAATCCAATTAGGGTTTTTAACCAATCTTGTGCATCCAATATGTGATTTTGTGTCATTGGTTGAACATTTAGGTCAATTTCGTCCTCCCTAGGCTTATTCTAATCCAATTAGGGTTTTTAACCAATCTTGTGCATCCAATATGTGATTTTGTGTCATTTTGTGTCATTGGTTGAACATTTAGGTCATTTTCGTTCTCCCTAGGCTTATTCTAATCTAATTAGGGTTTTTAACCAATCTTGTGCATCCAATATGTGATTTTGTGTCATTTTGTGTCATTGGTGAACATTTAGGTCAATTTCGTCCTCCCTAGGCTTATTCTAATCCAATTAGGGTTTTTAACCAATCTTGTGCATCCAATATGTGATTTTGTGTCATTTTGTGTCATTGGTTGAACGTTTAGGTCATTTTCGTCCTCCCTAGGCTTATTCTAATCCAATTAGGGTTTTTAACCAATCTTGTGCATCCAATATGTTATTTTGTGTCATTTTGTGTCATTGGTTGAACATTTAGGTCAACTTCGTCCTCCCTAGGCTTATTCTAATCCAATTAGGGTTTTTAACCAATCTTGTGCATCCAATATGTGATTTTGTGTCATTTTGTGTCATTGGTTGAACATTTAGGTCATTTTCGTTCTCCCTAGGCTTATTCTAATCTAATTAGGGTTTTTAACCAATCTTGTGCATCCAATATGTGATTTTGTTTCATTGGTTGAACATTTAGGTCATTTTCGTCCTCCCTAGGCTTATTCTAATCCAATTAGTGTTTTTAACCAATCTTGTGCATCCAATATGTGATTTTGTGACATTTTGTGTCATTGGTTGAACATTTAGGTCATTTTCGTCCTCCCTAAGCTTATTCTAATCCAATTAGGGTTTTTAACCAATCTTGTGCATCGAATATGTGATTTTGTGTCATTGGTTTAACATTTAGGTCATTTTCGTCCTTCCTAGGCTTATTCTAATCCAATTAGGATTTTTAACCAAACTTGTGCATCCAATATGTGATTTTGTGTCATTTTCTGTCATTGGTTGAACATTTAGGTCAATTTCGTTCTCCCTAGGCTTATTCTAATCTAATTAGGGTTTTTAACCAATCTTGTGCATCTAATATGTGATTTTGTGTCATTTTGTGTTATTGATTTAACATTTAGGTCATTTTAGTCCTCCCTAGGCTTATTCTAGTCCAATTAGGGTTTTTAACCAATCTTGTGCATCCAATATGTGATTTTGTGTCATTTTGTGTCATTGGTTGAACATTTAGGTCATTTTCGTTCTCCCTAGGCTTATTCTAATCCAATTAGGGTTTTTAACCAATCTTGTGCATCCAATATGTAATTTTGTGTCATTTGTTTAACATTTAGGTCATTTTCGTCCTCCCTAGGCTTATTCTAATCCAATTAGGATTTTTAACCAATCTTGTGCATCCAATATGTGATTTTGTGTCATTTTGTGTCATTGGTTGAACATTTAGGTCATTTTCGTTCTCCCTAGGCTTATTCTAATCTAATTAGGGTTTTTAACCAATCTTGTGCATCTAATATGTGATTTTGTGTCATTGGTTTAACATTTAGGTTATTTTCGTCCACCCTAGGCTTATTCTAGTCCAATTAGGATTTTTAACCAATCTTGTGCATCCAATATGTGATTTTGTGTCATTTGTTTAACATTTAGGTCATTTTCGTCCTTCCTAGGCTTATTCTAATCCAATTAGGATTTTTAACCAATCTTGAGCATCCAATATGTGATTTTGTGTCATTTTGCGTCATTGGTTGAACATTTAGGTCATTTTCGTCCTCCCTAGGCTTCTTCTAACCCAATTAGGGTTTTTAACCAATCTTGTGCATCCAATATGTGATTTTGTGTCATTTTGTGTTATTGGTTGAACATTTAGATCATTTTCGTCCTTCCTAGGCTTATTCTAGTCCAATTAGGGTTTTTAACCAATCTTGTGCATCCAATATGTGATTTTGTGCCATTTCGGGTCATTGGTTGAACAATTAGGTCATTTTCGTCCTCCCTAGGCTTATTCTAATCCAATTAGGGTTTTTAACCAATCTTGTGCATCCAATATTTCATTTTGTGTCATTTTGTGTCAATGGTGGAACGTTTAGGTCATTTTCGTCTTCCCTACGCATATTCTACTCCAATTAGGGTTTTTAACCAATCTTGTGCATCCAATATGTGATTTTGTGTCATTTTGTGTCATTGGTTGAACATTTAGGTCATTTTCGGTCTCCCTAGGCTTATTCTAAACCAATTAGGGTTTTTAACCAATCTTGTGCATCCAATATGTGATTTTGTATCATTTTGTGTCATTGGTTGAACATTTAGGTCATTTTCGTTCTCCCTAGGCTTATTCTAATCCAATTAGGGTTTTTAAGCATTCTTGTGCATCCAATATGTGATTTTGTTTCATTGGTTGAACATTTAGGTCATTTTCGTCCTCCTTAGGCTTATTCTAATCCAATTAGTGTTTTTAACCAATCTTGTGCATCCAATATGTGATTTTGTGTCATTTTGTGTCATTGGTTGAACATTTAGGTCATTTTCGTCCTCCCTAGGCTTATTCTAATCCAATTAGGGTTTTTAACCAATCTTGTGCATCCAATATGTGATTTTGTGTCATTTGTTTAACATTACGTCATTTTCGTCCTCCCTAGGCTTATTCTAATCCAATTAGGGTTTTTAACCAATCTTGTGCATCCAATATGTGATTTTGTGTCATTTTGTGTCATTGCTTGAACATTTAGGTCATTTTCGTTCTCCCTAGGCTTATTCTAATCTAATTAGGGTTTTTAACCAATCTTGTGCATCTAATATGTGATTTTGTGTCATTTTGTGTCATTGGTTTAACATTTAGGTCATTTTCGTCCTCCCTAGGCTTATTCTAGTCCAATTAGGGTTTTTAACCAATCTTGTGCATCCAATATGTGATTTTGTGTCATTTTGTGTCATTGGTTGAACATTTAGGTCATTTTCGTTCTCCCTAGGCTTATTCTAATCCAATTAGGGTTTTTGACCAATCTTGTGCATCCAATATGTGATTTTGTGTCATTTGTTTAACATTTAGGTCATTTTCGTCCACCCTAGGCTTATTCTAATCCAATTAGGATTTTTAACCAATCTTGTGCATCCAATATGTGATTTTGTGTCATTTTGTGTCATTGGTTGAACATTTAGGTCATTTTCGTCCTCCCTAGGCTTATTCTAACCCAATTAGGGTTTTTAACCAATCTTGTGCATCTAATATGTGATTTTGTGTCATTTTGTGTCATTGGTTGAACGTTTAGGTCATTTTCGTCCTTCCTAGGCTTATTCTAATCCAATTAGGGTTTTTAACCAATCTTGTGCATCCAATATGTGATTTTGTGCCATTTTGTGTCATTGGTTGAACATTTAGGTCATTTTCGTCCTCCCTAGGCTTATTCTAATCCATTTAGGGTTTTTAACCAATCTTGTGCATCCAATATGTGATTTTGTGTCATTTTGTGTCATTGGTTGAACATTTAGGTCATTTTCGTCCTCCCCAGGCGTATTCTAATCCATTTAGGGTTTTTAACAAATCTTGTGCATCCAATATGTGATTTTGTGTCGTTTTGTGTCATTGGTTGAACATTTAGGTCATTTTCGTCCTCCCTAGGCTTTTTCTAATCCAATTAGGGTTTTTAACCAATCTTGTGCATCCAATATGTGATTTTATGTCATTGGTTGAACATTTAGGCCATTTTCGTCCTCCCTAGGCTTATTCTAATCCAATTAGGGTTTTTAACCAATCTTGTGCATCCAATATGTGATTTTGTGTCATTGGTTGAACATTTAGGTCATTTTAGTCCTCCCTAGGCTTATTCTAATCCAATTAGGGTTTTTAACCAAACTTGTGCATCCAATATGTGATTTTGTGTCATTTTGTGTCATTGGTTGAACCTTTGGGTCATTTTCGTCCTCCCTTGCCTTATTCTAATCCAATTAGGGTTTTTAACCAATCTTGTGCATCCAATATGTGATTTTGTGTCATTTTGTATCATTGGTTGAACATTTAGGTCATTTTCGTCCTCCCTAGGCTTATTCTAATCCAATTAGGGTTTTTAACCAATCTTGTGCATCCAATATGTGATTTTGTGTCATTTGTTTAACATTTGGGTCATTTTCGTCCTCCCTAGGCTTATTCTAACCCAATTAGGGTTTTTAACCAATCTTGTGCATCTAATATGTGATTTTGTGTCATTTTGTGTCATTGGTTGAACGTTTAGGTCATTTTCGTCCTCCCTAGGCTTATTCTAATCCAATTAGGATTTTTAACCAATCTTGTGCATCCAATATGTGATTTTGTGTCGTTTTGTGTCATTGGTTGAACATTTAGGTCATTTTCGTCCTCCCTAGGCTTATTCTAACCCAATTAGGGTTTTTAACCAATCTTGTGCATCCAATATGTGATTTTGTGCCATTTTGTGTCATTGGTTGAACATTTAGGTCATTTTCGTCCTCCTTAGGCTTATTCTAATCCAATTAGGGTTTTTAACCAATCTTGTGCATCCAATATGTGATTTTGTATCATTTTGTGTCATTGGTTGAACGTTTAGGTCATTTTCGTCCTCCCTAGGCTTATGCTACTCCAATTAGGGTTTTTAACCAATCTTGTGCATCCAATATGTGATTTTGTGTCATTTTGTGTCATTGGTTGACTATTTAGGTCATTTTCGTCCTCACTAGGCTTTTTCTAATCCAATTAGGGTTTTTAACCAATCTTGTGCATCCAATATGTGATTTTGTGTCATTTGTTTAACATTTAGGTCATTTTCGTCCTCCCTAGGCTTATTCTAATCCAATTAGGATTTTTAACCAATCTTGTGCATCCAATATGTGATTTTGTGCCATTTTGTGTCATTGGTTGAACATTTAGGTCATTTTCGTCCTCCTTAGGCTTATTCTAATCCAATTAGGGTTTTTAACCAATCTTGTGCATCCAATATGTGATTTTGTATCATTTTGTGTCATTGGTTGAACATTTAGGTCATTTTCGTCCTCCCTAGGCTTATTCTAATCCAATTAGTGTTTTTAACCAATCTTGTGCATCCAATATGTGATTTTGTGTCATTTTGTGTCATTGGTTGAACATTTAGGTCATTTTCGTCCTCCCTAGGCTTATTCTAATCCAATTAAAGTTTTTAACCAATCTTGTGCATCCAATATGTGATTTTGTGTTATTTTGTGTCATTGGTTCAACATTTAGGTCATTTTCGTTCTCCCTAGGCTTATTCTAATCCAATTAGGGTTTTTAAGCAATCTTGTGCATCCAATATGTGATTTTGTTTCATTGGTTGAACATTTAGGTCATTTTTGTCCTCCCTAGGCTTATTCTAATCCAATTAGTGTTTTTAACCAATCTTGTGCATCCAATATGTGATTTTGTGTCATTTTGTGTCATTGGTTGAACATTTAGGTCATTTTCGTCCTCCCTAGGCTTATTCTAATCCAATTAGGGTTTTTAACCAATCTTGTGCATCCAATATGTGATTTGTGTCATTGGTTGAACATTTAGGTCATTTTCGTCGTCCCTAGGCTTATTCTAATCCAATTAGGGTTTTTAACCAATCTTGTGCATCCAATATGTGATTTTGTGTCATTGGTTGAACATTTAGGTCATTTTCGTCCTCCCTAGGTTTATTCTAATCCAATTAGGGTTTTTAACCAATCTTGTGCATCCAATATGTGATTTTGTGTCATTTTGTGTCATTGGTTGAACATTTAGGTCATTTTCGTCCTCCGTAGTCTTATTCTAATCCAATTAGGGTTTTTAACCAATCTTGTGCATCCAATATGTGATTTTGTGTCATTTTGTGTCATTGGTTGAACATTTAGGTCATTTTCGTCCTCCCTAGGCTTATTCTAATCCAATTAGGGTTTTTAACCAATCTTGTGCATCCAGTATGTGATTTTTTGTCATTTTGTGTCATTGGTTGAATATTTAGGTCATTTTCGTCCTGCCTAGACTTATTCTAATCCAATTAGGGTTTTTAACCAATCTTGTGAATCCAATATGTGATTTTGTGTCATTGGTTGAACATATAGGTCATTTTCGTCCTCCCTAGGCTTATTCTATTCCAATTAGCGTTTTTAACCAATTTGGTGCATCTAATATGTGATTTTGTGTCATTTTGTGTCATTGGTTGAACATTTAGGTCATTTTCGTCCTCCCTAGGCTTATTCTAATCCAATTAGGGTTTTTAACCAATCTTGTGCATCCAATATGTAATTTTGTGTCATTTGTTTAACATTTAGGTCATTTTCGTCCTCCCTAGGCTTATTCTAATCCAATTAGGATTTTTAACCAATCTTGTGCATCCAATATGTGATTTTGTGTCATTTTGTGTCATTGGTTGAACATTTAGGTCATTTTCGTCCTCCGTAGGCTTATTCTAATCCAATTAGGGTTTTTAACCAATCTTGTGCATCCAATATGTGATTTTGTGTCATTTGTTTAACATTTAGGTCATTTTCGTCCTCCCTAGGCTTATTCTAATCCAATTAGGATTTTTAACCAATCTTGTGCATCCAATATGTGATTTTGTGTCATTTTGTGTCATTGGTTGAACATTTAGGTCATTTTCGTTGTCCCTAGGCTTATTCTAATCTATTTAGGGTTTTTAACCAATCTTGTGCATCTAATATGTGATTTTGTGTCATTTTGTGTCATTGGTTTAACATTTAGGTTATTTTCGTCCACCCTAGGCTTATTCTAGTCCAATTAGGGTTTTTAACCAATCTTGTGCATCCAATATGTGATTTTGTGTCATTGGTTGAACATTTATGTCATTTTCGTCCTCCCTAGGCTTATTCTAATCCAATTAGGGTTTTTAACCAATCTTGTGCATCCAATATGTGATTTTGTGTCATTTGTTTAACATTTAGGTCATTTTCGTCCTCCCTAGGCTTATTCTAATCCAATTAGGATTTTTAACCAATCTTGTGCATCTAATATGTGATTTTGTGTCATTTTGTGTCATTGGTTTAACATTTATGTCATTTTAGTCCTCCCTAGGCTTATTCTAGTCCAATTAGGGTTTTTAACCAATCTTGTGCATCCAATATGTGATTTTGTGTCATTTTGTGTCATTGGTTGAATATTTAGGTCATTTTCGTCCTCCCTAGGCTTATTCTAATCCAATTAGGGTTTTTAACCAATCTTGTGCATCCAATATGTGATTTTGTGTCATTTGTTTAACATTTAGGTCATTTTCGTCCTCCCTAGGCTTATTCTAATCCAATTAGGATTTTTAACCAATCTTGTGCATCCAATATGTGATTTTGTGTCATTGTGTCATTGGTTGAACATTTAGTTCATTTTCGTCCTCCCTAGGCTTATTCTAACCCAATTAGGGTTTTTAACCAATCTTGTGAATCTAATATGTGATTTTGTGTCATTTTGTGTCATTGGTTGAACGTTTAGGTCATTTTGGTCCTCCCTAGGCTTATTATAATCCAATTAGGGTTTTTAACCAATCTTGTGCATCCAATATGTGATTTTGTGTCATTGGTTGAACATTTAGATCATTTTCGTCCTCCCTAGGCTTATTCTAGTCCAATTAGGGTTTTTAACCAATCTTGTGCATCCAATATGTGATTTTGTGCCATTTTGGGTCATTGGTTGAACAATTAGGTCATTTTCGTCCTCCCTAGGCTTATTCTAATCCAATTAGGATTTTTAACCAATCTTGTGCATCCAATATGTGATTTTGTGTCATTTTGTGTCATTGGTTGAACATTTAGGTCATTTTCGTCCTCCCTAGGCTTATTCTAACCCAATTAGGGTTTTTAACCAATCTTGTGCATCTAATATGTGATTTTGTGTCATTTTGTGTCATTGGTTGAACGTTTAGGTCATTTTTGTCCTCCCTAGGCTTATTATAATCCAATTAGGGTTTTTAACCAATCTTGTGCATCCAATATGTGATTTTGTGTCATTGGTTAAACATTTAGATCATTTTCGTCCTCCCTAGGCTTATTCTAGTCCAATTAGGGTTTTTAAGCAATCTTGTGCATCCAATATGTGATTTTGTGCCATTTTGGGTCATTGGTTGAACAATTAGGTCATTTTCGTCCTCCCTAGGCTTATTCTAATCCAATTAGGGTTTTTAACTAATCTTGTGCATCCAATATTTCATTTTGTGTCATTTTGTGTCAATGGTGGAACGTTTAGATCATTTTCGTCCTCCCTACGCATATTCTACTCCAATTAGGGTTTTTAACCAATCTTGTGCATCCAATATGTGATTTTGTGTCATTTCGTGTCATTGGTTGAACATTTAGGTCATTTTCGTTCTCCCAAGGCTTATTCTAATCCAATTAGGGTTTTTAAGCATTCTTGTGCATCCAATATGTAATTTTGTTTCATTGGTTGAACATTTAGGTCATTTTCGTACTCCTTAGGCTTATTCTAATCCAATTAGTGTTTTTAACCAATCTTGTGCATCCAATATGTGATTTTTGGTCATTTTGTGTCATTGGTTGAACATTTAGGTCATTTTCGTCCTCCCTAGGCTTATTCTAATCCAATAAGGGTTTTTAACCAATCTTGTGCATCCAATATGTGGTTTTGTGTCATTGGTTTAACATTTAGGTCATTTTCGTCCTCCCTAGGCTTATTCTAATCCAATTAGGATTTTTAACCAAACTTGTGCATCCAATATGTGATGTTGTGTAATTTTGTGTCATTGGTTGAACATTTAGGTCATTTTCGTCCTCCCTAGGCTTATTCTAACCCAATTAGGGTTTTTAACCAATCTTGTGCATCTATTGTGTGATTTGGTGTCATTGGTTGAACGTTTAGGTCATTTTCGTCCTCCCTAGGGTTATTCTAATCCAATAAGGGTTTTTAACCAATCTTGTGCATCCAATATGTGATTTTGTGTCATTTTGTGTCATTGGTTGAACGTTTAGGTCATTTTCGTCCTCCCTAGGCTTATTCTAGTCCAATAAGGGTTTTTAACCAATCTTGTGCATCCAATATGTGGTTTGTGCCATTTTGTGTCATTGGTTGAACATTTAGGTCATTTTCGTCCTCCCTAGGCTTATTCTAATCCAATTAGGGTTTTTAACCAATCTTGTGCATCCAATATGTGATTTTGTGTCATTTTATGTCATTGGTGGAACGTTTAGGTCATTTTCGTCCTCCCTAGGCTTATTCTACTCCAATTAGGGTTTTTAACCAATCTTGTGCATCCAATATGTGATTTTGTGTCATTTTGTGTCATTGGTTGAACATTTAGGTCATTTTCGTTCTCCCTAGGCTTATTCTAATCCAATTAGGGTTTTTAAGCATTCTTGTGCATCCAATATGTGATTTTGTTTCATTGGTTGAACATTTAGGTCATTTTCGTCCTCCTTAGGCTTATTCTAATCCAATTAGTGTTTTTAACCAATCTTGTGCATCCAATATGTGATTTTGTGTCATTTTGTGTCATTGGTTGAACATTTAGGTCATTTTCGTCCTCCCTAGGCTTATTCTAATCCAATTAGGGTTTTTAACCAATCTTGTGCATCCAATATGTGATTTTGTGTCATTTGTTTAACATTACGTCATTTTCGTCCTCCCTAGGCTTATTCTAATCCAATTAGGGTTTTTAACCAATCTTGTGCATCCAATATGTGATTTTGTGTCATTTTGTGTCATTGCTTGAACATTTAGGTCATTTTCGTTCTCCCTAGGCTTATTCTAATCTAATTAGGGTTTTTAACCAATCTTGTGCATCTAATATGTGATTTTGTGTCATTTTGTGTCATTGGTTTAACATTTAGGTCATTTTCGTCCTCCCTAGGCTTATTCTAGTCCAATTAGGGTTTTTAACCAATCTTGTGCATCCAATATGTGATTTTGTGTCATTTTGTGTCATTGGTTGAACATTTAGGTCATTTTCGTTCTCCCTAGGCTTATTCTAATCCAATTAGGGTTTTTGACCAATCTTGTGCATCCAATATGTGATTTTGTGTCATTTGTTTAACATTTAGGTCATTTTCGTCCACCCTAGGCTTATTCTAATCCAATTAGGATTTTTAACCAATCTTGTGCATCCAATATGTGATTTTGTGTCATTTTGTGTCATTGGTTGAACATTTAGGTCATTTTCGTCCTCCCTAGGCTTATTCTAACCCAATTAGGGTTTTTAACCAATCTTGTGCATCTAATATGTGATTTTGTGTCATTTTGTGTCATTGGTTGAACGTTTAGGTCATTTTCGTCCTTCCTAGGCTTATTCTAATCCAATTAGGGTTTTTAACCAATCTTGTGCATCCAATATGTGATTTTGTGCCATTTTGTGTCATTGGTTGAACATTTAGGTCATTTTCGTCCTCCCTAGGCTTATTCTAATCCAATTAGGGTTTTTAACCAATCTTGTGCATCCAATATATGATTTTGTATCATTTTGTGTCATTGGTTGAACGTTTAGGTCATTTTCGTCCTCCCTAGGCTTATTCTACTCCAATTAGGGTTTTTAACCAATCTTGTGCATCCAATATGTGATTTTGTGTCATTTTGTGTCATTGGTTGAACATTTAGGTCATTTTCGTCCTCCCTAGGCTTATTCTAACCCAATTAGGGTTTTTAACCAATCTTGTGCATCTAATATGTGATTTTGTGTCATTTTGTGTCATTGGTTGAACGTTTAGGTCATTTTCGTCCTCCCGAGGCTTATTCTAGTCCAATTAGGGTTTTTAACCAATCTTGTGCATCCAATATGTGATTTGGTGTCATTTTGTGTCATTGGTTGAACATTTAGGTCATTTTCGTCCTCCCTAGGCTTATTCTAACCCAATTAGGGTTTTTAACCAATCTTGTGCATCTATTATGTGATTTTGTGTCATTTTGTGTCATTGGTTGAACGTTTAGGTCATTTTCGTCCTCCCTAGGCTTATTCTAATCCAATTAGGGTTTTTAACCAATCTTGTGCATCCAATATGTGATTTTGTGTCATTTGTTTAACATTTAGGTCATTTTCGTCCTCCCTAGGCTTATTCTAATCCAATTAGGGGTTTTAACCAATCTTGTGCATCCAATATGTGATTTTGTGTCATTGGTTGAACATTTAGGTCATTTTCGTCCTCCCTAGGCTTATTCTAATCCAATTAGGGTTTTTAACCAATCTTGTGCATCCAATATGTTATTTTGTGTCATTTTGTGTCATTGGTTGAACATTTAGATCATTTTCGTACTCCCTAGGCTTATTGTAATCCAATTAGGGTTTTTAACCAATCTTGTGCATCCAATATGTGATTTTGTGTCATTTTGTGTCATTGGTTGAACATTTAGGTCATTTTCGTCCTCCCTAGGCTTATTCTAATCCAATTATGGTTTTTAACCAATCTTGTGCATCCAATATGTGATTTTGTGTCATTTGTTTAACATTTAGGTCATTTTCGTCCTTCCTAGGCTTATTCTAATCCAATTAGGATTTTTAACCAATCTTGAGCATCCAATATGTGATTTTGTGTCATTTTGCGTCATTGGTTGAACATTTAGGTCATTTTCGTCCTCCCTAGGCTTCTTCTAACCCAATTAGGGTTTTTAACCAATCTTGTGCATCCAATATGTGATTTTGTGTCATTTTGTGTTATTGGTTGAACATTTAGATCATTTTCGTCCTTCCTAGGCTTATTCTAGTCCAATTAGGGTTTTTAACCAATCTTGTGCATCCAATATGTGATTTTGTGCCATTTCGGGTCATTGGTTGAACAATTAGGTCATTTTCGTCCTCCCTAGGCTTATTCTAATCCAATTAGGGTTTTTAACCAATCTTGTGCATCCAATATTTCATTTTGTGTCATTTTGTGTCAATGGTGGAACGTTTAGGTCATTTTCGTCTTCCCTACGCATATTCTACTCCAATTAGGGTTTTTAACCAATCTTGTGCATCCAATATGTGATTTTGTGTCATTTTGTGTCATTGGTTGAACATTTAGGTCATTTTCGGTCTCCCTAGGCTTATTCTAATCCAATTAGGGTTTTTAACCAATCTTGTGCATCCAATATGTGATTTTGTGTCATTTTGTGTCATTGGTTGAACATTTAGGTCATTTTCGTTCTCCCTAGGCTTATTCTAATCAAATTAGGGTTTTTAACCAATCTTGTGCATCCAATATGTGATTTTGTGTCATTGGTTGAACATTTAGGTCATTTTAGTCCTCCCTAGGCTTATTCTAATCCAATTAGGGTTTTTAACCAAACTTGTGCATCCAATATGTGATTTTGTGTCATTGGTTGAACATTTAGGTCATTTTCGTCCTCCTTAGGCTTATTCTAATCCAATTAGGGTTTTTAACCAATCTTGTGCATCCAATATGTGATTTTGTGTCATTGGTTGATCATTTAGGTCATTTTCGTCCTCCCTAGGCTTATTCTAATCCAATTAGGGTTTTTAACCAATCTTATGCATCCAATATGTGATTTTGTGTCATTTTGTGTCATTGGTTGAACATTTAGGTCATTTTCGTCCTCCCTAGGCTTATTCTAAACCAATTAGGGTTTTTAACCAATCTTGTGCATCCAATATGTGATTTTGTGTCATTTTGTGTCATTGGTTGAACATTTAGGTCATTTTCGTCCTCCGTAGGCTTATTCTAATCCAATTAGGGTTTTTAACCAATCTTGTGCATCCAATATGTGATTTTGTGTCATTTGTTTAACATTTAGGTCATTTTCGTCCTCCCTAGGCTTATTCTAATCCAATTAGGATTTTTAACCAATCTTGTGCATCCAATATGTGATTTTGTGTCATTTTGTGTCATTGGTTGAACATTTAGGTCATTTTCGTTGTCCCTAGGCTTATTCTAATCTATTTAGGGTTTTTAACCAATCTTGTGCATCTAATATGTGATTTTGTGTCATTTTGTGTCATTGGTTTAACATTTAGGTTATTTTCGTCCACCCTAGGCTTATTCTAGTCCAATTAGGGTTTTTAACCAATCTTGTGCATCCAATATGTGATTTTGTGTCATTGGTTGAACATTTATGTCATTTTCGTCCTCCCTAGGCTTATTCTAATCCAATTAGGGTTTTTAACCAATCTTGTGCATCCAATATGTGATTTTGTGTCATTTGTTTAACATTTAGGTCATTTTCGTCCTCCCTAGGCTTATTCTAATCCAATTAGGATTTTTAACCAATCTTGTGCATCCAATATGTGATTTTTTGTCATTTTGTGTCATTGGTTGAACATTTAGGTCATTTTTGTCCTCCCTAGGCTTATTCTAATCCAATTAGGGTTTTTAACCAATCTTGTGCATCCAATATGTGATTTTGTGTCATTTTGTATCATTGGTTGAACATTTAGGTCATTTTCGTCCTCCCTAGGCTTATTCTAATCCAATTAGGGTTTTTAACCAATCTTGTGCATATAATAAGTGATTTTGTGTCATTGGTAATTCAATTAGGTCATTTTCGTCCTCACTATGCTTATTCAAATCCAATTAGGATTTTTAACCAATCTTGTGCATCCAATCTGTGATTTTGTGTCATTTTGTGTCATTGGTTGAACATTTAGGTCATTTTCGTCCTCCCTAGGCTTATTCTAATCCAATTAGGGTTTTTAACCAATCTTGTGCATATAATAACTGATTTTGTGTCATTGGTAATCCAATTATGTCATTTTCGTCCTCGTTAGGCTTATTCTAATCCAATTAGGGTTTTTAACCAATCTTATGCATCCAATATGTGATTTTGTGTCATTTTGTGTCATTGGTTGAACATTTAAGTGATTTTCGTCCTCCCTAGGCTTATTCTAATCCAATTAGGGTTTTTAACCAATCTTGTGCATCCAATATGTGATTTTGTGTCATTTTGTGTCATTGGTTGAACATTTAGGTCATTTTCGTCCTCCCTAGGCTTATTCTAACCCAATTAGGGTTTTTAACCAATCTTGTGCATCCAATATGTGATTTTGTGTCATTTGTTTAACATTTAGGTCATTTTCGTCCTCCCTAGGCTTATTCGAATCCAATTAGGGTTTTTAACCAATCTTGTGCATCCAATATGTGATTTTGTGTCATTTTGTGTCATTGGTTGAACATTTAGTTCATTTTCGTTCTCCATAGGCTTATTATAATCTAATTAGGGTTTTTAACCAATCTTGTGCATCCAATATGTGATTTTGTGTCATTTTGTATCATTGGTTGAACATTTAGGTCATTTTCGTCCTCCCTAGGCTTATTCTAATCCAATTAGGGTTTTTAACCAATCTTGTGCATCCAATATGTGATTTTGTGTCATTTGTTTAACATTTAGGTCATTTTCGTCCTCCCTAGGCTTATTCTAATCCAATTAGGGTTTTTAACCAATCTTGTGCATCCAATATGTGATTTTGTGTCATTTTGTGTCATTGGTTGAACATTTAGTTCATTTTCGTTCTCCCTAGGCTTATTCTAATCTAATTAGGGTTTTTAACCAATCTTGTGCATCTAATATGTGATTTGGTGTCATTTTGTGTCATTGGTTGAACATTTAGGTCATTTTCGTCCTCCGTAGGCTTATTCTAATCCAATTAGGGTTTTTAACCAATCTTGTGCATCCAATATGTGATTTTGTGTCATTGGTTTAACATTTAGGTCATTTTTGTCCTCCCTAGGCTTATTCTAATCCAATTAGGGTTTTTAACCAATCTTGTGCATCCAATATGTGATTTTGTGTCATTTGTTTAACATTTAGGTCATTTTCGTCCTCCCTAGGCTTATTCTAATCCAATTAGGATTTTTAACCAATCTTGTGCATCTAATATGTGATTTTGTGTCATTTTGTGTCATTGGTTTAACATTTATGTCATTTTAGTCCTCCCTAGGCTTATTCTAGTCCAATTAGGGTTTTTAACCAATCTTGTGCATCCAATATGTGATTTTGTGTCATTTTGTGTCATTGGTTGAATATTTAGGTCATTTTCGTCCTCCCTAGGCTTATTCTAATCCAATTAGGGTTTTTAACCAATCTTGTGCATCCAATATGTGATTTTGTGTCATTGGTTTAACATTTAGGTCATTTTCGTCCTCCCTAGGCTTATTCTAATCCAATTAGGATTTTTAACCAATCTTGTGCATCCAATATGTGATTTTGTATCATTTTGTGTCATTGGTTGAACATTTAGGTCAATTTCGTCCTCCCTAGGCTTATTCTAATCCAATTAAGGTTTTTAACCAATCTTGTGCATCCAATATGTGATTTTGTGTCATTTTGTGTCATTGGTTGAACATTTAGGTCATTTTCGTCCTCCCTAGGCTTATTCTAATCCAATTAGGGTTTTTAATCAATCTTGTGCATCCAATATGTGATTTTGTGTCATTTGTTTAACATTTAGGTCATTTTCGTCCTCCCTAGGCTTATTCTAATCCAATTAGGGTTTTTAACCAATCTTGTGCATCCAATATGTGATTTTGTGTCATTTTGTGTCATTGGTTGAACATTTAGGTCATTTTCGTTGTCCCTAGGCTTATTCTAATCTATTTAGGGTTTTTAACCAATCTTGTGCATCTAATATGTGATTTTGTGTCATTTTGTGTCATTGGTTTAACATTTAGGTTATTTTCGTCCACCCTAGGCTTATTCTAGTCCAATTAGGGTTTTTAACCAATCTTGTGCATCCAATATGTGATTTTGTGTCATTGGTTGAACATTTATGTCATTTTCGTCCTCCCTAGGCTTATTCTAATCCAATTAGGGTTTTTAACCAATCTTGTGCATCCAATATGTGATTTTGTGTCATTTGTTTAACATTTAGGTCATTTTCGTCCTCCCTAGGCTTATTCTAATCCAATTAGGATTTTTAACCAATCTTGTGCATCCAATATGTGATTTTTTGTCATTTTGTGTCATTGGTTGAACATTTAGGTCATTTTTGTCCTCCCTAGGCTTATTCTAATCCAATTAGGGTTTTTAACCAATCTTGTGCATCCAATATGTGATTTTGTGTCATTTTGTGTCATTGGTTGAACGTTTAGGTCATTTTCGTCCTCCCTAGGCTTATTCTACTCCAATTAGGGTTTTTAACCAATCTTGTGCATCCAATATGTGATTTTGTGTCATTTTGTGTCATTGGTTGAACATTTAGGTCATTTTCGTCCTCCCTAGGCTTATTCTAACCCAATTAGGGTTTTTAACCAATCTTGTGCATCTAATATGTGATTTTGTGTCATTTTGTGTCATTGGTTGAACGTTTAGGTCATTTTTGTCCTCCCTAGGCTTATTATAATCCAATTAGGGTTTTTAACCAATCTTGTGCATCCAATATGTGATTTTGTGTCATTGGTTAAACATTTAGATCATTTTCGTCCTCCCTAGGCTTATTCTAGTCCAATTAGGGTTTTTAAGCAATCTTGTGCATCCAATATGTGATTTTGTGCCATTTTGGGTCATTGGTTGAACAATTAGGTCATTTTCGTCCTCCCTAGGCTTATTCTAATCCAATTAGGGTTTTTAACTAATCTTGTGCATCCAATATTTCATTTTGTGTCATTTTGTGTCAATGGTGGAACGTTTAGATCATTTTCGTCCTCCCTACGCATATTCTACTCCAATTAGGGTTTTTAACCAATCTTGTGCATCCAATATGTGATTTTGTGTCATTTCGTGTCATTGGTTGAACATTTAGGTCATTTTCGGTCTCCCTAGGCTTATTCTAATCCAATTAGGGTTTTTAACCAATCTTGTGCATCCAATATGTGATTTTGTATCATTTTGTGTCATTGGTTGAACATTTAGGTCATTTTCGTTCTCCCAAGGCTTATTCTAATCCAATTAGGGTTTTTAAGCATTCTTGTGCATCCAATATGTGATTTTGTTTCATTGGTTGAACATTTAGGTCATTTTCGTACTCCTTAGGCTTATTCTAATCCAATTAGTGTTTTTAACCAATCTTGTGCATCCAATATGTGATTTTGGGTCATTTTGTGTCATTGGTTGAACATTTAGGTCATTTTCGTCCTCCCTAGGCTTATTCTAATCCAATTAGGGTTTTTAACCAATCTTGTGCATCCAATATATGATTTTGTGTCATTGGTTGAACATTTAGGTCATTTTCGTCATCCTTCGACTTATTCTAATCCAATTAGGGTTTTTTAACCAATCTTGTGCATCCAATATGTGATTTTTTGTCATTGGTTGAATATTTAGGTCATTTTCGTCCTCCCTAGGCTTATTCTAATCCAATTAGGGTTTTTTTACCAATCATGTGCATCCAATATGTGATTT
Source organism: Cicer yamashitae (assembly GCA_037974755.1). Lineage (NCBI taxonomy): Eukaryota > Viridiplantae > Streptophyta > Magnoliopsida > Fabales > Fabaceae > Cicer > Cicer yamashitae. The sequence continues at coordinate 17,902,685 of JBBPBQ010000008.1, read as the reverse complement.
TGTGTCATTGGTTGAACATTTAGGTCATTTTCGTCTTCCAAAGGCTTATTCTAATCCAATTAGGGTTTTTAACCAATCTTGTGCATCCAATATGTCATTTTGTGTCATTGGTTGAACATTTAGGTCATTTTCATCCTCCCTAGTCTTATTCTAATCCAATTAGGGTTCTTAACCAATCTTGTGCATCCAATATGTGATTTTTTGTCATTTGTTGAACATTTAGGTCATTTTCGTCCTCCCTAGGATTATTCTAATCCAATTAGGGTTTTTAACCAATCTTCTGCATCCAATTAGTGATTTTGTGTCATTGGTTGAACATTTAGGTCATTTTGTCCTCCCAAGTTTTTTTTTAATCCAATTAGGGTTTTTAACCAATCTTGTGCATCCAATATGTGATTTTGTGTCATTGGTTGAACATTTAGGTCATTTTCGTCCTCCCTAGGCTTATTCTAACCCAATTAGGGTTTTTAACCAATCTTGTGCATCCAATATGTGATTTTTTGTCATTTTATGTCATTGGTTGAACATTTAGGTCATTTTCGTCCTCCCTAGGCTTATTCTAATCCAATTAGTGTTTTTAACCAATCTTGTGCATCCAATATGTGATTTTGTGTCATTTTGTATCATTGGTGGAACGTTTAGGTCATTTTTGTCCTCCCTAGGCTTACTCTACTCCAATTAGGGTTTTAAACCAATCTTATGCATCCAATATGTGATTTTGTGTCATTTTGTGTCATTGGTTGACTATTTAGGTCATTTTCCTCCTCCCTAGGCGTATTGTAATCCAATTAAGGTTTTTAACCAATCTTGTGCATCCAATATGTGAGTTTGTGTCATTTTGTGGCATTGGTTGAACATTTAGTTCATTTTCGTTCTCCCTAGGCTTATTCTAATCTAATTAGGGTTTTTAACCAATCTTGTGCATCTAATATGTCATTTTGTGTCATTGGTTGAACATTTAGGTCATTTTCGTCCTCCCTAGGCTTATTCTAGTCCAATTAGGGTTTTTAACCAATCTTGGGCATCCAATATGTGATTTTGAGTCATTTTGTTTCATTTTGTGTCATTGGTTAAACATTTAGGTCATTTTCGTTCTCCCTAGGCTTATTCTAATCTATTTAGGGTTTTTAACCAATCTTGTGCATCTAATATGTGATTTTGTGTCATTTTGTGTCATTGGTTGAACGTTTAGGTAATTTTTTGCCTCCCTAGGCTTATTCTAATCCAATTAGGGTTTTTAACCAATCTTGTGCATCCAATATGTGATTTTGTGTCATTTTGTGTCATTGGTTGAACGTTTAGGTCATTTTCGTCCTCCCTAGGCTTATTCTAGTCCAATTAGGGTTTTTAACCAATCTTGTGCATCCAATATGTGGTTTGTGCCATTTTGTGTCATTGGTTGAACATTTAGGTCATTTTCGTCCTCCCTAGGCTTATTCTAACCCAATTAGGGTTTTTAACCAATCTTGTGCATCCAATATGTGATTTTGTGTCATTTTATGTCATTGGTGGAACGTTTAGGTCATTTTCGTCCTCCCTAGGCTTATTCTACTCCAATTAGGGTTTTTAACCAATCTTGTGCATCCAATATGTGATTTTGTGTCATTTTGTGTCATTGGTTGAACATTTAGGTCATTTTCGTCCTCCCTAGGCTTATTCTAATCCAATTATGGTTTTTAACCAATCTTGTGCATCCAATATGTGATTTTGCGTCATTGGTTGAACATTTAGGTCATTTTGGTCCTCCCTAGGCTTATTCTAATCCAATTAGGGTTTTTAACTAATCTTATGCATCCAATATGTGATTTTGTGTCATTTTGTGTCATTGGTTGAACATTTAGGTCATTTTCTTCCTCCCTAGGCTTATTGTAATCCAACTAGGGTTTTTAACCAATCTTGTGCATCCAATATGCGATTTTGTGTCATTTTGTGTCATTGGTTGAACATTTAGGTCATTTTCGTCCTCCCTAGGCTTATTCTAATCCAATTAGGGTTTTTAACCAATCTTGTGCATCCAATATGTGATTTTGTGTCATTTTATGTCATTGGTTGAACATTTAGGTCATTTTCGTCCTCCCTAGGCTTAATCTTATCCAATTAGGGTTTTTAACCAATCTTGTGCATCCAATATGTGATTTTGTGTCATTGGTTGAACATTTAGGTCATTTTCGTCCTCCCTAGGCTTATTCTAATCCAATTAGGGTTTTTAACCAATCTTGTGCATCCGATATGTGATTTTGTGTAATTTTGTCTCATTGGTTGAACATTTAGGTCATTTTCGTCATCCCTAGGCTTATTCTAATCCAATTAGGGTTTTTAACCAATCTTGTGCATCCAATATGTGATTTTGTGTAATTTTGTGTCATTGGTTGAACATTTAGGTCATTTTCGTCCTCCCTAGGCTTATTCTAATCCAATTAGGGTTTTTAACCAATCTTGTGCATCCAATATGTGATTTTGTGTCATTTTATGTCATTGGTTGAACATTTAGGTCATTTTCGTCCTCCCTAGGCTTATTCTAATCCAATTAGGGTTTTTAACCAACATTGTGCATCCAATATGTGAGTTTGTGTCATTTTGTGTCATTGGTTGAACATTTAGGTCATTTTCGTCCTCCCTAGGCTTATTCTAATCCAATTAGGGTTTTTAACCAATCTTGTGCATCCAATATGTGATTTTGTGTCATTTTATGTCATTGGTTGAACGTTTAGGTCATTTTCGTCCTCCCCAGGCTTATTCTAATCCAATTAGGGTTTTTAACCAATCTTGTGCATCCAATATGTGATTTTGTGTCATTGGTTGAACATTTAGGTCATTTTCGTCCTCCCTAGGCTTATTCTAATCCAATTAGGGTTTTTAACCAATCTTGTGCATCCAGTATGTGATTTTGTGTCATTTTGTGTCATTGATTGAACATTTAGGTCATTTTCGTACTCCCTAGGCTTATTCTAATACAATTAGGGTTTTAAACCAATCTTGTGCATCCAATATGTGATTTTGTGTCATTTTGTGTCATTGGTTGAACATTTAGGTCATTTTCGTCCTCCCTAGGCTTATTCTAATCCAATTAGGGTTTTTAACCAATCTTGTGCATCCAATATGTGATTTTGTGTCGTTTTGCGTCATTGGTTGAACATTTAGGTCATTTTCGTCCTCCCTAGGCTTATTCTAATCCAATTAGGGTTTTTAACCAATCTTGTGCATCCAATATGTGATTTTGTGTCATTTTGTGTCATTGGTTGAACATTTAGGTCATTTTCGTCCTCCCTAGGCTTATTCTAATCCAATTACGATTTTTAACCAATCTTGTGCATCCAATATGTGATTTTGTGTCATTGGTTGAACATTTAGGTCATTTTCGTCCTCCCTAGGCCTATTATAATCCAATTAGGGTTTTTAACCAATCTTGTGCATCCAATATGTGATTTTGTGTCATTTTGTGTCATTGGTTGAACATTTAGGTCATTTTCGTCCTCCCTAGGCTTATTCTAATCCAATTAGGGTTTTTAACCAATCTTGTGCATCCAATATGTGATTTTGTGTCATTTTGTGTCATTGGTTCAACATTTAGGTCATTTTCGTCCTCCCTAGGCTTATTCTAATCCAATTAGGGTTTTAAACCAATCTTGTGCATCCAATATGTGGTTTTGTATCATTTTGTGTCATTGGTTGAACATTTAGGTCATTTTTGTCCTCCCTAGGCTTATTCTAATCCAATTAGGGTTTCTAACATATCTTGTGCATCCAATATGTGATTTTGTGTCATTTTGTGTCATTGGTTGAACATTTAGGTCATTTTCGTCCTCCCTAGGCTTATTCTAATCCAATTAGGGTTTTTAACCAATCTTGTGCATCCAATATGTGATTTTGTGTCATTGGTTGAACATTTAGGTCATTTTCGTCCTCCCTAGGCTTATTATAATCCAACTAGGGTTTTTAACCAATCTTGTGCATCCAATATGTGATTTTGTGTCATTTTGTGTCATTGGTTGAACATTTAGGTCATTTTCGTCCTCCCTAGGCTTATTCTAATCCAATTAGGGTTTTTAACCAATCTTGTGCATCCAATATGTGATTTTGTGTCATTTGTTTAACATTTAGGTCATTTTCGTCCTCCCTAGGCTTATTCTACTCCAATTAGGGTTTTTAACCAATCTTGTGCATCCAATATGTGATTTTGTGTCATTTTGTGTCATTGGTTGAACATTTAGGTCATTTTCGTCCTCCCTAGGCTTATTCTAATCCAATTATGGTTTTTAACCAATCTTGTGCATCCAATATGTGATTTTGTGTCATTTGTTTAACATTTAGGTCATTTTCGTCCTTCCTAGGCTTATTCTAATCCAATTAGGATTTTTAACCAATCTTGAGCATCCAATATGTGATTTTGTGTCATTTTGCGTCATTGGTTGAACATTTAGGTCATTTTCGTCCTCCCTAGGCTTCTTCTAACCCAATTAGGGTTTTTAACCAATCTTGTGCATCTAATATGTGATTTTGTGTCATTTTGTGTCATTGGTTGAACATTTAGGTCATTTTCGTCCTCCCTAGGCTTATTCTAATCCAATTAGGGTTTTTAACCAATCTTGTGCATCCAATATGTGATTTTGTGTCATTTTGTGTCATTGGTTGAACATTTAGGTCTTTTTCGTCCTCCCTAGGTTTATTCTAATCCAATTAGGGTTTTTAACCAATCTTGTGCATCCAATATGTGATTTTGTGTCATTTTGTGTCATTGGTTGAACATTTAGGTCATTTTCGTCCTCCCTAGGCTTATTCTAATCCAATTAGGGTTTTTAACCAATCTTGTGCATCCAATATGTGATTTTGTGTCATTTTGTGTCATTGGTTGAACATTTAGGTCATATTCGTCCTCCCTAGGCTTATTCTAATCCAATTAAGGTTTTTAACCAATCTTGTGCATCCAATATGTGATTTTGTGTCATTTTGTGTCATTGGTTGAACATTTAGGTCATTTTCGTCCTCCCTAGGCTTATTCTAATCCAATTAGGGTTTTTAACCAATCTTGTGCATCCAATATGTGATTTTGTGTCATTTTGTGTCATTGGTTGAACATTTAGGTCATTTTCGTCCTCCCTAGGCTTATTCTAATCCAATTAGGGTTTTTAACATATCTTGTGCATCCAATATTTGATTTTGTGTCATTTTGTGTCATTGGTTGAACATTTAGGTCATTTTCGTCCTCCCTAGGCTTATTCTAATCCAATTAGGGTTTTTAACCAATCTTGTGCATCCAATATGTGATTTTGTGTCATTTTGTGTCATTGGTTGAACATTTAGGTCATTTTCGTCCTCCCTAGGCTTATTCTAATCCAATTAGGATTTTTAACCAATCTTGTGCATCCAATATGTGACTTTGTGTTATTTTGTGTAATTGGTTGAAAATTTAGGTCATTTTCGTCGTCCCTAGGCTTATTCTAATCCAATTAGGGTTTTAAACCAATCTTGTGCATTCAATATGTGATTTTGTGTCATTGGTTGAACATTTAGGTCATTTTCGTCCTCCCTAGGCTTATTCTAATCCAATTAGGGTTTTTAACAAATCTTGTGCATCCAATATGTGATTTTTTGTCATTTTGTGTCATTGGTTGAACATTTAGGTCATTTTCGTCCTCCCTAGGCTTATTCTAATCCAATTAGGGTTTTTAACCAATCTTGTGCATCCAATATGTGATTTTGTGTCATTTTGTGTCATTGGTTGAACATTTAGGTCATTTTCGTCCTCCCTAGGCTTATTCTAATCCAATTAGGGTTTTTAACCAATCTTGTGCATCCAATATGTGATTTTGTGTCATTTTGTGTCATTGGTTGAACATTTGGGTCATTTTCGTCCTCCCTCGGCTTATTCTAATCCAATTAGGGTTTTTAACCAATCTTGTGCATCCAATATGTGATTTTGTGTCATTTTGTGTCATTGGTTGAACATTTAGGTCATTTTCGTCCTCCCTAGGCTTATTCTAATCCAATTAGGGTTTTTAACCAATCTTGTGCATCCAGTATGTGATTTTGTGTCATTGATTGAACATTTAGGTCATTTTCGTCCTCCCTAGGCTTATTCTAATCCAAATAGGGTTTTTAATCAATCTTGTGCATCCAATATGTGATTTTGTGTCATTGGTTGAACATTTAGGTCATTTTCGTCCTCCCTAGGCTTATTCTAATCCAATTAGGGTTTTTAACCAATCTTGTGCATCCAATATGTGATTTTGTGTCATTGGTTGAACATTTAGGTCATTTTCGTCCTCCCTAGGCTTATTCTAATCCAATTAGGGTTTTTAACCAGTCTTGTGCATCCAATATGTGATTTTGTGTCATTGGTTGAACATTTAGGTCATTTTCGTCCTCCCTAGAGTTATTCTAATCCAATTAGTGTTTTTAACCAATCTTGTGCTTCCAATATGTGATTTTGTGTCATTGGTTGATCGTTTAGATCATTTTCGTCCTCCCTAGGCTTATTCTAATCCAATTAGGGTTTTTAACCAATCTTGTGCATCCAATATGTGATTTTGTGTCATTTTGTGTCATTGGTTGAACATTTAGGTCATTTTCGTCCTCCCTAGGCTTATTCTAATCCAATTAGGGTTTTTAACCAATCTTGTGCATCCAATATGTGATTTTGTGTCATTGGTTGAACATTTAGGTCATTTTCGTCCTCCCTAGGCTTATTCTAACCCAATTAGGGTTTTTAACCAATCTTGTGCATCCAATATGTGATTTTTTGTCATTTTATGTCATTGGTTGAACATTTAGGTCATTTTCGTCCTCCCTAGGCTTATTCTAATCCAATTAGTGTTTTTAACCAATCTTGTGCATCCAATATGTGATTTTGTGTCATTTTGTATCATTGGTGGAACGTTTAGGTCATTTTTGTCCTCCCTAGGCTTACTCTACTCCAATTAGGGTTTTTAACCAATCTTATGCATCCAATATGTGATTTTGTGTCATTTTGTGTCATTGGTTGACTATTTAGGTCATTTTCCTCCTCCCTAGGCTTATTGTAATCCAATTAAGGTTTTTAACCAATCTTGTGCATCCAATATGTGAGTTTGTGTCATTTTGTGGCATTGGTTGAACATTTAGTTCATTTTCGTTCTCCCTAGGCTTATTCTAATCTAATTAGGGTTTTTAACCAATCTTGTGCATCTAATATGTCATTTTGTGTCATTGGTTGAACATTTAGGTCATTTTCGTCCTCCCTAGGCTTATTCTAGTCCAATTAGGGTTTTTAACCAATCTTGGGCATCCAATATGTGATTTTGAGTCATTTTGTGTCATTGGTTGAACATTTAGGTCATTTTCGTCCTCCCTAGGCTTATTCTAATCCAATTAGGGTTTTTAACCAATCTTGTGCATCCAATATGTGATTTTGAGTCATTTTGTTTCATTTTGTGTCATTGGTTAAACATTTAGGTCATTTTCGTTCTCCCTAGGCTTATTCTAATCTATTTAGGGTTTTTAACCAATCTTGTGCATCTAATATGTGATTTTGTGTCATTTTGTGTCATTGGTTGAACGTTTAGGTCATTTTTTGCCTCCCTAGGCTTATTCTAATCCAATTAGGGTTTTTAACCAATCTTGTGCATCCAATATGTGATTTTGTGTCATTTGTTTAACATTTAGGTCATTTTCGTCCTCCCTAGGCTTATTCTACTCCAATTAGGGTTTTTAACCAATCTTGTGCTTCCAATATGTGATTTTGTGTCATTTGTTTAACATTTAGGTCATTTTCGTCCTCCCTAGGCTTATTCGAATCCAATTAGGGTTTTTAACCAATCTTGTGCATCCAATATGTGATTTTGTGTCATTTTGTTTCATTTTGTGTCATTGGTTAAACATTTAAGTCATTTTCGTTCTCCCTAGGCTTATTCTAATCTAATTAGGGTTTTTAACCAATCTTGTGCATCTAATATGTGTTTTTGTGTCATTTTGTGTCATTGGTTTAACATTTAGGTCATTTTCGTCCACCCTATGCTTATTCTAGTCCAATTAGGGTTTTTAACCAATCTTGTGCATCCAATATGTGATTTTGTGTCATTTTGTGTCATTGGTTGAACATTTAGGTCATTTTCGTCCTCCCTAGGCTTATTCTAATCCAATTAGGGTGTTTAACCAATCTTGTGCTTCCAATATGTGAATTTGTATCATTATGTGTCATTGGTTGAACATTTAGGTCATTTTCGTCCTCCCTAGGCTTATTCTAATCCAATTAGGGTTTTTAACCAATCTTGTGCATCCAATATGTGATTTTGTGTCATTTTGTGTCATTGGTTGAACATTTAGGTCATTTTCGTCCTCCCTAGGCTTATTCTAATCCAATTAGGGTGTTTAACCAATCTAGTGCTTCCAATATGTGAATTTGTATCATTATGTGTCATTGGTTGAACATTTAGGTCATTTTCGTCCTCCCTAGGCTTATTCTAATCCAATTAGGGTTTTTAACCAATCTTGTGCATCCAATATGTGATTTTGTGTCATTTTGTGTCATTGGTTGTACATTTAGGTTATTTTCGTCCTCCCTAGGCTTATTCTAATCCAATTAGGGTTTTTAACCAATCTTGTGCATACAATATGTGATTTTGTGTCATTGGTTGAACATTTAGGTCATTTTCGTCCTCCATAGGCTTATTCTAATCCAACTGGGGTTTTTAACCTATCTTGTACATCCAATATGTGGTTTTGTGTCATTGGTTGAACATTTAGGTCATTTTCGTCCTCCCTAGGCTTATTCTAATCCAATTAGGGTTTTTAACCAATCTTGTGCATCCAATATGTGATTTTGTGTCATTGGTTGAACATTTAGGTCATTTTCGTCTTCCCTAGGCTTATTCCAATCCAGTTAGGGTTTTTAACCAATCTTTTGCACCCAATATGTCATTTTGTGTCATTGGTTGAACATTTAGGTCATTTTCGTCCTCCATAGGCTTATTCTAATCCAATTAGGGTTTTTAGCCAATCTTGTGCATCCAATATGTGATTTTGTGTCATTTTGTGTCATTGGTTGAACATTTAGGTCATTTTCGTCCTCCCTAGGCTTATTCTAATCCAATTAGGGTTTTTAACCAATCTTGTGCATCCAATATGTGATTTTGTGTCATTTTGTGTCATTGGTTGAACATTTAGGTTATTTTTGCCTCCCTAGGCTTAGTTTAATCCAATTAGGGTTTTTAACCAATCTTGTGCATCCAATATGTGATTTTGTGTCATTTTGTGTCATTGGTTGAACATTTAGGTCATTTTCGTCCTCCCTAGGCTTATTCTAATCCAATTAGGGTTTTTAACCAATCTTGTGCATCCAATATGTGATTTTGTGTCATTTTGTGTCATTGGTTGAACATTTAGGTCATTTTCGTCCTCCCTAGGCTTATTCTAATCGAATTAGGGTTTTTAACCAATCTTGTGCATCCAATATGTGATTTTATGTCATTGGTTGAACATTTAGGTCATTTTCGTCCTCCCTAGGCTTATTCTAATCCAATTAGGGTTTTTAACCAATCTTGTGCATCCAATATGTGATTTTGTGTCATTTGTTTAACATTTAGGTCATTTTCGTCCTCCCTAGGCTTATTCTAATCCAATTAGGGTTTTTAACCAATCTTGTGCATCCAATATGTGATTTTGTGTCATTGGTTGAACATTTAGGTCATTTTCGTCCTTCCTAGGCTTATTCTAATCTAATTAAGGTTTTTAACCAATCTTGTGCATCCAATATGTGATTTTGTGTCATTTTGTGTCATTGGTTGAACATTTAGGTCATTTTCGTCCTCCCTAGGCTTATTCTAATCCAATTAGGGTTTTTAACCAATCTTGTGCATCCAATATGTGATTTTGTGTCATTGGTTGAACATTTAGGTCATTTTCGTCCTCCCTAGGCTTATTATAATCCAACTAGGGTTTTTAACCAATCTTGTGCATCCAATATGTGATTTTGTGTCATTTTGTGTCATTGGTTGAACATTTAGGTCATTTTCGTCCTCCCTAGGCTTATTCTAATCCAATTAGGGTTTTTAACCAATCTTGTGCATCCAATATGTGATTTTGTGTCATTTTGTGTCATTGGTTGAACATTTAGGTCATTTTCGTCCTCCCTAGGCTTATTCTAATCCAATTACGATTTTTAACCAATCAAGTGCATCCAATATGTGATTTTGTGTCATTGATTGAACATTTAGGTCATTTTTGTCGTCCCTAGGCTTATTCTAATCCAATTAGGGTTTTTAACCAATCTTGTGCATCCAATATGTGATTTTGTGTCATTGGTTGAACATTTAGGTCATTTTCATACTCCCTAGGCTTATTCTAATACAATTAGGGTTTTTAACCAATCTTGTGCATCCAATATGTGATTTTGTGTCATTTTGTGTCATTGGTTGAACATTTAGGTCATTTTCGTCCTCCCTAGGCTTATTCTAATCCAATTAGGGTTTTTAACCAATCTTGTGCATCCAATATGTGATTTTGTGTCATTTTGTGTCATTGGTTGAACATTTAGGTCATTTTCGTCCTCCTTAGGCTTATTCTAATCCAATTACGGTATTCAACATATCTTGTGCATCCAATATGTGATTTGGTGTCATTTTGTGTCATTGGTTGAACATTTAGGTCATTTTCGTCCTCCCTAGGCTTATTCTAATCCAATTAGGGTTTTTAACCAATCTTGTGCATCCAATATGTGATTTTGTGTCATTTTGTGTCATTGGTTGAACATTTAGGTCATTTTGGTCCTCCCTAGGCTTATTCTAATCCAATTAGGGTTTTTAACCGATCATGTGCATCCAATATGTGATTTTGTGTCATTTTGTGTCATTGGTATAACATTTAGGTCATTTTCGTTTTCCCTAGGCCTATTCTAATCCAATTAGGGTTTTTAACCAATCTTGTGCATGCAATATATAATTTTGTGTCATTTTGTGTCATTGGTTGAACATTTAGGTCATTTTCGTCCTCCCTAGGCTTATTCTAATCCAATTAGGGTTTTTAACCAATCTTGTGCATCCAATATGTGATTTTGTGTCATTTTGTGTCATTGGTTGAACATTTAGGTCATTTTCGTCCTCCCTAGGCTTATTCTAATCCAATTAGGGTTTTTAACCAATCTTGTGCATCCAATATGTGATTTTGGGTCATTGGTTCAACATTTAGGTCATTTTCGTCCTACCTAGGCTTATTCTAATCCAATTAGGGTTTTTAACCAATCTTGTGCAACCAATATGTGATTTTGTGTCATTTTGTGTCATTGGTTGAACATTTAGGTCATTTTCGTCCTCCCTAGGCTTATTCTAATCCAATTAGGGTTTTTAACCAATCTTGTGCATCCAATATGTGATTTTGTGTCATTTTGTGTCATTGGTTGAACATTTAGGTCATATTCGTCCTCCCTAGGCTTATTCTAATCCAATTAAGGTTTTTAACCAATCTTGTGCATCCAATATGTGATTTTGTGTCATTTTGTGTCATTGGTTGAACATTTAGGTCATTTTCGTCCTCCCTAGGCTTATTCTAATCCAATTAGGGTTTTTAACCAATCTTGTGCATCCAATATGTGATTTTGTGTCATTTTGTGTCATTGGTTGAACATTTAGGTCATTTTCGTCCTCCCTTGGCTTATTCTTATCCAATTAAGGTTCTTAACCAATCTAGTGCATCCAATGTGTGATTTTGTGTCATTTTGGGTCATTGGTTGAACATTTAGGTCATTTTCGTCCTCCCTAGGCTTATTCTAATCCAATTAGGGTTTTTAACCAATCTTGTGCATCCAATATGTGATTTTGTGTCATTTTGTGTCATTGGTTGAACATTTAGGTCATTTTCGTCCTCCCTAGGGTTATTCTATTCCAATTAGGGTTTTTAACCAATCTTGTGCATCCAATATGTGATTTTGTGTCATTGGTTGAACATTTAGGTCATTTTCGTCCTCCCTAGGCTTATTCTAATCCAATTAGGGTTTTTAACCAATCTTGTGCATCCAATATGTGATTTTGTGTCATTGGTTGAACATTGAGGTCATTTTCGTCCTACCTAGGCTTATTCTAATCCAATTAGGGTTTTTAACCAATCTTGTGCATCCAATATGTATTTTGTGTCATTTTGTGTCATTGGTTGAACATTTAGGTCATTTTCGTCCTCCCTAGGCTTATTCTAATCCAATTAGGGTTTTTAACCAATCTTGTGCATCCAATATGTGATTTTGTGTCATTTTGTGTCATTGGTTGAACATTGAGGTCATTTTCGTCCTCCCTAGGCTTATTCTAATCCAATTAGGGTTTTTAACCAATCTTGAGCATCCAATATGTGATTTTTTGTCATTTTGTGTCATTGGTTGAACATTTAGGTCATTTTCGTCCTCCCTAGGCTTATTCTAATCCAATTAGGGTTTTTAACCAATCTTGTGCATCCAATATGTGATTTTGTGTCATTGGTTTAACATTTAGGTCATTTTTGTCCTCCCTAGGCTTATTCTAATCCAATTAGGGTTTTTAACCAATCTTGTGCATCCAATATGTGATTTTGTGTCATTTGTTTAACATTTAGGTCATTTTCGTCCTCCCTAGGCTTATTCTAATCCAATTAGGATTTTTAACCAATCTTGTGCATCCAATATATGATTTTGTGTCATTTTGTGTCATTGGTTGAACATTTAGGTCATTTTCGTCCTCCCTAGGCTTATTCAAACCCAATTAGGGTTTTTAACCAATGTTGTGCATCTAATATGTGATTTTGTGTCATTGGTTGAACGTTTAGGTCATTTTCGTCCTCCCTAGGCTTATTCTAATCCAATTAGGGTTTTTAACCAATCTTGTGCATCCAATATGTGATTTTTTGTCATTGGTTGAACATTTAGATCATTTTCGTCCTCCTTGGGCTTATTCTAGTCCAATTAGGGTTTTTAACCATCTTGTGCATCCAATATGTGATTTTGTGCCATTTTGTGTCATTGGTTGAACATTTAGGTCATTTTCATCCTCCCTAGGCTTATTCTAATCCAATTATGGTTTTTAACCAATCTTGTGCATCCAATATGTAATTTTGTGTCATTTTGTGTCATTGGTTGAACGTTTAGGTCATTTTCGTCCTCCTTAGGCATATTCTACTCCAATTAGGGTTTTTAACCAATCCTGTGCATCCAATATGTGATTTTGTGTCATTTTGTGTCATTGGTTGAACATTTAGGTCATTTTCGGTCTCGCTAGGCTTATTCTAATCCAATTAGGGTTTTTAACCAATCTTGTGCATCCAATATGTGATTTTGTGTCATTTTGTGTCATTGGTTGAATATTTAGGTCATTTTTCGTTCTCCCTAGGCTTATTCGAATCCAATTAGGGTTTTTAAGCAATCTTGTGCATCCAATATGTGATTTTGTTTCATTGGTTGAACATTTAGGTCATTTTCGTCCTTCCTAGGCTTATTCTAATCCAATTAGTGTTTTTAACCAATCTTGTGCATCCAATATGTGATTTTGTGTCATTTTGTGTCATTGGTTGAACATTTAGGTCATTTTCGTCCTCCCTAGGCTTATTCTAATGCAATTAGGATTTTTAACCAAACTTGTGCATCCAATATGTGATGTTGTGTCATTTTGTGTCATTGGTTGAACATTTAGGTCATTTTCGTCCTCCCTTGGCTTATTCTAACCCAATTAGGGTTTTTAACCAATCTTGTGCATCTATTATGTGATTTTGTGTCATTGGTTGAACGTTTAGGTCATTTTCGTCCTCCCTAGGCTTATTCTAATCCAATTAGGGTTTTTAACTTATCTTGTGCATCCAATATGTGATTTTGTGTCATTTTGTGTCACTAGTTGAACATTTAGGTCATTTTCGTCCTCCCTAGGCTTATTCTAGTCCAATTAGGGTTTTTAACCAATCTTGTGTATCCAATATCTGATTTTGTGCCATTTTGTGTCATTGGTTGAACATTTAGGTCATTTTCGTCCTCCCTAGGCTTATTCTAATCCAATTAGGGTTTTTAACCAATCTTGGGCATCCAATATGTGATTTTGTATCATTTTGTGTCATTGGTGGAACGTTTAGGTCATTTTCGTCCTCCCTAGGCTTATTCTAATCCAATTAGGGTTTTTAACCAATCTTGGGCATCCAATATGTGATTTTGTGTCATTTTGTGTCATTGGTGGAACGTTTAGGTCATTTTCGTCCTCCCTAGGCTTATTCTACTCCAATTAGGGTTTTTAACCAATCTTGTGCATTCAATATGTGATTTTGTGTCATTTTGTGTCATTGGTTGACTATTTAGGTCATTTTCGTCCTCCCTAGGCTTATTCTAATCCAATTAGGGTTTTTAACCAACCTGTT
>JBBPBQ010000008.1:17845864-17887857 GCA_037974755.1 Cicer yamashitae | reverse complement strand
TTGTGTCATTTTGTGTCATTGGTTAAACATTTAGGTCATTTTCGTCCTCCCTTGGCTTATACAAACCCAATTAGGGTTTTTAACCAATCTTGTGCATCTATTATGTGATTTTGTGTCATTTTGTGTCATTGGTTGAACGTTTAGGTCATTTTCGTCCTCCCTAGGCTTATTCTAATCCAATTAGGGTTTTTAACCAATCTTGTGCATCCAATATGTGATTTTGTGTCAATTTGTGTCATTGGTTGAAAATTTAGGTCATTTTCGTCCTCCATAGGCTTATTCTAGTCCAATTAGGGTTTTTAACCAATCTTGTGCATCCAATATGTGATTTTGTGCCATTTTGTGTCATTGGTGGAACATTTAGGTCATTTTCGTCCTCCCTAAGCTTATTCTAATCCAATTAGGGTTTTTAACCAATCTTGGGCATCCAATATGTGATTTTGTGTCATTTTGTGTCATTGGTGGAACGTTTAGGTCATTTTCGTCCTCCCTAGGCTTATTCTACTCCAATTAGGGTTTTTAACCAATCTTGTGCATTCAATATGTGATTTTGTGTCATTTTGTGTCATTGGTTGACTATTTAGGTCATTTTCGTCCTCCCTAGGCTTATTCTAATCCAATTAGGGTTTTTAACCAACCTGTTTCATCCAATATGTGATTTTGTGTCATTTTGTGTCTTTGGTTGAACATTTAGGTCATTTTCGTTCTCCCTAGGCTTATTCTAATCTAATTAGGGTTTTTAACCAATCTTGTGCATCTAATATGTGATTTTGTGTCATTTTGTGTCATTGGTTGAACATTTAGGTCATTTTCGTCCTCCCTAGGCTTATTCTAGTCCAATTAGGGTTTTTAACCAATCTTGTGCATCCAATATGTGATTTTGTGTCATTTTGTGTCATTGGTTTAACATTTAGGTCATTTTTGTCCTCCCTAGGCTTATTCTAATCCAATTAGGGTTTTTAACCAATCTTGTGCATCCAATATGTGATTTTGTGTCATTTGTTTAACATTTAGGTCATTTTCGTCCTCCCTAGGCTTATTCTAATCCAATTAGGGTTTTTAACCAATCTTGTGCATCCAATATGTGATTTTGTGTCATTTGTTTAACATTTAGGTCATTTTCGTCCTCCCTAGGCTTATTCTAATCTAATTAGGGTTTTTAACCAATCTTGTGCATCTAATATGTGATTTTGTGTCATTTTGTGTCATTGGTTGGCTATTTAGGTCATTTTCGTCCTCCCTAGGCTTATTCTAATCCAATTAGGGTTTTTAACCAACCTGTTGCATCCAATATGTGATTTTGTGTCATTTTGTGTCTTTGGTTGAACATTTAGGTCATTTTCGTTCTCCCTAGGCTTATTCTAATCTAATTAGGGTTTTTAACCAATCTTGTGCATCTAATATGTGATTTTGTGTCATTTTGTGTCATTGGTTGAACATTTAGGTCATTTTCGTCCTCCCTAGGCTTATTCTAGTCCAATTAGGGTTTTTAACCAATCTTGTGCATCCAATATGTGATTTTGTGTCATTTTGTGTCATTGGTTTAACATTTAGGTCATTTTTGGCCTCCCTAGGCTTATTCTAATCCAATTAGGGTTTTTAACCAATCTTGTGCATCCAATATGTGATTTTGTGTCATTTGTTTAACATTTAGGTCATTTTCGTCCTCCCTAGGCTTATTCTAATCTAATTAGGGTTTTTAACCAATCTTGTGCATCTAATATGTGATTTTGTGTCATTTTGTGTCATTGGTTGGCTATTTAGGTCATTTTCGTCCTCCCTAGGCTTATTCTAATCCAATTAGGGTTTTTAACCAACCTGTTGCATCCAATATGTGATTTTGTGTCATTTTGTGTCTTTGGTTGAACATTTAGGTCATTTTCGTTCTCCCTAGGCTTATTCTAATCTAATTAGGGTTTTTAACCAATCTTGTGCATCTAATATGTGATTTTGTGTCATTTTGTGTCATTGGTTGAACATTTAGGTCATTTTCGTCCTCCCTAGGCTTATTCTAGTCCAATTAGGGTTTTTAACCAATCTTGTGCATCCAATATGTGATTTTCTGTCATTTTGTGTCATTGGTTTAACATTTAGGTCATTTTTGTCCTCCCTAGGCTTATTCTAATCCAATTAGGGTTTTTAACCAATCTTGTGCATCCAATATGTGATTTTGTGTCATTTGTTTAACATTTAGGTCATTTTCGTCCTCCCTAGGCTTATTCTAATCCAATTAGGATTTTTAACCAATCTTGTGCTTCCAATATGTGATTTTGTGTCATTTTGTGTCATTGGTTGACTATTTAGGTCATTTTCGTCCTCCCTAGGCTTATTCTAATCCAATTAGGGTTTTTAACCAATCTTGTGCATCCAATATGTGATTTTGTGTCATTTTGTGTCATTGGTTGAACATTTAGGTCATTTTCGTCCTCCCTAGGCTTATTCTAGTCCAATTAGGGTTTTTAACCAATCTTGTGCATCCAATATGTGATTTTGTGTCATTTTGTGTCATTGGTTGAACGTTTAGGTCATTTTCGTCCTCCCTAGGCTTATTCTAATCCAATTAGGGTTTTTAACCAATCTTGTGCATCCAATATGTGATTTTGTGTCATTTGTTTAACATTTAGGTCATTTTCGTCCTCCCTAGGCTTATTCTAATCCAATTAGGATTTTTAACCAATCTTGTGCATCCAATATGTGATTTTTTGTCATTTTGTGTCATTGGTTGAACATTTAGGTCATTTTTGTCCTCCCTAGGCTTATTCTAATCCAATTAGGGTTTTTAACCAATCTTGTGCATCCAATATGTGATTTTGTGTCATTTTGTATCATTGGTTGAACATTTAGGTCATTTTCGTCCTCCCTAGGCTTATTCTAATCCAATTAGGGTTTTTAACCAATCTTGTGCATATAATAAGTGATTTTATTTCATTGGTAACCCAATTAGGTCATTTTCGTCCTCGCTAGGGTTATTCTAATCCAATTAGGGTTTTTAACCATTCTTGTGCATCCAATATATGATTTTGTGTCATTGGTTGAACATTTTGCTCATTTTTGTTCTCCCTAGGCTTATTCTAATCCAATTAGGGTTTTTAACCAATCTTGTGCATCCAATATGTGATTTTGTGTCATTTTGTGTCATTGGTTGAACATTTAGGTCATTTTCGTCCTCCCTAGGCTTATTCTAATCCAATTAGGGTTTTTAACCAATCTTGTGCGTCCAATATGTGATTTTGCGTCATTTTGTATCATTGGTTGAACATTTAGGTCATTTTCGTCCTCCCTAGGCTTATTCTAATCCAATTAGGGTTTTTAACCAATCTTGTGCATCCAATATGTGATTTTGTGTCATTTTGTGTCATTGGTTGAACATTTAGGTCATTTTCGTCCTCCCTAGGCTTATTCTAATCCAATTAGGATTTTTAACCAAACTTGTGCATCCAATATGTGATGTTGTGTCATTTTGTGTCATTGGTTAAACATTTAGGTCATTTTCGTCCTCCCTTGGCTTATACAAACCCAATTAGGGTTTTTAACCAATCTTGTGCATCTATTATGTGATTTTGTGTCATTTTGTGTCATTGGTTGAACGTTTAGGTCATTTTCGTCCTCCCTAGGCTTATTCTAATCCAATTAGGGTTTTTAACAAATCTTGTGCATCCAATATGTGATTTTGTGTCAATTTGTGTCATTGGTTGAAAATTTAGGTCATTTTCGTCCTCCATAGGCTTATTCTAGTCCAATTAGGGTTTTTAACCAATCTTGTGCATCCAATATGTGATTTTGTGCCATTTTGTGTCATTGGTGGAACATTTAGGTCATTTTCGTCCTCCCTAGGCTTATTCTAATCCAATTAGGGTTTTTAACCAATCTTGGGCATCCAATATGTGATTTTGTGTCATTTTGTGTCATTGGTGGAACGTTTAGGTCATTTTCGTCCTCCCTAGGCTTATTCTACTCCAATTAGGGTTTTTAACCAATCTTGTGCATTCAATATGTGATTTTGTGTCATTTTGTGTCATTGGTTGACTATTTAGGTCATTTTCGTCCTCCCTAGGCTTATTCTAATCCAATTAGGGTTTTTAACCAACCTGTTTCATCCAATATGTGATTTTGTGTCATTTTGTGTCTTTGGTTGAACATTTAGGTCATTTTCGTTCTCCCTAGGCTTATTCTAATCTAATTAGGGTTTTTAACCAATCTTGTGCATCTAATATGTGATTTTGTGTCATTTTGTGTCATTGGTTGAACATTTAGGTCATTTTCGTCCTCCCTAGGCTTATTCTAATCCAATTAGGGTTTTTAACCAATCTTGTGCATCCAATATGTGATTTTGTGTCATTTTGTGTCATTGGTTGAACATTTAGGTCATTTTCGTCCTCCCTAGGCTTATTCTAATCCAATTAGGTCTTTTAACCAATCTTGTGCATCCAATATATGATTTTGTGTCATTGGTTGAACATTTAGGTCATTTTCATCCTCCCAAGGCTTATTCTAATCCAATTAGGGTTTTTAACCAATCTTGTGCATCCAATATGTGATTTTGTGTCATTTTGTGTCATTGGTTGAACATTTAGGTCATTTTCGTCCTCCCTAGGCTTATTCTAATCCAATTAGGGTTTTTACCAATCTTGTGTATTCAATATGTGATTTTGTGTCATTGGTTCAACATTTAGGTCATTTTCGTCCTCCCTAGGCTTATTCTAATCCAATTAGGGTTTTTAACCAATCTTGTGCATCCAATATGTGATTTTGTGTCATTTTGTGTCATTGGTTGAACATTTAGGTCATTTTCGTCCTCCCTAGGCTTATTATAATCCAATTAGGGTATTTAACCAATCTTGTGCATCCAATATGTGATTTTGTGTCATTTTGTGTCATTGGTTGAACATTTAGGTCATTTTCGTCCTCCCTAGGCTTATTCTAATCCAATTAGGGTTTTTAACCAATCTTGTGCATCCAATATGTGATTTTGTGTCATTGGTTGAACATTTAGTTCATTTTCGTCCTCCCTAGGCTTATTCTATTCCATTTAGGGTTTTTAACCAATCTTCTGCATCCAATATGTGATTTTGTGTCATTTTGTGTCATTGGTTCAACATTTAGGTCATTTTCGTCCTCCCTAGGGTTATTTTAATCCAATTAGGATTTTTAACCAATCTTGTGCATCCAATATGTGATTTTGTGTCATTTTGTGTCATTGGTTGAACATTTAGGTCATTTTCGTCCTCCCTAGGCTTATTCTAATCCAATTAGGGTTTTTAACCAATCTTGTGCATCCAATATGTGATTTTGTGTCATTTTGTGTCATTGGTTGAACATTTAGGTCATTTTCGTCCTCCCTAGGCTTATTCTAATCTAATTTGGGTTTTTAACCAATCTTGTGCATCCAATATGTGATTTTGTGTCATTTTGTGTCATTGGTTGAACATTTAGGTCATTTTCGTCCTCCCTAGGCTTATTCTAATCCAGTTAGGGTTTTTAACCAATCTTGTGCATCCAATATGTGATTTTGTGTCATTTTGTGTTATTGGTTGAACATTTAGGTCATTTTCGTCCTCCCTAGGCTTATTCTAATCCAATTAGGGTTTTTAACCAATCTTGTGCATCCAATATGTGATTTTGTATCATTTTGTGTCATTGGTTGAACATTTAGGTCATTTTCGTCCTCCCTAGGCCTATTCTAATCCAATTAGGGTTTTTAACCAATCTTGTGCGTCCAATATGTGATTTTGTGTCATATTATGTCATTGGTTGAACATTTAGGTAATTTTCGTCCTCCCTAGGCTTATTCTAATCCAATTAGGGTTTTTAACCAATCTTGTGCATCCAATATGTGATTTTGTGTCATTTTGTGTCATTGGTTGAACATTTAGGTCATTTTCGTCCTCCCTAGGCTTATTCTAATCCAATTAGGGTTTTTAACCAATCTTGTGCATCCAATATGTGATTTTGTGTGATTTTTTGTCATTGGTTGAACATTTAGGTCATTTTCGTCCTCCCTAGGCTTATTCTAATCCAATTAGGGTTTTTAACCAATCTTGTGCATCCAATATGTGATTTTGTGTCATTTTGTGTCATTGGTTGAACATTTAGGTCATTTTCGTCCTCCCTAGGCTTATTATATTCCAATTAGGGTTTTTAACCAATCTTGTGCATCCAATATGTGATTTTGTGTCATTGGTGGAACATTTAGGTCATTTTCGTCCTCCCTAGGCTTATTCTAATCCAATTAGGGTTTTTAACCAATCTTGTGCATCCAATATGTGATTTTCTGTCATTTTGTGTCATTGGTTGAACATTTAGGTCATTTTCGTCCTTCCTAGGCTTATTATAATCCAATTAGGGTTTTTAACCAATCTTGTGCATCCAATATGTGATTTTGTGTCATTGGTTGAACATTTAGGTCATTTTCGTCCTCCCTAGGCTTATTCTAATCCAATTAGGGTTTTTAACCATTCTTGTGCATCCAATATGTGATTTTGTGTCATTTTGTGTCATTGATTGAACATTTAGGTCATTTTCGTCCTCCTTAGGCTTATTCTAATCCAATTACGGTTTTTAACCAATCTTGTGCATCCAATATGTGATTTTGTGTCATTGGTTGAACATTTAGGTCATTTTCGTCCTCCCTAGGCTTATTCGAATCCATTTAGGGTTTTTAACCAATCTTGTGCATCCAATATGTGATTTTGTGTCATTGGTTGAACATTTGGGTCATTTTCGTCATCGCTAGGCTTATTCTAATCCAATTAGGGATTTTAACCATTATTGTACATCCAATATGTGATTTTGTGTCATTGGTTGCACATTTAGGTCATTTTCGTCCTCCCTAGGCTTATTCTAATCCAATTAGGGTTTTTAACCAATCTTGTGCATCCAATATGTGATTTTGTGTCATTTTGTGTCATTGGTTGAACATTTAGGTCATTTTCGTCCTCCCTAGGCTTATTCTAATCCAATTAGGGTTTTTAACCAATCTTGTGCATCCAATATGTGATTTTGTGTCATTTTATGTCTTTGGTTGAACATTTACGTCATTTTTGTCCTCCCTAGGCTTATTCTAATCCAATTAGGGTTTTTAACCAATCTTGTGCATCCAATATGTGATTTTGTGTCATTGGTTGAACATTTAGGTCATTTTCGTCCTCTCTAGGCTTATTCTAATCCAATTAGGGTTTTAGGGTTTTTAACCAATCTTGTGCATCCAATATGTGATTTTGTGTCATTGGTTGAACATTTAGGTCATTTTCGTCCTCCCTAGGCTTATTCTAATCCAATTAGGGTTTTTAACCAATCTTGTGCATCCAATATGTGATTTTGTGTCATTTTGTGTCATTGGTTGAACATTTAGGTCATTTTCGTCCTCCCTAGGCTTATTCTAATCCAATTAGGGTTTTTAACCAATCTTGTGCATCCTATATGTGATTTTGTGTCATTGGTTTAACATTTAGGTCATTTTCGTCCTCCCTAGGCTTATTCTAATCCAATTAGGATTTTTAACCAATCTTGTGCATCCAATATGTGATTTTGTGTCATTTTGTGTCATTGGTTGAACATTTAGGTCATTTTCGTCCTCCGTAGGCTTATTCTAATCCAATTAGGGTTTTTAACCAATCTTGTGCATCCAATATGTGATTTTGTGTCATTTGTTTAACATTTAGGTCATTTTCGTCCTCCCTAGGCTTATTCTAATCCAATTAGGATTTTTAACCAATCTTGTGCATCCAATATGTGATTTTGTGTCATTTTGTGTCATTGGTTGAACATTTAGCTCATTTTCGTCCTCCCTAGGCTTATTCTAACCCAATTAGGGTTTTTAACCAATCTTGTGCATCTAATATGTGATTTTGTGTCATTTTGTGTCATTGGTTGAACGTTTAGGTCATTTTCGTCCTCCCTAGGCTTATTCTATTCTAATTAGGGTTTTTAACCAATCTTGTGCATCCAATATGTGACTTTGTGTCATTTTGTGTCATTGGTTGAACATTTAGGTCATTTTCGTCCTCCCTAGGCTTATTCTAGTCCAATTAGGGTTTTTAACCAATCTTGTGCATCCAATATGTGATTTTGTGCCATTTTCTCTCGTTGGTTGAACATTTAGGTCATTTTCGTCCTCCCTAGGCTTATTCTAATCTAATTAGGGTTTTTAACCAATCTTGTGCATCCAATATGTCATTTGGTGTCATTTTGTGTCATTGGTTGAACATTTAGGTCATTTTCGTCCTCCCTAGGCATATTCTACTCCAATTAGGGTTTTTAACCAATCTTGTGCATCCAATATGTGATTTTGTGTAATTTTGTGTCATTGGTTGAACATTTAGGTCATTTTCGTCCTCCCTAGGCTTATTCTAATCCAATTAGGGTTTTTAACCAATCTTGTGCATCCAATATGTGATTTTGTTTCATTTTGTGTCATTGGTTGAACATTTAGGTCATTTTCGTCCTCCCTAGCCTTATTCTAATCCAATTAGGATTTTTAACCAATCTTGTGCATCCAATATGTGATTTTGTGTCATTGGTTGAACATTTATGTCATTTTCGTCCTCCCTAGGCTTATTCTAATCCAATTAGGGTTTTTAACCAATCTTGTGCATCCAATATGTGATTTTGTGTAATTTTGTGTCATTGGTTGAACATTTAGGTCATTTTCGTCCTCCCTAGGCTTATTCTAATCCAATTAGGGTTTTTAACCAATCTTGTGCATCCAATATGTGATTTAGTGTCATTTTGTGTCATTTGTTGAACATTTAGGTCGTTTTCGTCATCCCTAGGCTTATTCTAATCCAATTAGGGTTTTTAACCAATCTTGTGCATCCAATATGTGATTTTGTGTAATTTTGTGTCATTGGTTGAACATTTAGGTCATTTTCGTCCTCCCTAGGCTTATTCTAATCCAATTAGGGTTTTTAACCAATCTTGTGCATCCAATATGTGATTTTGTGTAATTTTGTGTCATTGGTTGAACATTTAGGTCATTTTCGTCCTCCCTAGGCTTATTCTAATCCAATTAGGGTTTTTAACCAATCTTGTGCATCCAGTATGTGATTTTGTGTCATTTTGTGTCATTGGTTGAACATTTAGGTCATTTTCGTCCTCCCTAGGCTTATTCTAATCCAATTAGGGTTTTTAACCAATCTTGTGCATCCAATATATGATTGTGTCATTGGTTGAACATTTAGGTCATTTTCGTCCTCCCTAGGCTTATTCTAATCCAATTAGGGTTTTTAACCACTAGTGCATCCAATATGTGATTTTGTGTCATTTTGTGTCATTGGTTGAACATTTAGGTCATTTTCGTCCTCCCTAGGCTTATTCTAATCTAATTAGGGTTTTTAACCAATCTTGTGCATCCAATATATGATTTTGTGTCATTGGTTGAACATTTAGGTCATTTTCGTCCTCCCTAGGCTTATTATAAACCAATTAGGGTTTTTAACCAATCTTGTGCATCCAATATGTGATTTTGTCTCATTTTGTGTCATTGGTTGAACATTTAGGTCATTTTCGTCCTCTCTAGGCTTATTCTAATCCAATTAGGGTTTTTAGCCAATCTTGTGCATCCAATATGTGATTTTGTGTCATTTTGTGTCATTGGTTGAACATTTAGGTCATTTTCGTACTCCCTTGGCTTATTCTAATCCAATTAGGGTTTTTAACCAATCTTGTGCATCCAATATGTGATTTTGTGTCATTTTGTGTCATTGGTTGAACATTTAGGTCATTTTCGTCCTCCCTAGGCTTATTCTAATCCAATTAGGGTTTTTAACCAATCTTGTGCATCCAATATGTGATTTTGTGTCATTTTGTGTCATTGGTTGAACATTTAGGTCATTTTCGTCCTCCCTAGGCTTATTCTAATCGAATTAGGGTTTTTAACCAATCTTGTGCATCCAATATGTGATTTTATGTCATTGGTTGAACATTTAGGTCATTTTCGTCCTCCCTTGGGTTATTCTTATCCAATTAGGGTTTTTAACAAATCTTGTGCATCCAATATGTGATTTTGTGTCATTTTGTATCATTGGTTGAACATTTAGGTCATTTTCTTCCTCCCTAAGCTTATTCTAATCCAATTAGGGTTTTTAACCAATCTTGTGCATCCAATATGTGATTTTTTGTCATTGGTTGAACATTTAGGTCATTTTCGTCCTCCCTAGGCTTATTCTAATCCAATTAGGGTTTTTAACCAATCTTGTGCATCCAATATGTGATTTTGTGTCATTTTGTGTCATTGGTTGAACATTTAGGTCATTTTCGTCCTCCCTAGGCTTATTCTAATCCAATTAGGGTTTTTAACCAACATTGTGCATCCAATATGTGAGTTTGTGTCATTTTGTGTGATTGGTTGAACATTTAGGTCATTTTCGTCCTCCCTAGGCTTATTCTAATCCAATAAGGGTTTTTAACCAATCTTGTGCATCCAATATGTGATTTTGTGTCATTGGTTGAACATTTAGGTCATTTTCGTCCTCCCTAGGCTTATTCTAATCCAATTAGGGTTTTTAACCAATCTTGTGCATCCAATATGTGACTTTGTGTCATTTTGTGTCATTGGTTGAACATTTAGGTCATTTTCGTCCTCCCTAGGCTTATTCTAGTCCAATTAGGGTTTTTAACCAATCTTGTGCATCCAATATGTGATTTTGTGTCATTTTGTGTCATTGGTTGAACATTTAGGTCATTTTCGTCCTCCTTAGGCTTATTCTAATCCAATTAGGGTTTTTAACCAATCTTGTGCATCCAATATTTGAATTTGTGTCATTGGTTGAACATTTAGGTCATTTTCGTCCTCCCTAGGCTTATTCTAATCCAATTAGGGTTTTTAACCAATCTTGTGCATCCAATATGTGATTTTGTGTCATTTTGTGTCATTGGTTGAACATTTAGGTCATTTTCGTCCTCCCTAGGCTTATTCTAATCCAATTAGGGTTTTTAACCAATCTTGTCCATCCAATATGTGATTTTGTGTCATTTTCTGTTATTGGTTGAACATTTAGGTCATTTTCGTCCTCCCTAGGCTTATTCTAATCCAATTAGGGTTTTTAACCAATCTTGTGCATCCAATATGTGATTTTGTGTCATTGGTTGAACATTTAGGTCATTTTCGTCCTCCCTTGGCTTATTCTAATCCAATTAGGGTTTTTAACCAATCTTGTGCATCCAAAATGTGATTTTGTGTCATTTTGTGTCATTGGTTGAACATTTAGGTCATTTTCGTCCTCCCTAGGCTTATTCTAATCCAATTAGGGTTTTTAACAAATCTTAAGCATTCAATATGTGATTTTGTGTCACTTTGTGTCATTGGTTGAACATTTAGGTCATTTTCGTCCTCCCTAGGCTTATTCTAATCCAATTAGGGTTTTTAACCAATCTTGTGCATCCAATATGTGATTTTGTGTCATTTTGTGTCATTGGTTGAACATTTAGGTCATTTTCGTCCTCCCTAGGCTTATTCTAATCCAATTAGGGTTTTTAACCAATCTTGTGCATCCAATATGTGATTTTGTGTCATTGGTTGAACATTTAGGTCATTTTCGACTTGCTAGGATTATTCTAATCCAATTAGGGTTTTTAACCAATCTTGTGCATCCAATATGTGATTTTGTGTCATTGGTTGAAAATTTAGGTCATTTTCGTCCTCCCTAGGCTTATTCTAATCCAATTAGGGTTTTTAACCAATCTTGTGCATCCAATATGTGATTTTTTGTCATTGGTTGAACATTTAGGTCATTTTCGTCCTCCCTAGGCTTATTCTAATCCAATTAGGGTTTTAAACCAATCTTGTGCATCCAATATGTGATTTTGTGTCATTTTGTGTCATTGGTTGAACATTTAGGTAATTTTCGTCCTCCCTAGGCTTATTCTAATCCAATTAGGGTTTTTAACCAATCTTGTGCATCCAATAAGTGATTTTGTGTCATTTTGTGTCATTGGTTCAACATTTTTGTCATTTTCGTCCTCCCTAGGCTTATTCTAATCCAATTAGGGTTTTTAACCAATCTTGTGCATCCAATATGTGATTTTGTGTCATTTTGTGTCATTGGTTGAACATTTAGGTCATTTTCGTCCTCCCTAGGCTTATTCTAATCCAATTAGGGTTTTTAACCAATCTTGTGCATCCAATATGTGATTTTGTGTCATTGGTTGAACATTTAGGTCATTTTCGTCCTCCCTAGGCTTATTGTAATCCAATTAGGGTTTTTAACCAATCTTGAGCATCCAATATGTGATTTTGTGTCATTTTGTGTCATTGGTTGAACATTTAGGTCATTTTCGTCCTCCCTAGGCTTATTCTAATCCAATTAGGGTTTTTAACCAATCTTGTGCATATAATAAGTGATTTTGTGTCATTGGTTGAACATTTAGGTCATTTTCGTCATCCCTAGGCTTATTCTAATCCAATTACGGTTTTTAACCAATCTTGTGCATCCAATATGTGATTTTGTGTCATTTTGTGTCATTGGTTGAACATTTAGGTCATTTTCGTCCTCCCTAGGCTTATTCTAATCCAATTAGGATTTTTAACCAATCTTGCGCATCCAATATGTGATTTTGTGTCATTTTGTGTCATTGGTTGAACATTTAGGTCATTTTCGTCCTCCCTAGGCTTATTCTAATCCAATTAGGATTTTTAACGATTCTCTTGCATCCAATATGTGATTTTGTGTCATTTTGTGTCATTGCTTGAACATTTAGGTCATTTCCGTCCTCCCTAGGCTTATTCTAATCCAATTAGGGTTTTTAACCAATCTTGTGCATCCAATATGTGATTTTGTGTCATTTTGTGTCATTGGTTGAACATTTAGGTCATTTTCGTCCTCCCTAGGCTTATTCTAATCCAATTAGGATTTTTAACCAAACTTGTGCATCCAATATGTGATGTTGTGTCATTTTGTGTCATTGGTTCAACATTTAGGTCATTTTCGTCCTCCCTTGGCTTATTCTAACCCAATTAGGGTTTTTAACCAATCTTGTGCATCTATTATGTGATTTTGTGTCATTTTGTGTCATTGGTTGAACGTTTAGGTCATTTTCGTCCTCCCTAGGCTTATTCTAATCCAATTAGGGTTTTTAACCAATCTTGTGCATCCAATATGTGACTTTGTGTCATTTTGTGTCATTGGTTGAACATTTAGGTCATTTTCGTCCTCCCTAGGCTTATTCTAGTCCAATTAGGGTTTTTAACCAATCTTGTGCATCCAATATGTGATTTTGTGCCATTTTCTCTCGTTGGTTGAACATTTAGGTCATTTTCGTCCTCCCTAGGCTTATTCTAATCAAATTAGGGTTTTTAACCAATCTTGTGCATCTAATATGTGATTTTGTGTCATTTTGTGTCATTGGTTGAACATTTAGTTCATTTTCGTTCTCCCTAGGCTTATTCTAATCTAATTAGGGTTTTTAACCAATCTTGTGCATCTAATATGTGATTTGGTGTCATTTTGTGTCATTGGTTGAACATTTAGGTCATTTTCGTCCTCCGTAGGCTTATTCTAATCCAATTAGGGTTTTTAACCAATCTTGTGCATCCAATATGTGATTTTGTGTCATTGGTTTAACATTTAGGTCATTTTTGTCCTCCCTAGGCTTATTCTAATCCAATTAGGGTTTTTAACCAATCTTGTGCATCCAATATGTGATTTTGTGTCATTTTGTGTCATTGGTTGAACATTTAGGTCATTTTCGTCCTCCCTAGGCTTATTCTAATCCAATTAGGGTTTTTAACCAATCTTGTGCATCCAATATGTGATTTTGTGGCATTTTCTGTCATTGGTTGAACATTTAGGTCATTTTCGTCCTCCCTAGGCTTATTATAATCCAATTAGGGTTTTTAACTAATCTTGTGCATCCAATATGTGATTTTGTGTCATTTTGTGTCATTTAGGTCATTTTCGTCCTCCCTAGGCTTATTCTAATCCAATTATGGTTTTTAACCAATCTTGTGCATCCAATATGTGATTTTGTGTCATTGGTTGAACATTTAGGTCATTTTCGTCCTCCCTAGGCTTATTCTAATCCAATTAAGGTTTTTAACCAATCTTGTGCATCCAATATGTGATTTTGTGTCATTTGGTTGAACATTTAGGTCATTTTCGTCCTCCCTAGACTTATTCTAATCCAATTAGGGTTTTTAACCAATCTTGTGCATCCAATATGTGATTTTGTGTCATTGGTTGAACATTTAGGTCATTTTCGTCCTCCCTAGGCTTATTCTAATCCAATTAGGGTTTTTAACCAATCTTGTGCATCCAATATGTGATTTTGTGTCATTTTGTGTCATTGGTTGAACATTTAGGTCGTTTTCGTCCTCCCTGGGCTTATTCTAATCCAATTAGGGTTTTTAACCAATCTTGTGCATCCAATATGTGATTTTGTGTCATTTTGTGTCATTGGTTGAACATTTAGGTCATTTTCGTCCTCCCTAGGCTTATTCTAATCCAATTAGGGTTTTTAACCAATCTTGTGCATCCAATATGTGATTTTGTGTCATTTTGTGTCATTGGTTGAACATTTAGGTCATTTTCGTCCTCCCTAGGCTTATTCTAATCGAATTAGGGTTTTTAACCAATCTTGTGCATCCAATATGTGATTTTATGTCATTGGTTGAACATTTAGGTCATTTTCGTCCTCCCTAGGCTTATTCTAATCCAATTAGGGTTTTTAACCAATCTTGTGCATCCAATATGTGATTTTGTGTCATTTTTTGTCATTGGTTGAACATTTAGGTCATTTTCGTCCTCCCTAGGCTTATCCTAATACAATTACGGTTTTTAACCAATCTTGTGCATCCAATATGTGATTTTGTGTCATTGGTTGAACATTTAGGTCATTTTCGTCCTCCCTAGGCTTATTCTAATCCAATTAGGGTTTTTAACCAATCTTGTGCATCCAATATGTGATTTTGTGTCATTTTGTGTCATTGGTTGAACATTTAGGTCATTTTCGTCCTCCCTAGGCTTATTCTAATCCAATTAAGGTTTTTAACCAATCTTGTGCATCCAATATGTGATTTTGTGTCATTGGTTGAACATTTAGGTCATTATCGTCCTCCCTAGGCTTAATCTAATCCAATTAGGGTTTTTAACCAATCTTGTGCATCCAATATGTCATTTAGTGTCATTGGTTGAACATTTAGGTCATTTTCGTCCTCCCTTGGGTTATTCTTATCCAATTATGGTTTTTAACAAATCTTGTGCATCCAATATGTGATTTTGTGTCATTTTGTATCATTGGTTGAACATTTAGGTCATTTTCGTCCTCCCTAGGCTTATTCTAATCCAATTAGGGTTTTTAACCAATCTTGTGCATCCAATATGTGATTTTGTGTCATTTTGTGTCATTGGTTGAACATTTAGGTCATTTTCGTCCTCCCTAGGCTTATTCTAATCCAATTAGGGTTTTTAACCAATCTTGTGCATCCAATATGTGATTTTGTGTCATTTTGTGTCATTGGTTGAACATTTAGGTCATTTTCGTCTTCCCTAGGCTTATTTTAATCCAATTAGGGTTTTTAACCAATCTTGTGCATCCAATATATGATTTTGTGTCATTGGTTGAACATTTATGTCATTTTCGTCCTCCCTAGGCTTATTCTAATCCAATTAGGGTTTTTAACCAATTTTGTGCATCCAATATGTGATTTTGTGTCATTGGTTGAACATTTAGGTCATTTTCGTCCTCCCTAGGCTTATTCTAATCCAATTAGGGTTTTTAACCAATCTTGTGAATCCAATATGTGATTTTGTGTCATTTTGTGTCATTGGTTGAACATTTAGGTCATTTTCGTCCTCCCTAGGCTTATTCTAATCCAATTACGGTTTTTAACCAATCTTGTGCATCCAATATGTGAGTTTGTGTCATTAGTTGAACATTTAGGTCATTTTCGTCCTCCCTAGGCTTATTCTAATCCAATTAGGGTTTTTAACCAATCTTGTGCATCCAATATGTGATTTTGTGTCATTTTGTGTCATTGGTTGAACATTTAGGTCATTTTCGTCCTCCCTAGGCTTATTCTAATCCAATTAGGGGTTTTAACCAATCTTGTGCATCCAATATGTCATTTTGTGTCATTGGTTGAACATTTAGGTCATTTTCGTCCTCCCTAGGCTTATTCTAATTTAATTAGGGTTTTTATCCAATCTTGTGCATCCAATATGTGATTTTGTGTCATTGGTTGAACATTTAGGTCATTTTCGTCCTCCCTAGGCTTATTCTAATCCAATTAGGGGTTTTAACCAATCTTGTGCATCCAATATGTCATTTTGTGTCATTGGTTGAACATTTAGGTCATTTTCTTCCTCCCTAGGCTTATTCTAATTTAATTAGGGTTTTTATCCAATCTTGTGCATCCAATATGTGATTTTGTGTCATTGGTTGAACATTTAGGTCATTTTCGTCCACCCTAGGCTTATTCTAATCCAATTAGGGTTTTTAACCAATCTTGTGCATCCAATATGTGATTTTGTGTCATTTTGTGTCATTGGTTGAACATTTAGGTCATTTTCGTCCTCCCTAGGCTTATTCTAATCCAATTAGGGTTTTTAACAAATCTTGTGCATCCAATATGTGATTTTGTGTCATTTCGTGTTATTGGTTGAACATTTAGGTCATTGTCGTCCTCCCTAGGCTTATTCTAATCCAATTAGGATTTTTAACGATTCTTGTGCATCCAATCTGTGATTTTGTGTCATTTTGTGTCATTGGTTGAACATTTAGGTCATTTTCGTCCTCCCTAGGCTTATTCTAATCCAATTAGGGTTTTTAACCAATCTTGTGCATCCAATATGTGATTTTGTGTCATTTTGTGTCATTGGTTGAACATTTAGGTCATTTTCGTCCTCCCTAGGCTTATTCGAATACAATTACGATTTTTAACGAATCTTGTGCATCCAATATGTGATTTTGTGTCATTGGTTGAACATTTAGGTCATTTTCGTCCTCCCTAGGCTTATTCTAATCCAATTAGGGTTTTTAACCAATCTTGTGCATCCAATATGTGATTTTGTGTCATTTGTTTAACATTTAGGTCATTTTCGTCCTCCCTAGGCTTATTCTAATCTAATTAGGGTTTTTAACCAATCTTGTGCATCTAATATGTGATTTTGTGTCATTTTGTGTCATTGGTTGGCTATTTAGGTCATTTTCGTCCTCCCTAGGCTTATTCTAATCCAATTAGGGTTTTTAACCAACCTGTTGCATCCAATATGTGATTTTGTGTCATTTTGTGTCTTTGGTTGAACATTTAGGTCATTTTCGTTCTCCCTAGGCTTATTCTAATCTAATTAGGGTTTTTAACCAATCTTGTGCATCTAATATGTGATTTTGTGTCATTTTGTGTCATTGGTTGAACATTTAGGTCATTTTCGTCCTCCCTAGGCTTATTCTAGTCCAATTAGGGTTTTTAACCAATCTTGTGCATCCAATATGTGATTTTGTGTCATTTTGTGTCATTGGTTTAACATTTAGGTCATTTTTGTCCTCCCTAGGCTTATTCTAATCCAATTAGGGTTTTTAACCAATCTTGTGCATCCAATATGTGATTTTGTGTCATTTGTTTAACATTTAGGTCATTTTCGTCCTCCCTAGGCTTATTCTAATCCAATTAGGATTTTTAACCTATCTTGTGCATCCAATATGTCATTTTGTGTCATTTTGTGTCATCGGTTGAACATTTAGGTCATTTTCGTCCTCCCTGGGCTTATTCTAACCCAATTAGGGTTTTTAACCAATCTTGTGCATCTAATATGTGATTTTGTGTCATTTTGTGTCATTGGTTGAACGTTTAGGTCATTTTCGTCCTCCCTAGGCTTATTCTAATCCAATTAGGGTTTTTAACCAATCTTGTGCATCCAATATGTGACTTTGTGTCATTTTGTGTCATTGGTTGAACATTTAGGTCATTTTCGTCCTCCCTAGGAATATTCTAGTCCAATTAGGGTTTTTAACCAATCTTGTGCATCCAATATGTGATTTTGTGCCATTTTCTCTCGTTGGTTGAACATTTAGGTCATTTTCGTCCTCCCTAGGCTTATTCTAATCCAATTAGTGTTTTAAAACAATCTTGTGCATCCAATATGTGATTTTGTGTCATTTTGTGTCATTGGTGGAACGTTTAGGTCATTTTCGTCCTCCTTAGGCTTATTCTACTCCAATTAGGGTTTTTAACCAATCTTGTGCGTTCAATATGTGATTTTGTGTCATTTTGTGTCATTGGTTGACTATTTAGGTCATTTTCGTCCTCCCTAGGCTTATTCTAATCCAATTATGGTTTTTAACCAACCAGTTGCATCCAATATGTGATTTTGTGTCATTTTGTGTCTTTGGTTGAACATTTAGGTCATTTTCGTTCTCCCTAGGCTTATTCTAATCT
Source organism: Cicer yamashitae (assembly GCA_037974755.1). Classification (NCBI taxonomy): domain Eukaryota; kingdom Viridiplantae; phylum Streptophyta; class Magnoliopsida; order Fabales; family Fabaceae; genus Cicer; species Cicer yamashitae. The sequence continues at coordinate 17,869,487 of JBBPBQ010000008.1, read as the reverse complement.
AATTAGGGTTTTTAACCAATCTTGTGCATCTAATATGTGATTTTGTGTCATTTTGTGTCATTGGTTGAACATTTAGGTCATTTTCGTCCTCCCTAGGCTTATTCTAGTCCAATTAGGGTTTTTAACCAATCTTGTGCATCCAATATAAGATTTTGTGTCATTTTGTGTCATTGGTTTAACATTTAGGTCATTTTTGTCCTCCCTAGGCTTATTCTAATCCAATTACGGTTTTTAACCAATCTTGTGCATCCAATATGTGATTTTGTGTCATTTGTTTAACATTTAGGTCATTTTCGTCCTCCCTAGGCTTATTCTAATCCAATTAGGATTTTTAACCAATCTTGTGCATCCAATATGTGATTTTGTGTCATTTTGTGTCATTGGTTGAACATTTAGGTCATTTTCGTCCTCCCTGGGCTTATTCTAATCTAATTAGGGTTTTTAACCAATCTTGTGCATCTAATATGTGATTTTGTGTCATTTTGTGTCATTGGTTGAACGTTTAGGTCATTTTCGTCCTCCCTAGGCTTATTCTAATCCAATTAGGGTTTTTAACCAATCTTGTGCATCCAATATGTGACTTTGTGTCATTTTGTGTCATTGGTTGAACATTTAGGTCATTTTCGTCCTCCCTAGGCTTATTCTAGTCCAATTTGGGTTTTTAACCAATCTTGTGCATCCAATATGTGATTTTGTGCCATTTTCTCTCGTTGGTTGAACATTTAGGTCATTTTCGTCCTCCCTAGGCTTATTCTAATCAAATTAGGGTTTTTAACCAATCTTGTGCATCTAATATGTGATTTTGTGTCATTTTGTGTCATTGGTTGAACATTTAGTTCATTTTCGTTCTCCCTAGGCTTATTCTAATCTAATTAGGGTTTTTAACCAATCTTGTGCATCTAATATGTGATTTGGTGTCATTTTGTGTCATTGGTTGAACATTTAGGTCATTTTCGTCCTCCGTAGGCTTATTCTAATCCAATTAGGGTTTTTAACCAATCTTGTGCATCCAATATGTGATTTTGTGTCATTGGTTTAACATTTAGGTCATTTTTGTCCTCCCTAGGCTTATTCTAATCCAATTAGGGTTTTTAACCAATCTTGTGCATCCAATATGTGATTTTGTGTCATTTGTTTAACATTTAGGTCATTTTCGTCCTCCCTAGGCTTATTCTAATCCAATTAGGATTTTTAACCTATCTTGTGCATCCAATATGTCATTTTGTGTCATTTTGTGTCATCGGTTGAACATTTAGGTCATTTTCGTCCTCCCTGGGCTTATTCTAACCCAATTAGGGTTTTTAACCAATCTTGTGCATCTAATATGTGATTTTGTGTCATTTTGTGTCATTGGTTGAACGTTTAGGTCATTTTCGTCCTCCCTAGGCTTATTCTAATCCAATTAGGGTTTTTAACCAATCTTGTGCATCCAATATGTGACTTTGTGTCATTTTGTGTCATTGGTTGAACATTTAGGTCATTTTCGTCCTCCCTGGGCTTATTCTAACCCAATTAGGGTTTTTAACCAATCTTGTGCATCTAATATGTGATTTTGTGTCATTTTGTGTCATTGGTTGAACGTTTAGGTCATTTTCGTCCTCCCTAGGCTTATTCTAATCCAATTAGAGTTTTTAACCAATCTTGTGCATCCAATATGTGACTTTGTGTCATTTTGTGTCATTGGTTGAACATTTAGGTCATTTTCGTCCTCCCTAGGCTTATTCTAGTTCAATTAGGGTTTTTAACCAATCTTGTGCATCCAATATGTGATTTTGTGCCATTTTCTCTCGTTGGTTGAACATTTAGGTCATTTTCGTCCTCCCTAGGCTTATTCTAATCCAATTAGGGTTTTTAACCAATCTTGTGCATCTAATATGTCATTTTGTGTCATTTTGTGTCATTGGTTGAACATTTAGGTCATTTTCGTCCACCCTAGGCATATTCTACTCCAATTAGGGTTTTTAACCAATCTTGTGCATCCAATATGTGAATTTGTGTCATTTGTTTAACATTTAGGTCATTTTCGTCCTACCTAGGCTTATTCTAATCCAATTAGGGTTTTTAACCAATCTTGTGCATCCAATATGTGATTTTGTTTCATTGGTTGAACATTTAGGTCATTTTCGTCCTCCCTAGGCTTATTCTAATCCAATTAGTGTTTTTAACCAATCTTGTGCATCCAATATGTGATTTTGTGTCATTTTGTGTCATTGGTGGAACGTTTAGGTCATTTTTGTCCTCCCTAGGCTTATTCTACTCCAATTAGGGTTTTTAACCAATCTTGTGCATCCAATATCTGATTTTGTGTCATTTTGTATCATTGGTTGAACATTTACGTCCTTTTCGTCCTCCCTAGGCTTATCCAATTAGGTTTTTTAACCAATGTTGTGCATCCAATATGTGATTTTGTATCATTTGTTTAACATTTAGGTCATTTTCGTCCTCCCTAGGCTTATTCTAATCCAATTAGGATTTTTAACCAATCTTGTGCATCCAATATGTGATTTTGTGTCATTTTGTGTCATTGGTTGACTATTTAGGTCATTTTCGTCCTCCCTAGGCTTATTCTAATCCAATTAGGGTTTTTAACCAATCTTGTGCATCCAATATGTGATTTTGTGTCATTTTGTGTCATTGGTTGAACATTTAGGTCATTTTCGTCCTCCCTAGGCTTATTTTAATCCAATTAAGGTTTTTAACCAATCTTGTGCATCCAATATGTGATTTTGTGTCATTGGTTGAACATTTAGGTCATTTTCGTCCTCCCTAGGGTTATTCTAATCCAATTAGGGTTTTTAACCAATCTTGTGCATCCAATATGTGATTTTGTGTCATTTTGTGTCATTGGCTGAACATTTAGGTCATTTTCGTCCTCCTTAGGCTTATTCTAATCCAATTAGGGTTTTTAACCAATCTTGTGCATCCAATATGTGATTTTGTGTCATTTTGTGTCATTGCGTGAACATTTAGGTCATTTTCGTTCTCCCTAGGCTTATTCTAATCCAATTAGGGTTTTTGACCAATCTTGTGCATCCAATATGTGATTTTGTTTCATTGGTTGAACATTTAGGTCATTTTCGTCCTCCCTAGGCTTATTCTAATCCAATTAGTGTTTTTAACCAATCTTGTGCATCCAATTTGTGATTTTGTGTCATTTTGTGTCATTGGTGGAACGTTTAGGTCATTTTTGTCCTCTCTATGCTTATTCTACTCCAATTAGGGTTTTTAACCAATCTTGTGCATCCAATATGTCATTTTGTGTCATTGGTTGACTATTTAGGTCATTTTCGTCCTCCCTAGGCTTATTCTAATCCAATTAGGGTTTTTAACCAATCTTGTGCATCCAATATGTGATTTTGTGTCATTTTGTGTCATTGGTTGAACATTTAGTTCATTTTCGTTCTCCCTAGGCTTATTCTAATCTAATTAGGGTTTTTAACCAATCTTGTGCATCTAATATGTGATTTGGTGTCATTTTGTGTCATTGGTTGAACATTTAGGTCATTTTCGTCTTCCCTAGGCTTATTCTAGTCCAATTAGGGTTTTTATCCAATCTTGTACATCCAATATGTGATTTTGTGTCATTTTGTGTCATTGGTTGAACATTTAGGTCATTTTCGTCCTCCGTAGGCTTATTCTAATCCAATTAGGGTTTTTAACCAATCTTGTGCATCCAATATGTGATTTTGTGTCATTTGTTTAACATTTAGGTCATTTTCGTCCTCCCTAGGCTTATTCTAATCCAATTAGGATTTTTAACCAATCTTGTGCATCCAATATGTGATTTTGTGTCATTTTGTGTCATTGGTTGAACATTTAGGTCATTTTCGTCCTCCGTAGGCTTATTCTAACCCAATTAGGGTTTTTAACCAATCTTGTGCATCCAATATGTGATTTTGTGTCATTTTGTGTCATTGGTTGAACATTTAGATCATTTTCGTCCTCCCTAGGCTTATTCTAACCCAATTAGGGTTTTTAACCAATCTTGTGCATCTAATATGTGATTTTGTGTCATTTTGTGTCATTGGTTGAACGTTTAGGTCATTTTCGTCCTCCCTAGGCTTATTCTAATCCAATTAGGGTTTTTAACCAATCTTGTGCATCCAATATGTGATTTTGTGTCATTTTGTATCAATGGTTGAACATTTACGTCATTTTCATCCTCCCTAGGCTTATTCTAATCCAATTAGGGTTTTTAACCAATCTTGTGCATCCAATATGTGATTTTGTGTCAATGGTTGAACATTTAGGTCATTTTCTTCCTCTATATGCTTATTGTAATCCAATTAGGGTTTTTAACCAATCTTGTGCATCCAATATGTGATTTTGTGCCATTTTGTGTCATTGGTTGAACATTTAGGTCATTTTCGTCCTCCTTAGGCTTATTCTAATCCAATTAGGGTTTTTAACCAATCTTGTGCATCCAATATGTGATTTTGTATCATTTTGTGTCATTGGTTGAACGTTTAGGTCATTTTCGTCCTCCCTAGGCTTATGCTTCTCCAATTAGGGTTTTTAACCAATCTTGTGCATCCAATATGTGATTTTGTGTCATTTTGTGTCATTGGTTGACTATTTAGGTCATTTTCGTCCTCCTTAGGCTTTTTCTAATCCAATTAGGGTTTTTAACCAATCTTGTGCATCCAATATGTGATTTTGTGTCATTTGTTTAACATTTAGGTCATTTTCGTCCTCCCTAGGCTTATTCTAATCCAATTAGGATTTTTAACCAATCTTGTGCATCCAATATGTGATTTTGTGTCATTTTGTGTCATTGGTTGAACGTTTAGGTCATTTTCGTCCTCCCTAGGCTTATTCTAATCCAATTAGGGTTTTTAACCAATCTTGTGCATCCAATATGTGACTTTGTGTCATTTTGTGCCATTGGTTGAACATTTAGGTCATTTTCGTCCTCCCTAGGCTTATTCTAGTCCAATTAGGGTTTTTAACCAATCTTGTGCATCCAATATGTGATTTTGTGCCATTTTCTCTCGTTGGTTGAACATTTAGGTCATTTTCGTCCTCCCTAGGCTTATTCTAATCCAATTAGGGTTTTTAACCAATCTTGTGCATCTAATATGTCATTTTGTGTCATTTTGTGTCATTGGTTGAACATTTAGGTCATTTTCGTCCACCCTAGGCATATTCTACTCCAATTAGGGTTTTTAACCAATCTTGTGCATCCAATATGTGAATTTGTGTCATTTGTTTAACATTTAGGTCATTTTCGTCCTACCTAGGCTTATTCTAATCCAATTAGGGTTTTTAACCAATCTTGTGCATCCAATATGTGATTTTGTTTCATTGGTTGAACATTTAGGTCATTTTCGTCCTCCCTAGGCTTATTCTAATACAATTAGTGTTTTTAACCAATCTTGTGCATCCAATATGTGATTTTGTGTCATTTTGTGTCATTGGTGGAACGTTTAGGTCATTTTTGTCCTCCCTAGGCTTATTCTACTCCAATTAGGGTTTTTAACCAATCTTGTGCATCCAATATCTGATTTTGTGTCATTTTGTATCATTGGTTGAACATTTACGTCCTTTTCGTCCTCCCTAGGCTTATCCAATTAGGTTTTTTAACCAATCTTGTGCATCCAATATGTGATTTTGTATCATTTGTTTAACATTTAGGTCATTTTCGTCCTCCCAAGGCTTATTCTAATCCAATTAGGATTTTTAACCAATCTTGTGCATCCAATATGTGATTTTGTGTCATTTTGTGTCATTGGTTGACTATTTAGGTCATTTTCGTCCTCCCTAGGCTTATTCTAATCGAATTAGGGTTTTTAACCAATCTTGTGCATCCAATATGTGATTTTGTGTCATTTTGTGTCATTGGTTGAACATTTAGTTCATTTTCATTCTCCCTAGGCTTATTCTAATCTAATTAGGGTTTTTAACCAATCTTGTGCATCTAATATGTGATTTGGTATCATTTTGTGTCATTGGTTGAACATTTAGGTCATTTTCGTCCTCCCTAGGCTTATTCTAGTCCAATTAGGGTTTTTATCCAATCTTGTGCATCCAATATGTGATTTTGTGTCATTTTGTGTCATTGGCTAAACATTTAGGTCATTTTCGTCCTCCTTAGGCTTATTCTAATCCAATTAGGGTTTTTAACCAATCTTGTGCATCCAATATGTGATTTTGTGTCATTTTGTGTCATTGCGTGAACATTTAGGTCATTTTCGTTCTCCCTAGGCTTATTCTAATCCAATTAGGGTTTTTGACCAATCTTGTGCATCCAATATGTGATTTTGTTTCATTGGTTGAACATTTAGGTCATTTTCGTCCTCCCTAGGCTTATTCTAATCCAATTAGTGTTTTTAACCAATCTTGTGCATCCAATTTGTGATTTTGTGTCATTTTGTGTCATTGGTGGAACGTTTAGGTCATTTTTGTCCTCTCTATGCTTATTCTACTCCAATTAGGGTTTTTAACCAATCTTGTGCATCCAATATGTCATTTTGTGTCATTGGTTGACTATTTAGGTCATTTTCGTCCTCCCTAGGCTTATTCTAATCCAATTAGGGTTTTTAACCAATCTTGTGCATCCAATATGTGATTTTGTGTCATTTTGTGTCATTGGTTGAACATTTAGTTCATTTTCGTTCTCCCTAGGCTTATTCTAATCTAATTAGGGTTTTTAACCAATCTTGTGCATCTAATATGTGATTTGGTGTCATTTTGTGTCATTGGTTGAACATTTAGGTCATTTTCGTCTTCCCTAGGCTTATTCTAGTCCAATTAGGGTTTTTATCCAATCTTGTGCATCCAATATGTGACTTTGTGTCATTTTGTGTCATTGGTTGACTATTTAGGTCATTTTCGTCCTCCCTAGGCTTATTCTAATCCAATTAGGGTTTTTAACCAACCAGTTGCATCCAATATGTGATTTTGTGTCATTTTGTGTCTTTGGTTGAACATTTAGGTCATTTTCGTTCTCCCTAGGCTTATTCTAATCTAATTAGGGTTTTTAACCAATCTTGTGCATCTAATATGTGATTTTGTGTCATTTTGTGTCATTGGTTGAACATTTAGGTCATTTTCGTCCTCCCTAGGCTTATTCTAGTCCAATTAGGGTTTTTAACCAATCTTGTGCATCCAATATAAGATTTTGTGTCATTTTGTGTCATTGGTTTAACATTTAGGTCATTTTTGTCCTCCCTAGGCTTATTCTAATCCAATTACGGTTTTTAACCAATCTTGTGCATCCAATATGTGATTTTGTGTCATTTGTTTAACATTTAGGTCATTTTCGTCCTCCCTAGGCTTATTCTAATCCAATTAGGATTTTTAACCAATCTTGTGCATCCAATATGTGATTTTGTGTCATTTTGTGTCATTGGTTGAACATTTAGGTCATTTTCGTCCTCCCTGGGCTTATTCTAATCTAATTAGGGTTTTTAACCAATCTTGTGCATCTAATATGTGATTTTGTGTCATTTTGTGTCATTGGTTGAACGTTTAGGTCATTTTCGTCCTCCCTAGGCTTATTCTAATCCAATTAGGGTTTTTAACCAATCTTGTGCATCCAATATGTGACTTTGTGTCATTTTGTGTCATTGGTTGAACATTTAGGTCATTTTCGTCCTCCCTAGGCTTATTCTAGTCCAATTTGGGTTTTTAACCAATCTTGTGCATCCAATATGTGATTTTGTGCCATTTTCTCTCGTTGGTTGAACATTTAGGTCATTTTCGTCCTCCCTAGGCTTATTCTAATCAAATTAGGGTTTTTAACCAATCTTGTGCATCTAATATGTGATTTTGTGTCATTTTGTGTCATTGGTTGAACATTTAGTTCATTTTCGTTCTCCCTAGGCTTATTCTAATCTAATTAGGGTTTTTAACCAATCTTGTGCATCTAATATGTGATTTGGTGTCATTTTGTGTCATTGGTTGAACATTTAGGTCATTTTCGTCCTCCGTAGGCTTATTCTAATCCAATTAGGGTTTTTAACCAATCTTGTGCATCCAATATGTGATTTTGTGTCATTGGTTTAACATTTAGGTCATTTTTGTCCTCCCTAGGCTTATTCTAATCCAATTAGGGTTTTTAACCAATCTTGTGCATCCAATATGTGATTTTGTGTCATTTGTTTAACATTTAGGTCATTTTCGTCCTCCCTAGGCTTATTCTAATCCAATTAGGATTTTTAACCAATCTTGTGCTTCCAATATGTGATTTTGTGTCATTTTGTGTCATTGGTTGACTATTTAGGTCATTTTCGTCCTCCCTAGGCTTATTCTAATCCAATTAGGGTTTTTAACCAATCTTGTGCATCTAATATGTGATTTGGTGTCATTTTGTGTCATTGGTTGAACATTTAGGTCATTTTCGTCCTCCCTAGGCTTATTCTAGTCCAATTAGGGTTTTTATCCAATCTTGTGCATCCAATATGTGATTTTGTGTCATTTTGTGTCATTGGTTGAACATTTAGGTCATTTTCGTCCTCCCTAGGCTTATTCTAATCCAATTAGTGTTTTTAACCAATCTTGTGCATCCAATATGTGATTTTGTGTCATTTTGTGTCATTGGTGGAACGTTTAGGTCATTTTCGTCCTCCTTAGGCTTATTCTACTCGAATTAGGGTTTTTAACCAATCTTGTGCATTCAATATGTGATTTTGTGTCATTTTGTGTCATTGGTTGACTATTTAGGTCATTTTTGTCCTCCCTAGGCTTATTCTAATCCAATTAGGGTTTTTAACCAACCAGTTGCATCCAATATGTGATTTTGTGTCATTTTGTGTCTTTGGTTGAACATTTAGGTCATTTTCGTTCTCCATAGGCTTATTCTAATCTAATTAGGGTTTTTAACCAATCTTGTGCATCTAATATGTGATTTTGTGTCATTTTGTGTCATTGGTTGAACATTTAGGTCATTTTCGTCCTCCCTAGGCTTATTCTAGTCCAATTAGGGTTTTTAACCAATCTTGTGCATCCAATATGTGATTTTGTGTCATTTTGTGTCATTGGTTGAACATTTAGGTCATTTTCGTCCTCCCTAGGCTTATTCTAATCCAATTAGGGTTTTTAACCAATTTTGTGCATCCAATATGTGATTTTGTGTCATTGGTTGAACATTTAGGTTATTTTCGCCCTCCCTAGCCTTATTCTAATCCAATTAGGGTTTTTAACCAATCTTGTGCATCCAATATGTGATTTTGTGTCATTTTGTGTCATTGGTTGAATATTTAGGTCATTTTCGTCCTCCCTAGGCTTATTCTAATCCAATTAGGGTTTTTAACCAATCTAGTGCATCCAATATGTGATTTTGTGTCATTTTGTGTCATTGGTTGAACATTTAGGTCATTTTCGTCGTCCCTAAGCTTTTTTAATCCAATTAGGGTTTTTAACCAAACTTGGGCAGCCAATATGTGATTTTGTGTCATTTTGTGTGATTTTGTGTCATTGATTGAACATTTAGGTCATTTTCGTCCTCCCTAGGCTTATTCTAATCCAATTAGGGTTTTTAACCAATCTTGTGCATCTATTACGTGATTTTGTATCATTTTGTGTCATTGATTGAACATTTAGGTCATTTTCGTCCTCCCTAGGCTTATTCAAATCCAATTAGGGTTTTTAACCAATCTTGTGCATCCAATATGTGATTTTGTGTCATTTTGTGTCATTGGTTGAACATTTAGGTCATTTTCGTCCTCCCTAGGCTTATTCTAATCCAATTAGGGTTTTTAACCAATCTAGTGCATCCAATATGTGATTTTGTGTCATTTTGTGTCATTGGTTGAACATTTAGGTCATTTTCGTCGTCCCTAGGCTTTTTTAATCCAATTAGGGTTTTTAACCAAACTTGTGCAGCCAATATGTGATTTTGTGTCATTTTGTGTGATTTTGTGTGATTGATTGAACATTAAGTCATTTTCGTCCTCCCTAGGCTTATTCTAATCCAATTAGGGTTTTTAACCAATCTTGTGCATCTAATACATGATATTGTATCATTTTGTGTCATTGGTTGCACATTTAGGTCATTTTCGTCCTCCCTAGGCTTATTCAAATCCAATTAGGGTTTTTAACCAATCTTGTGCATCCAATATGTGATTTTGTGTCATTGGTTGAACATTTAGGTCATTTTCGTCCTCCCTAGGCTTATTCTAATCCAATTAGGGTTTTTAACCAATCTTGTGCATCCAATATGTGATTTTGCGTCATTGGTTGATCATTTAGGTCATTTTCGTCCTCCCTAGGCTTATTCTAATCCAATTAGGGTTTTTAACCAATCTTGTGCATCCAATATGTGATTTTGTGTCATTTTGTGTCATTGGTTGAACATTTAGGTGATTTTCGTCCTCCCTAGGCTTATTCTAATCCAATTATTGTTTTTAACCAATCTTGTGCATCCAATATGTGATTTTGTGTCATTTTGTGTCATTGGTTGAACATTTAGGTTATTTTCGTCCTCCCTAGGCTTATTCTAATCCAATTAGGGTTTTTAACTAATCTTGTGCATCCAATATGTGATTTTGTGTCATTGGTTGAACATTTAGGTCATTTTGGTCCTCCCTAGAGTTATTCTAATCCAATTAGTGTTTTTAACCAATCTTGTGCATCCAATATGTGATTTTATGTCATTGGTTGATCATTTAGGTCATTTTCGTCCTCCCTAGGCTTATTCTAATCCAATTAGGGTTTTTAACCAATCTTGTGCATCCAATATGTGATTTTGTGTCATTTTGTGTCATTGGTTGAACATTTAGGTCATTTTCGTCCTCCCTAGGCTTATTCTAATCCAATTAGGGTTTTTAACCAATCTTGTGCATCCAATATGTGATTTTGTGTCATAGATTTAACATTTAGGTCATTTACGTCCTCCCTAGGCTTATTCTAATCCAATTAGGGTTTTTAACCAATCTTGTGCATCCAATATGTGATTTTGTGTCATTTTGTGTCATTGGTTGAACATTTAGGTCATTTTCGTCCTCCCTAGGGTTATTCTAATCCAATTAGGGTTTTTAACCAATCTTGTGCATCCTATATGTGATTTTGTGTCATTAGTTGACCATTTAGGTCATTTTCGTCCTCCTTAGGCTTATTCTAATCAAATTAGGGTTTTTAACCAATCTTGTGCATCCAATATGTGATTTTGTGTCATTTTGTGTCATTGGTTGAACATTTAGGTCATTTTCGTCCTCCTTGGCTTATTCTAATCCAATTAGGTTTTTAACCAATCTTGTGTATCAATTATGTGATTTTGTGTCACTAGTTGAACATTGAGGTCATTTTCATCCTCCCTAGGCTTATTCTAATCCAATTAGGGTTTTTAACCAATCTTGTGCATCCAATATGTGATTTTGTGTCATTGGTTGAACATTTAGGTCATTTTCGTCCTCCCTAGGGTTATTCTAATCCAATTAGGGTTTTTAACCAATCTTGTGCATCCAATATGTGATTTTGTGTCATTTTGTGTCATTGGCTGAACATTTAGGTCATTTTCGTCCTCCTTAGGCTTATTCTAATCCAATTAGGGTTTTTAACCAATCTTGTGCATCCAATATGTGATTTTGTGTCATTTTGTGTCATTGCGTGAACATTTAGGTCATTTTCGTTCTCCCTAGGCTTATTCTAATCCAATTAGGGTTTTTGACCAATCTTGTGCATCCAATATGTGATTTTGTTTCATTGGTTGAACATTTAGGTCATTTTCGTCCTCCCTAGGCTTATTCTAATCCAATTAGTGTTTTTAACCAATCTTGTGCATCCAATATGTGATTTTGTGTCATTTTGTGTCATTGGTGGAACGTTTAGGTCATTTTTGTCCTCTCTATGCTTATTCTACTCCAATTAGGGTTTTTAACCAATCTTGTGCATCCAATATGTCATTTTGTGTCATCGGTTGACTATTTAGGTCATTTTCGTCCTCCCTAGGCTTATTCTAATCCAATTAGGGTTTTTAACCAATCTTGTGCATCCAATATGTGATTTTGTGTCATTGGTTGAACATTTAGTTCATTTTCGTTCTCCCTAGGCTTATTCTAATCTAATTAGGGTTTTTAACCAATCTTGTGCATCTAATATGTGATTTGGTGTCATTTTGTGTCATTGGTTGAACATTTAGGTCATTTTCGTCCTCCGTAGGCTTATTCTAATCCAATTAGGGTTTTTAACCAATCTTGTGCATCCAATATGTGATTTTGTGTCATTGGTTTAACATTTAGGTCATTTTTGTCCTCCCTAGGCTTATTCTAATCCAATTAGGGTTTTTAACCAATCTTGTGCATCCAATATGTGATTTTGTGTCATTTGTTTAACATTTAGGTCATTTTCGTCCTCCCTAGGCTTATTCTAATCCAATTAGGATTTTTAACCAATCTTGTGCTTCCAATATGTGATTTTGTGTCATTTTGTGTCATTGGTTGACTATTTAGGTCATTTTCGTCCTCCCTAGGCTTATTCTAATCCAATTAGGGTTTTTAACCAATCTTGTGCATCTAATATGTGATTTGGTGTCATTTTGTGTCATTGGTTGAACATTTAGGTCATTTTCGTCCTCCCTAGGCTTATTCTAGTCCAATTAGGGTTTTTATCCAATCTTGTGCATCCAATATGTGATTTTGTGTCATTTTGTGTCATTGGTTGAACATTTAGGTCATTTTCGTCCTCCCTAGGCTTATTCTAATCCAATTAGTGTTTTTAACCAATCTTGTGCATCCAATATGTGATTTTGTGTCATTTTGTGTCATTGGTGGAACGTTTAGGTCATTTTCGTCCTCCTTAGGCTTATTCTACTCGAATTAGGGTTTTTAACCAATCTTGTGCATTCAATATGTGATTTTGTGTCATTTTGTGTCATTGGTTGACTATTTAGGTCATTTTTGTCCTCCCTAGGCTTATTCTAATCCAATTAGGGTTTTTAACCAACCAGTTGCATCCAATATGTGATTTTGTGTCATTTTGTGTCTTTGGTTGAACATTTAGGTCATTTTCGTTCTCCATAGGCTTATTCTAATCTAATTAGGGTTTTTAACCAATCTTGTGCATCTAATATGTGATTTTGTGTCATTTTGTGTCATTGGTTGAACATTTAGGTCATTTTCGTCCTCCCTAGGCTTATTCTAGTCCAATTAGGGTTTTTAACCAATCTTGTGCATCCAATATGTGATTTTCTGTCATTTTGTGTCATTGGTTTAACATTTAGGTCATTTTTGTCCTCCCTAGGCTTATTCTAATCCAATTAGGGTTTTTAACCAATCTTGTGCATCCAATATGTGATTTTGTGTCATTTGTTTAACATTTAGGTCATTTTCGTCCTCCCTAGGCTTATTCTAATCCAATTAGGATTTTTAACCTATCTTGTGCATCCAATATGTCATTTTGTGTCATTTTGTGTCATCGGTTGAACATTTAGGTCATTTTCGTCCTCCCTGGGCTTATTCTAACCCAATTAGGGTTTTTAACCAATCTTGTGCATCTAATATGTGATTTTGTGTCATTTTGTGTCATTGGTTGAACGTTTAGGTCATTTTCGTCCTCCCTAGGCTTATTCTAATCCAATTAGGGTTTTTAACCAATCTTGTGCATCCAATATGTGACTTTGTGTCATTTTGTGTCATTGGTTGAACATTTAGGTCATTTTCGTCCTCCCTAGGCTTATTCTAGTCCAATTTGGGTTTTTAACCAATCTTGTGCATCCAATATGTGATTTTGTGCCATTTTCTCTCGTTGGTTGAACATTTAGGTCATTTTCGTCCTCCCTAGGCTTATTCTAATCAAATTAGGGTTTTTAACCAATCTTGTGCATCTAATATGTGATTTTGTGTCATTTTGTGTCATTGGTTGAACATTTAGTTCATTTTCGTTCTCCCTAGGCTTATTCTAATCTAATTAGGGTTTTTAACCAATCTTGTGCATCTAATATGTGATTTTGTGTCATTTTGTGTCATTGGTTGAACATTTAGGTCATTTTCGTCCTCCCTAGGCTTATTCTAATCCAATTAGGGTTTTTAACCAATCTTGTGCATCCAATATGTGATTTTGTGTCATCTGTAATCCAATTAGGTCATTTTCGTCCTCCCTAGGCTTATTCTAATCCAATTAGGGTTTTTAACCAATCTTGTGCATCCAATATGTGATTTTGTGTCATTGGTTGAACATTTAGGTCATTTTCGTCCTCCATAGGCTTATTCTAATCCAATTAGGTTTTTAACCAATCTTGTGCATCCAATATGTGATTTTCTGTCATTTTGTGTCATTGGTTGAACATTTAGGTCATTTTCGCCCTCCCTAGGCTTATTCTAATCCAATTAGGGTTTTTAACCAATCTTGTGCATCCAATATGTGATTTTGTGTCATTGGTTGAACATTTAGGTCATTTTCGTCCTCCATAGGCTTATTCTAATCCAATTAGGATTTTTAACCAATCTTGTGCATCCAATATGTGATTTTGTGTCATTGGTTGAACATTTAGGTCATTTTCGTCCTCCCTAGGCTTATTCTAATCCAATTAGGGTTTTTAACCAATCTTGTGCATCCAATATGTGATTTTGTGTCATTTCGTGTCATTGGTTGAACATTTAGGTCATTTTCGTCCTCCCTAGGCTTATTCTAATCCAATTAGGGTTTTTAACCAATCTTGTGCATCCAATATGTGATTTTGTGTCATTTTGTGTCATTGGTTGAACATTTAGGTCATTTTCGTCCTCCCTAGGCTTATTCTAGTCCAATTAGGGTTTTTAACCAATCTTGTGCAACCAATATGTGATTTTGTGTCATTTTGTGTCATTGGTTGAACATTTAGGTCATTTTCTTCCTCCCACGGCTTATTCTAATCCAATTTGGGTTTTTAACCAATCTTGTGCATCCAATATGTGATTTTGTGTCATTGGTTGAACATTTAGGTCATTTTCGTCTTACCTAGGCTTATTCTAATCCAATTAGGGTTTTTAACCAATCTTGTGCATCCAATATGTGATTTTGTGTCATTGGTTGAACATTTAGGTCATTTTCGTCCTCCCTAGGCTTATTCTAATCCAATTAGGGTTTTTAACCAATCTTGTGCATCCAATATGTGATTTTGTGTCATTGGTTGAACATTTAGGTCATTTTCGTCCTCCCTAGGCTTATTCACATCCAATTAGGGTTTTTAACCAATCTTGTGCATCCAATATGTGATTTTGTGTCATTTTGGGTCATTGGTTGAACATTTAGGTCATTTTCATCTTCCCTAGGCTTATTCTAACCCAATTAGGGTTTTTAACCAATCTTGTGCATCCAATATGTGATTTTGTGTCATTTTGTGTCATTGGTTGAACATTTAGGTCTTTTCGTCCTCCCTAGGCTTATTATAATCCAATTAGGGTTTTTAACCAATCTTGTGCATCCAATATGTGATTTTGTGTCATTGGTTGAACATTTAGGTCATTTTCGTCCTCCCTAGGCTTATTCTAATCCAATTAGGGTTTTTAACCAATCTTGTGCATCCAATATGTGATTTTGTGTCATTGGTTGAACATTTAGGTCATTTTCGTCCTCCATAGGCTTATTCTAATCCAATTAGGGTTTTTAACCCATCTAGTGCATCCAATATGTGATTTTGTGTCATTAATTGAACATTTACGTCATTTTCGTCCTCCCTAGGCTTATTCTAATACAATTAGGGTTTTTGACCAATCTTGTGCATCCAATATGTGATTTTGTGTCATTGGTAAAACATTGAGGTCATTTTCGTCCTCCCTAGGCTTATTCTAATCCAATTAGGGTTTTTAACCACTAGTGCATCCAATATGTGATTTTGTGTCATTTTGTGTCATTGGTTGAACATTTAGGTCATTTTCGTCCTCCCTAGTCTTATTCTAAACCAATTAGGGTTTTTAACAAATCTTGTGCATCCAATATATGATTTTGTGTCATTGGTTGAACATTTAGGTCATTTTCGTCCTCCCTAGGCTTATTCTAATCCAATTAGGGTTTTTAACCAATCTTGTGCATCCAATATGTGATTTTGTGTCATTGGTTGCACATTTAGGTCATTTTCATCCTCCCTATGCTTATTCTAATCCAATTAGGGTTTTTAACCAATCTTGTGCATCCAATATGTGATTTTGTGTCATTGGTTGCACATTTAGGTCATTTTCGTCCTCCCTAGGCTTATTCTAATCCAATTAGGGTTTTTAACCCATCTTGTGCATATAATAAGTGATTTTGTGTCATTGGTAATCCAATTAGGTCATTTTCGTCCTAGCTAGGCTTATTCTAATCCAATTAGGGTTTTTAAACAATCTTGTGCATCCAATATGTGATTTTGTGTCATTTTGTGTCATTGGTTGAACATTTAGGTCATTTTCGTCCTCCCTAGGCTTATTCTAATCCAATTAGTGTTTTTAACCAATCTTGTGCATCCAATATGTGATTTTGTGTCATTTTGTGTCATTGGTGGAACGTTTAGGTCATATTCGTCCTCCTTAGGCTTATTCTACTCCAATTAGGGTTTTTAACCAATCTTGTGCATTCAATATGTGATTTTGTGTCATTTTGTGTCATTGGTTGACTATTTAGGTCATTTTCGTCCTCCCTAGGCTTATTCTAATCCAATTAGGGTTTTTAACCAACCAGTTGCATCCAATATGTGATTTTGTGTCATTTTGTGTCTTTGGTTGAACATTTAGGTCATTTTCGTTCTCCCTAGGCTTATTCTAATCTAATTAGGGTTTTTAACCAATCTTGTGCATCTAATATGTGATTTTGTGTCATTTTGTGTCATTGGTTGAACATTTAGGTCATTTTCGTCCTCCCTAGGCTTATTCTAGTCCAATTAGGGTTTTTAACCAATCTTGTGCATCCAATATGTGATTTTCTGTCATTTTGTGTCATTGGTTTAACATTTAGGTCATTTTTGTCCTCCCTAGGCTTATTCTAATCCAATTAGGGTTTTTAACCAATCTTGTGCATCCAATATGTGATTTTGTGTCATTTGTTTAACATTTAGGTCATTTTCGTCCTCCCTAGGCTTATTCTAATCCAATTAGGATTTTTAACCAATCTTGTGCTTCCAATATGTGATTTTGTGTCATTTTGTGTCATTGGTTGACTATTTAGGTCATTTTCGTCCTCCCTAGGCTTATTCTAATCCAATTAGGGTTTTTAACCAATCTTGTGCATCCAATATGTGATTTTGTGTCATTTTGTGTCATTGGTTGAACATTTAGGTCATTTTCGTCCTCCCTAGGCTTATTCTAGTCCAATTAGGGTTTTTAACCAATCTTGTGCATCCAATATGTCATTTTGTGTCATTTTGTGTCATTGGTTTAACATTTAGGTCATTTTTGTCCTCCCTAGGCTTATTCTAATCCAATTAGGGTTTTTAACCAATCTTGTGCATCCAATATGTGATTTTGTGTCATTTGTTTAACATTTAGGTCATTTTCGTCCTCCCTAGGCTTATTCTAATCCAATTAGGATTTTTAACCTATCTTGTGCATCCAATATGTCATTTTGTGTCATTTTGTGTCATCGGTTGAACATTTAGGTCATTTTCGTCCTCCCTGGGCTTATTCTAACCCAATTAGGGTTTTTAACCAATCTTGTGCATCTAATATGTGATTTTGTGTCATTTTGTGTCATTGGTTGAACGTTTAGGTCATTTTCGTCCTCCCTAGGCTTATTCTAATCCAATTAGGGTTTTTAACCAATCTTGTGCATCCAATATGTGACTTTGTGTCATTTTGTGTCATTGGTTGAACATTTAGGTCATTTTCGTCCTCCCTAGGCTTATTCTAGTCCAACTAGGGTTTTTAACCAATCTTGTGCATCCAATATGTGATTTTGTGCCATTTTCTCTCGTTGGTTGAACATTTAGGTCATTTTCGTCCTCCCTAGGCTTATTCTAATCCAATTAGGGTTTTTAACCAATCTTGTGCATCTAATATGTCATTTTGTGTCATTTTGTGTCATTGGTTGAACATTTAGGTCATTTTCGTCCACCCTAGGCATATTCTACTCCAATTAGGGTTTTTAACCAATCTTGTGCATCCAATATGTGAATTTGTGTCATTTGTTTAACATTTAGGTCATTTTCGTCCTACCTAGGCTTATTCTAATACAATTAGTGTTTTTAACCAATCTTGTGCATCCAATATGTGATTTTGTGTCATTTTGTGTCATTGGTGGAACGTTTAGGTCATTTTTGTCCTCCCTAGGCTTATTCTACTCCAATTAGGGTTTTTAACCAATCTTGTGCATCCAATATCTGATTTTGTGTCATTTTGTATCATTGGTTGAACATTTACGTCCTTTTCGTCCTCCCTAGGCTTATCCAATTAGGGTTTTTAACCAATCTTGTGCATCCAATATGTGATTTTGTATCATTTGTTTAACATTTAGGTCATTTTCGTCCTCCCTAGGCTTATTCTAATCCAATTAGGATTTTTAACCAATCTTGTGCATCCAATATGTGATTTTGTGTCATTTTGTGTCATTGGTTGACTATTTAGGTCATTTTCGTCCTCCCTAGGCTTATTCTAATCCAATTAGGGTTTTTAACCAATCTTGTGCATCCAATATGTGATTTTGTGTCATTTTGTGTCATTGGTTGAACATTTAGTTCATTTTCGTTCTCCCTAGGCTTATTCTAATCTAATTAGGGTTTTTAACCAATCTTGTGCATCTAATATGTGATTTGGTATCATTTTGTGTCATTGGTTGAACATTTAGGTCATTTTCGTCCTCCCTAGGCTTATTCTAGTCCAATTAGGGTTTTTATCCAATCTTGTGCATCCAATATGTGATTTTGTGTCATTTTGTGTCATTGGTTGAACATTTAGGTCATTTTCGTCCTCCCTAGGCTTATTCTAATCCAATTAGTGTTTTTAACCAATCTTGTGCATCCAATATGTGATTTTGTGTCATTTGTTTAACATTTAGGTCATTTTCGTCCTCCCTAGGCTTATTCTAATCCAATTAGGGTTTTTAACCAATCTTGTGCATCCAATATGTGATTTTGTGTCATTTGTTTAACATTTAGGTCATTTTCGTCCTCCCTAGGCTTATTCTAATCCAATTAGGATTTTTAACCAATCTTGTGCATCCAATATCTCATTTTGTGTCATTTTGTGTCATCGGTTGAACATTTAGGTCATTTTCGTCCTCCCTGGGCTTATTCTAACCCAATTAGGGTTTTTAACCAATCTTGTGCATCTAATATGTGATTTTGTGTCATTTTGTGTCATTGGTTGAACGTTTAGGTCATTTTCGTCCTCCCTAGGCTTATTCTAATCCAATTAGGGTTTTTAACCAATCTTGTGCATCCAATATGTGACTTTGTGTCATTTTGTGTCATTGGTTGAACATTTAGGTCATTTTCGTCCTCCCTAGGCTTATTCTAGTCCAATTAGGGTTTTTAACCAATCTTGTGCATCCAATATGTGATTTTGTGCCATTTTCTCTCGTTGGTTGAACATTTAGGTCATTTTCGTCCTCCCTAGGCTTATTCTAATCCAATTAGGGTTTTTAACCAATCTTGTGCATCTAATATGTCATTTTGTGTCATTTTGTGTCATTGGTTGAACATTTAGGTCATTTTCGTCCACCCTAGGCATATTCTACTCCAATTAGGGTTTTTAACCAATCTTGTGCATCCAATATGTGAATTTGTGTCATTTGTTTAACATTTAGGTCATTTTCGTCCTACCTAGGCTTATTCTAATCCAATTAGGGTTTTTAACCAATCTTGTGCATCCAATATGTGATTTTGTTTCATTGGTTGAACATTTAGGTCATTTTCGTCCTCCCTAGGCTTATTCTAATCCAATTAGTGTTTTTAACCAATCTTGTGCATCCAATATGTGATTTTGTGTCATTTTGTGTCATTGGTGGAACGTTTAGGTCATTTTTGTCCTCCCTAGGCTTATTCTACTCCAATTAGGGTTTTTAACCAATCTTGTGCATCCAATATCTGATTTTGTGTCATTTTGTATCATTGGTTGAACATTTACGTCCTTTTCGTCCTCCCTAGGCTTATCCAATTAGGTTTTTTAACCAATGTTGTGCATCCAATATGTGATTTTGTATCATTTGTTTAACATTTAGGTCATTTTCGTCCTCCCTAGGCTTATTCTAATCCAATTAGGATTTTTAACCAATCTTGTGCATCCAATATGTGATTTTGTGTCATTTTGTGTCATTGGTTGACTATTTAGGTCATTTTCGTCCTCCCTAGGCTTATTCTAATCCAATTAGGGTTTTTAACCAATCTTGTGCATCCAATATGTGATTTTGTGTCATTTTGTGTCATTGGTTGAACATTTAGTTCATTTTCGTTCTCCCTAGGCTTATTCTAATCTAATTAGGGTTTTTAACCAATCTTGTGCATCTAATATGTGATTTGGTATCATTTTGTGTCATTGGTTGAACATTTAGGTCATTTTCGTCCTCCCTAGGCTTATTCTAGTCCAATTAGGGTTTTTATCCAATCTTGTGCATCCAATATGTGATTTTGTGTCATTTTGTGTCATTGGTTGAACATTTAGGTCATTTTCGTCCTCCCTAGGCTTATTCTAATCCAATTAGTGTTTTTAACCAATCTTGTGCATCCAATATGTGATTTTGTGTCATTTTGTGTCATTGGTGGAACGTTTAGGTCATTTTCGTCCTCCTTAGGCTTATTCTACTCCAATTAGGGTTTTTAACCAATCTTGTGCATTCAATATGTGATTTTGTGTCATTTTGTGTCATTGGTTGACTATTTAGGTCATTTTCGTCCTCCCTAGGCTTATTCTAATCCAATTAGGGTTTTTAACCAACCAGTTGCATCCAATATGTGATTTTGTGTCATTTTGTGTCTTTGGTTGAACATTTAGGTCATTTTCGTTCTCCCTAGGCTTATTCTAATCTAATTAGGGTTTTTAACCAATCTTGTGCATCTAATATGTGATTTTGTGTCATTTTGTGTCATTGGTTGAACATTTAGGTCATTTTCGTCCTCCCTAGGCTTATTCTTGTCCAATTAGGGTTTTTAACCAATCTTGTGCATCCAATATGTGATTTTCTGTCATTTTGTGTCATTGGTTTAACATTTAGGTCATTTTTGTCCTCCCTAGGCTTATTCTAATCCAATTAGGGTTTTTAACCAATCTTGTGCATCCA
This sequence comes from Cicer yamashitae, assembly GCA_037974755.1. Classification (NCBI taxonomy): domain Eukaryota; kingdom Viridiplantae; phylum Streptophyta; class Magnoliopsida; order Fabales; family Fabaceae; genus Cicer; species Cicer yamashitae. The sequence continues at coordinate 17,848,388 of JBBPBQ010000008.1, read as the reverse complement.
ATATGTGATTTTGTGTCATTTGTTTAACATTTAGGTCATTTTCGTCCTCCCTAGGCTTATTCTAATCCAATTAGGATTTTTAACCAATCTTGTGCTTCCAATATGTGATTTTGTGTCATTTTGTGTCATTGGTTGACTATTTAGGTCATTTTCGTCCTCCCTAGGCTTATTCTAATCCAATTAGGGTTTTTAACCAATCTTGTGCATCCAATATGTGATTTTGTGTCATTTTGTGTCATTGGTTGAACATTTAGGTCATTTTCGTCCTCCCTAGGCTTATTCTAGTCCAATTAGGGTTTTTAACCAATCTTGTGCATCCAATATGTGATTTTGTGCCATTTTGTGTCATTGGTTGAACATTAAGTCATTTTCGTCCTCCCTAGGCTTATTTTAATCCAATTAGGGTTTTTAACCAATCTTGTGCATCAAATATGTGATTTTGTATCATTTTGTGTCATTGGTTGAACGTTTAGGTCATTTTCGTCCTCCCTAGGCTTATTCTACTCCAATTAGGGTTTTTAACCAATCTTGTGCATCTAATATGTGATTTTGTGTCATTGGTCGAACGTTTAAGTCATTTTCGTCCTCCCTATGCTTATTCTAATCCAATTAGGGTTTTTAACCAATCTTGTGCATCCAATATGTGATTTTGTGTCATTTTGTGTCATTGGTTGAACATTTAGGTCATTTTCGTCCTCCCTAGGCTTATTCTAGTCCAATTAGGGTTTTTAACCAATCTTGTGCATCCAATATGTGATTTTGTGTCATTTTGTGTCATTGGTTTAACATTTAGGTCATTTTTGTCCTCCCTAGGCTTATTCTAATCCAATTAGGGTTTTTAACCAATCTTGTGCATCCAATATGTGATTTTGTGTCATTTGTTTAACATTTAGGTCATTTTCGTCCTCCCTAGGCTTATTCTAATCCAATTAGGATTTTTAACCTATCTTGTGCATCCAATATGTCATTTTGTGTCATTTTGTGTCATCGGTTGAACATTTAGGTCATTTTCGTCCTCCCTGGGCTTATTCTAACCCAATTAGGGTTTTTAACCAATCTTGTGCATCTAATATGTGATTTTGTGTCATTTTGTGTCATTGGTTGAACGTTTAGGTCATTTTCGTCCTCCCTAGGCTTATTCTAATCCAATTAGGGTTTTTAACCAATCTTGTGCATCCAATATGTGACTTTGTGTCATTTTGTGTCATTGGTTGAACATTTAGGTCATTTTCGTCCTCCCTAGGCTTATTCTAGTCCAATTTGGGTTTTTAACCAATCTTGTGCATCCAATATGTGATTTTGTGCCATTTTCTCTCGTTGGTTGAACATTTAGGTCATTTTCGTCCTCCCTAGGCTTATTCTAATCAAATTAGGGTTTTTAACCAATCTTGTGCATCTAATATGTGATTTTGTGTCATTTTGTGTCATTGGTTGAACATTTAGTTCATTTTCGTTCTCCCTAGGCTTATTCTAATCTAATTAGGGTTTTTAACCAATCTTGTGCATCTAATATGTGATTTGGTGTCATTTTGTGTCATTGGTTGAACATTTAGGTCATTTTCGTCCTCCGTAGGCTTATTCTAATCCAATTAGGGTTTTTAACCAATCTTGTGCATCCAATATGTGATTTTGTGTCATTGGTTTAACATTTAGGTCATTTTTGTCCTCCCTAGGCTTATTCTAATCCAATTAGGGTTTTTAACCAATCTTGTGCATCCAATATGTGATTTTGTGTCGTTTGTTTAACATTTAGGTCATTTTCGTCCTCCCTAGGCTTATTCTAATCCAATTAGGATTTTTAACCATTCTTGTGCATCCAATATGTGATTTTGTGTCATTTTGTGTCATTGGTTGACTATTTAGGTCATTTTCGTCCTCCCTAGGCTTATTCTAATCCAATTAGGGTTTTTAACCAATCTTGTGCATCCAATATGTGATTTTGTGTCATTTTGTGTCATTGGTTGAACATTTAGTTCATTTTCGTTCTCCCTAGGCTTATTCTAATCTAATTAGGGTTTTTAACCAATCTTGTGCATCTAATATGTGATTTTGTGCCATTTTCTCTCGTTGGTTGAACATTTAGGTCATTTTCGTCCTCCCTAGGCTTATTCTAATCAAATTAGGGTTTTTAACCAATCTTGTGCATCTAATATGTGATTTTGTGTCATTTTGTGTCATTGGTTGAACATTTAGTTCATTTTCGTTCTCCCTAGGCTTATTCTAATCTAATTAGGGTTTTTAACCAATCTTGTGCATCTAATATGTGATTTGGTGTCATTTTGTGTCATTGGTTGAACATTTAGGTAATTTTCGTCCTCCCTGGGCTTATTCTAACCCAATTAGGGTTTTTAACCAATCTTGTGCATCTAATATGTGATTTTGTGCCATTTTCTCTCGTTGGTTGAACATTTAGGTCATTTTCGTCCTCCGTAGGCTTATTCTAATCCAATTAGGGTTTTTAACCAATCTTGTGCATCCAATATGTGATTTTGTGTCGTTGGTTTAACATTTAGGTCATTTTTGT
>JBBPBQ010000008.1:17815149-17839810 GCA_037974755.1 Cicer yamashitae | reverse complement strand
GTCATTTTCGTCCTCCCTAGCCTTTTTCTAATCCAATTAGGGTTTTTAACCAATCTTGTGCATCCAATATGTGCTTTTTGTCATTGGTTGAACATTTAGGTCATTTTTGTCCTCCCTAGGCTCTTTTTAATCCAATTAGGGTTTTTAACCAATCTTGTGCATCCAATATGTGATTTTGTGTCATTTTGTGTCATTGGTTGAAAATTTACGTCATTTTCGTCCTCCCTAGGCTTATTCTAATCCAATTAGGGTTTTTAACCAATCTTGTGCATCCAATATGTGATTTTGTGTCATTGGTTGAACATTTAGGTCATTTTCGTCCTCCCTAGGCTTATTCTAATCCAATTAGTGTTTTTAACCAATCTTGTGCATCCAATATGTGATTTTGTGTCATTGGTTAATCATTTAGGTCATTTTCGTCCTCCCTAGGCTTATTCTAATCCAATTAGGGTTTTTAACCAATCTTGTGCATCCAATATGTGATTTTGTGTCATTGGTTGAACATTTACGTCATTTTCGTCCTCCCTAGGCTTATTCTAATCCAATTAGGGTTTTTAACCAATCTTGTGCATCCAATATGTGATTTTGTGTCATTGGTTGAACATTTAGGTCATTTTCGTCCTCCCTAGGCTTATTCTAATCCAATTAGGTATTTTAACCAATCTTGTGCATATAATAAGTTATTTTGTGTCATTGGTAATCCAATTAGGTCATTTTCGTCCTCGCTAGGCTTATTCTAATCCAATTAGGGTTTTTAACCAATCTTGTGCATCCAATATGTGATTTTGTGTCATTTTGTGTCATTGGTTGAACATTTAGTTCATTTTCGTTCTCCCTAGGCTTATTCTAATCCAATTAGGGTTTTTAACCAATCTTGTGCATCCAATATGTGATTTTGTGTCATTTTGTGTCATTGGTTGAACATTTAGGTCATTTTCGTCCTCCCTAGGCTTATTCTAATCCAATTAGGGTTTTTAACCAATCTTGTGCATCCAATATGTATTTTGTGTCATTTTGTGTCATTGGTTGAACATTTAGGTCATTTTCGTCCTCCTTAGGCTTATTCTAATCCAATTAGGGTTTTTAACCAGTCTTGTGCATCCAATATGTGATTTTGTGTCATTGGTTGAACATTTAGGTCATTTTCATCCTCCCTAGGCTTATTCTAATCCAATTAGGGTTTTTAACCAATCTTGTGCATCCAATATGTGATTTTGTGTCATTGGTTGAACATTTAGGTCATTTTCGTCCTCCTTAGGCTTATTCTAATCCAATTAGGGTTTTTAACCAATCTTGTCCATCCAATATGTGATTTTGTATCATTTTGTGTCATTGGTTGAACATTTAGGTCATTTTCGTCCTCCCTAGGCTTATTCTAGTCCAATTAGGGTTTTTAACCAATCTTGTGCATCCAGTATGTGATTTTGTGTCATTTTGTGTCATCGATTGAACATTTAGGTCATTTTCGTCCTCCCTAGGCTTATTCTAATCCAATTAGGGTTTTTAACCAATCTTGTGCATCCAATATGTGATTTTGTGTCATTTTGTGTCGTTGGTTGAACATATAGATCATTTTCGTCCTCCATAGGCTTATTCTAATCCAATTAGGGTTTTTAACCAATCTTGTGCATCCAATATGTGATTTTTTGTCATTGGTTGAATATTTAGGTCATTTTTGTCCTCCCTGGGCTTATTCTAATCCAATTAGGGTTTTTAACCAATCTTGTGCATCCAATATGTGATTTTGTGTCATTTTGTGTCATTGGTTGAACATTTAGGTCATTTTCGTCCTCCCTAGGCTTATTCTAATCCAATTAGGGTTTTTAACCAATCTTGTGCATCCAATATGTGATTTTGTGTCATTTTGTGTCATTGGTTGAACATTTGGGTCATTTTCGTCCTCCCTCGGCTTATTCTAATCCAATTAGGGTTTTTAACCAATCTTGTGCATCCAATATGTGATTTTGTGTCATTTTGTGTCATTGGTTGAACATTTAGGTCATTTTCGTCCTCCCTAGGCTTATTCTAATCCAATTAGGGTTTTTAACCAATCTTGTGCATCAAATATGTGATTTTTTGTCATTGGTTGAACGTTTAGGTCATTTTCGTCCTCCCTGTGCTTATTCTAATCCAATTAGGGTTTTTAATCAATCTTGTGCATCCAGTATGTGATTTTGTGTCATTTTGTGTCATTGGTTGAACATTTAGGTCATTTTCGTCCTCCCTAGGCTTATTCTCATCCAATTAGGGTTTTTAACCAATCTTGTGCATCCAATATGTGATTTTGTGTCATTTTGTGTCATTGGTTGAACATTTAGGTCATTTTCGTTCTCCCTAGGCTTATTCTAATCCAATTAGGGTTTTTAACCAATCTTGTGCATCCAATATGTGATTTTGTGTCATTTTGTGTCATGGGTTGAACATTTAGGTCATTTTCGTCCTCCCTAGGCTTATTCCAATGCAATTAGGGTTTTTAACCAATCTTGTGCATCCAATATGTGATTTTGTGTCATTTTGTGTCATTGGTTGAACATTTAGGTCATTTTCGTCCTCCCTAGGCTTATTCTAATCCAATTAGGGTTTTTAACCAATCTTGTGCATCCAATATGTGATTTTGTGTCATTTTGTGGCATTGGTTGAACATTTAGGTCATCTTCGTCCACCCTAGGCTTATTCTAATCCAATTAGGGTTTTTAACCAATCTTGTGCATCCAATATGTGATTTTGTGTCATTTTGTGTCATTGGTTGAACATTTAGGTCATTTTCGTCCTCCCTAGGCTTATTCTAATCCAATTAGGGTTTCTAACCAATGTAGTGCATCCAATATGTGATTTTGTGTCATTTTGTGTCATTGGTTGAACATTTAGGTCATTTTCGTCCTCCCTAGGCTTATTCTAATCCAATTAGGGTTTTTAACCAATCTTGTGCATCCAATATGTGATTTTTGTCATTTTGTGTCATTGGTTGAACATTTAGGTCATTTTCGTCCTCCCTAGGCTTATTCTAATCTAATTAGGGTTTTTAACCAATCTTGTGCATCCAATATGTGATTTTGTGTCATTTTGTGTCATTGGTTGAACATTTAGGTCATTTTCGTCCTCCCTAGGCTTATTCTAATCCAATTAGTGTTTTTAACCAATCTTGTGCATCCAATATGTGATTTTGTGTCATTTTGTGTCATTGGTGGAACGTTTAGGTCATTTTTGTCCTCCCTATGCTTATTCTACTCCAATTAGGGTTTTTAACCAATCTTGTGCATCCAATATGTCATTTTGTGTCATTGGTTGACTATTTAGGTCATTTTCGTCCTCCCTAGGCTTATTCTAATCCAATTAGGGTTTTTAACCAATCTTGTGCATCCAATATGTGATTTTGTGTCATTTTGTGTCATTGGTTGAACATTTAGTTCATTTTCGTTCTCCCTAGGCTTTTTCTAATCTAATTAGGGTTTTTAACCAATCTTGTGCATCTAATATGTGATTTGGTGTCATTTTGTGTCATTGGTTGAACATTTAGGTCATTTTCGTCCTCCCAAAGCTTATTCTAGTCCAATTAGGGTTTTTATCCAATCTTGTGCATCCAATATGTGATTTTGTGTCATTTTGTGTCATTGGTTGAACATTTAGGTCATTTTCGTCCTCCCTAGGCTTATTCTAATCCAATTAGGGTTTTTAACCAATCTTGTGCATCCAATATGTGATTTTGTGTCATTTGTTTAACATTTAGGTCATTTTCGTCCTCCCTAGGCTTATTCTAATCCAATTAGGATTTTTAACCAATCTTGTGTATCCAATATGTGATTTTGTGTCATTTTGTGTCATTGGTTGAACATTTAGGTCATTTTCGTCCTCCCTAGGCTTATTCTAATCCAATTAGGGTTTTTAACCAATCTTGTGCATCCAATATGTGATTTTTTGTCATTTTGTGTCATTGGTTGAAAATTTAGGTCATTTTTTGTCTCCCTAGGCTTATTCTAATCCAATTAGGGTTTTTAACCAATCTTGTGCATCCAATATGCGATTTTGTGTCAATTTGTGTCATTGGTTGAACATTTAGGTCATTTTCGTCCTCCCTAGGCTTATTCTAATCCAATTAGGGTTTTTAACCAATCTTGTGCATCCAATATGTGATTTTGTGTCATTTTGTGTCATTGGTTGAACATTTAGGTCATTTTCGTCCTCCGTAGGCTTATTCTAATCCAATTAGGGTTTTTAACCAATCTTGTGCATCCAATATGTGATTTTGTGTCATTTTCTGTCATTGGTTGAACATTTAGGTCATCTTCGTCCTCCCTAGGCTTATTCTAATCCAATTAGGGTTTTTAACCAATCTTGTGCATCCAATATGTGATTTTGTGTCATTTTCTGTCATTGGTTGAACATTTAGGTCATTTTCGTCCTCCGTAGGCTTATTCTAATCCAATTAGGGTTTTTAACCAATCTTGTGCATCCAATATGTGATTTTGTGTCATTTTGTGTCATTGGTTGAACATTTAGGTCATTTTCGTTCTCCCTAGGCTTATTCTAATCCAATTAGGGTTTTTAACCAATCTTGTGCATCCAATATGTGATTTTGTGTCATTTTGTGTCATTGGTTGAACATTTAGGTCGTTTTCGTCCTCCGTAGGCTTATTCTAATCCAATTAGGGCTTTTAACCAATCTTGTGCATCCAATATGTGATTTTGTGTCATTTTGTGTCATTGGTTGAACATTTAGGTCAGTTTCGTCCTCCCTAGGCTTATTCTAATCCAATTAGGTTTTTAACCAATCTTGTGCATCCAATATGTGATTTTGTGTCATTGGTTGAACATTTAGGTCATTTTCGTCCTACCTAGGCTTATTCTAATCCAATTAGGGTTTTTAACCAATCTTGTGCATCCAATATGTGATTTTGTGTCATTTTGTGTCATTGGTTGAACATTTAGGTCATTTTCGTCCTCCCTAGGCTTATTCTAATCATATTAGGGTTTTTAACCAATCTTGTGCATTCAATATGTGATTTTGTGTCATTTTGTGTCATTGGTTGAACATTTAGGTCATTTTCGTCCTCCCTAGGCTTATTCTAATCCAATTAGGGTTTTTAACCAATCTTGTGCATCCAATATGTGATTTTGTGTCATTTTGTGTCATTGGTTGAACATTTAGGTCATTTTCGTTCTCCCTAGGCTTATTCCAATCCAATTAGGGTTTTTAACCAATCTTGTGCATTCAATATGTGATTTTGTGTCATTTTGTGTCATTGGTTGAACATTTAGGTCATTTTCGTCCTCCCTAGGCTTATTCCAATCGAATTAGGGTTTTTAACCAATCTTGTGCATCCAATATGTGATTTTGTGTCATTGGTTGAACATTTAGGTCATTTTCGTCCTCCCTAGGCTTATTCTAATCCAATTAGGGTTTTTAACCAATCTTGTGCATCCAATATGTCATTTTGTGTCATTGGTTGAACATTTAGATCATTTTGGTCCTCCCTAGGCTTATTCTTATCAAATTAGGGTTTTTAACCAATCTTGTGCATCCAATATGTGATTTTGTGTCATTGGTTGAACATTTAGATCATTTTCGTCCTCCCTAGGCTTATTCTAATCCAATTAGGGTTTTTAACCAATCTTGTGCATCCAGTATGTGATTTTGTGTCATTTTGTGTCATTGGTTGAACATTTAGGTCATTTTCGTCCTCCCTAGGCTTATTCTAATCCAATTAGTGTTTTTAACCAATCTTGTGCATCCAATATGTGATTTTGTGTCATTTTGTGTCATTGGTGGAACGTTTAGGTCATTTTCGTCCTCCTTAGGCTTATTCTACTCCAATTAGGGTTTTTAACCAATCTTGTGCATTCAATATGTGATTTTGTGTCATTTTGTGTCATTGGTTGACTATTTAGGTCATTTTCGTCCTCCCTAGGCTTATTCTAATCCAATTAGGGTTTTTAACCAACCAGTTGCATCCAATATGTGATTTTGTGTCATTTTGTGTCTTTGGTTGAACATTTAGGTCATTTTCGTTCTCCCTAGGCTTATTCTAATCTAATTAGGGTTTTTAACCAATCTTGTGCATCTAATATGTGATTTTGTGTCATTTTGTGTCATTGGTTGAACATTTAGGTCATTTTCGTCCTCCCTAGGCTTATTCTAGTCCAATTAGGGTTTTTAACCAATCTTGTGCATCCAATATGTGATTTTGTGTCATTTTGTGTCATTGGTTTAACATTTAGGTCATTTTTGTCCTCCCTAGGCTTATTCTAATCCAATTAGGGTTTTTAACCAATCTTGTGCATCCAATATGTGATTTTGTGTCATTTGTTTAACATTTAGGTCATTTTCGTCCTCCCTAGGCTTATTCTAATCCAATTAGGATTTTTAACCAATCTTGGGCATCCAATATGTGATTTTTTGTCATTTTGTGTCATTGGTTGAACATTTAGGTCATTTTCGTCCACCCTAGGCTTATTCTAACCCAATTAAGGTTTTTAACCAATCTTGTGCATCTAATATGTGATTTTGTGTCATTTTGTGTCATTAGTTGAACGTTTAGGTCATTTTCGTCCTCCCTAGGCTTATTCTAATCCAATTAGGGTTTTTAACCAATCTTGTGCATCCAATATGTGATTTTGTGTCATTTTGTGTCATTGGTTGAACATTTAGGTCATTTTCGTTCTCCCTAGGCTTATTCCAATCCTATTAGGGTTTTTAACCAATTCTATGCATTCAATATGTGATTTTGTTTGATTGGGGTAACATTTAGGTCATTTTCGTCCTCCCTAGGCTTATTCTAATCCAATTAGTGTTTTTAACCAATCTTGTGCATCCAATATGTGATTTTGTGACATTTTGCGTCATTGGTTGAACATTTAGGTCATTTTCGTCCTCCCTAGGCTTATTCTAATCCAATTAGGGTTTTTAACCAATCTTGTGCATCCAATATGTGATTTTGTGTCATTTTGTGTCATTGGTTGAACATTTAGGTCATTTTCGTCCTCCCTTGGCTTATTCTTATCCAATTAAGGTTCTTAACCAATCTAGTGCATCCAATGTGTGATTTTGTGTCATTTTGGGTCATTGGTTGAACATTTAGGTCATTTTCGTCCTCCCTAGGCTTATTCTAATCCAATTAGGGTTTTTAACCAATCTTGTGCATCCAATATGTGATTTTGTGTCATTTTGTGTCATTGGTTGAACATTTAGGTCATTTTCGTCCTCCCTGGGCTTATTCTAATCCAATTAGGGTTTTTAACCAATCTTGTGCATCCAATATGTGATTTTGTGTCATTTTGTGTCATTGGTTGAACATTTAGGTCATTTTCGTCCTCCCTAGGCTTATTCTAATCCAATTAGTGTTTTTAACCAATCTTGTGCATCCAATATGTGATTTTGTGTCATTTGTTTAACATTTAGGTCATTTTCGTCCTCCCTAGGCTTATTCTAATCCAATTATGATTTTTAACCAATCTTGTGCATCCAATATGTGATTTTGTGTCATTTTGTGTCATTGGTTGAACATTTAGTTCATTTACGTTCTCCCTAGGCTTATTCTAATCTAATTAGGGTTTTTAACCAATCTTGTGCATCTAATATGTGATTTGGTGTCATTTTGTGTCATTGGTTGAACATTTAGGTCATTTTCGTCCTCCCTAGGCTTATTCTAGTCCAATTAGGGTTTTTATCCAATCTTGTGCATCCAATATGTGATTTTGTGTCATTTTGTGTCATTGGTTGAACATTTAGGTCATTTTCGTCCTCCCTAGGCTTATTCTAATCCAATTAGTGTTTTTAACCAATCTTGTGCATCCAATATGTGATTTTGTGTCATTTTGTGTCATTGGTGGAACGTTTAGGTCATTTTCGTCCTACCTAGGCTTATTCTAATACAATTAGTGTTTTTAACCAATCTTGTGCATCCAATATGTGATTTTGTGTCATTGGTGGAACGTTTAGGTCATTTTTGTCCTCCCTAGGCTTATTCTACTCCAATTAGGGTTTTTGACCAATCTTGTGCATCCAATATCTGATTTTGTGTCATTTTGTATCATTGGTTGAACATTTACGTCCTTTTCGTCCTCCCTAGGCTTATCCAATTAGGGTTTTTAACCAATCTTGTGCATCCAATATGTGATTTTGTATCATTTGTTTAACATTTAGGTCATTTTCGTCCTCCCTAGGCTTATTCTAATCCAATTAGGATTTTTAACCAATCTTGTGCATCCAATATGTGATTTTGTGTCATTTTGTGTCATTGGTTGACTATTTAGGTCATTTTCGTCCTCCCTAGGCTTATTCTAATCCAATTAGGGTTTTTAACCAATCTTGTGCATCCAATATGTGATTTTGTGTCATTTTGTGTCATTGGTTGAACATTTAGTTCATTTTCGTTCTCCCTAGGCTTATTCTAATCTAATTAGGGTTTTTAACCAATCTTGTGCATCTAATATGTGATTTGGTATCATTTTGTGTCATTGGTTGAACATTTAGGTCTTTTTCTTCCTCCCTAGGCTTATTCTAGTCCAATTAGGGTTTTTATCCAATCTTGTGCATCCAATATGTGATTTTGTGTCATTTTGTGTCATTGGTTGAACATTTAGGTCATTTTCGTCCTCCTTAGGCTTATTCTAATCCAATTAGGGTTTTTAACCAATCTTGTGCATCCAATATGTGATTTTGTGTCATTTTGTGTCATTGGGTGAACATTTAGGTCATTTTCGTTCTCCCTAGGCTTATTGTAATCCAATTAGGGTTTTTGACCAATCTTGTGCATCCAATATGTGATTTTGTTTCATTGGTTGAACATTTAGGTCATTTTCGTCTTCCCTAGGCTTATTCTAATCCAATTAGTGTTTTTAACCAATCTTGTGCATCCAATATGTGATTTTGTGTCATTTTGTGTCATTGGTGGAACGTTTAGGTCATTTTTGTCCTCCCTATGCTTATTCTACTCCAATTAGGGTTTTTAACCAATCTTGTGCATCCAATATGTCATTTTGTGTCATTGGTTGACTATTTAGGTCATTTTCGTCCTCCCTTGGCTTATTCTAATCCAATTAGGGTTTTTAACCAATCTTGTGCATCCAATATGTGATTTTGTGTCATTTTGTGTCATTGGTTGAACATTTAGTTCATTTTCGTTCTCCCTAGGCTTATTCTAATCCAATTAGGGTTTTTAACCAATCTTGTGCATCCAATATGCGATTTTGTGTCAATTTGTGTCATTGGTTGAACATTTAGGTCATTTTCGTCCTCCCTAGGCTTATTCTAATCCAATTAGGGTTTTTAACCAATCTTGTGCATCCAATATGTGATTTTGTGTCATTTTGTGTCATTGGTTGAACATTTAGGTCATTTTCGTCCTCCGTAGGCTTATTCTAATCCAATTAGGGTTTTTAACCAATCTTGTGCATCCAATATGTGATTTTGTGTCATTTGTTTAACATTTAGGTCATTTTCGTCCTCCCTAGGCTTATTCTAATCCAATTAGGATTTTTAACCAATCTTGTGCATCCAATATGTGATTTTGTGTCATTTTGTGTCATTGGTTGAACATTTAGTTCATTTTCGTTCTCCCTAGGCTTATTCTAATCTAATTAGGGTTTTTAACCAATCTTGTGCATCTAATATGTGATTTGGTGTCATTTTGTGTCATTGGTTGAACATTTAGGTCATTTTCGTCCTCCGTAGGCTTATTCTAATCCAATTAGGGTTTTTAACCAATCTTGTGCATCCAATATGTGATTTTGTGTCATTGGTTTAACATTTAGGTCATTTTTGTCCTCCCTAGGCTTATTCTAATCCAATTAGGGTTTTTAACCAATCTTGTGCATCCAATATGTGATTTTGTGTCGTTTGTTTAACATTTAGGTCATTTTCGTCCTCCCTAGGCTTATTCTAATCCAATTAGGATTTTTAACCATTCTTGTGCATCCAATATGTGATTTTGTGTCATTTTGTGTCATTGGTTGACTATTTAGGTCATTTTCGTCCTCCCTAGGCTTATTCTAATCCAATTAGGGTTTTTAACCAATCTTGTGCATCCAATATGTGATTTTGTGTCATTTTGTGTCATTGGTTGAACATTTAGTTCATTTTCGTTCTCCCTAGGCTTATTCTAATCTAATTAGGGTTTTTAACCAATCTTGTGCATCTAATATGTGATTTTGTGCCATTTTCTCTCGTTGGTTGAACATTTAGGTCATTTTCGTCCTCCCTAGGCTTATTCTAATCAAATTAGGGTTTTTAACCAATCTTGTGCATCTAATATGTGATTTTGTGTCATTTTGTGTCATTGGTTGAACATTTAGTTCATTTTCGTTCTCCCTAGGCTTATTCTAATCTAATTAGGGTTTTTAACCAATCTTGTGCATCTAATATGTGATTTTGTGTCATTTTGTGTCATTGGTTGAACATTTAGGTCATTTTCGTCCTCCCTAGGCTTATTCTAGTCCAATTAGGGTTTTTAACCAATCTTGTGCATCCAATATGTGATTTTCTGTCATTTTGTGTCATTGGTTTAACATTTAGGTCATTTTTGTCCTCCCTAGGCTTATTCTAATCCAATTAGGGTTTTTAACCAATCTTGTGCATCCAATATGTGATTTTGTGTCATTTGTTTAACATTTAGGTCATTTTCGTCCTCCCTAGGCTTATTCTAATCCAATTAGGATTTTTAACCAATCTTGTGCTTCCAATATGTGATTTTGTGTCATTTTGTGTCATTGGTTGACTATTTAGGTCATTTTCGTCCTCCCTAGGCTTATTCTAATCCAATTAGGGTTTTTAACCAATCTTGTGCATCCAATATGTGATTTTGTGTCATTTTGTGTCATTGGTTGAACATTTAGGTCATTTTCGTCCTCCCTAGGCTTATTCTAGTCCAATTAGGGTTTTTAACCAATCTTGTGCATCCAATATGTGATTTTGTGTCATTTTGTGTCATTGGTTGAACATTTAGGTCATTTTCGTTCTCCCTAGGCTTATTCTAATCCAATTAGGGTTTTTGACCAATCTTGTGCATCCAATATGTGATTTTGTGTCATTTGTTTAACATTTAGGTCATTTTCGTCCACCCTAGGCTTATTCTAATCCAATTAGGATTTTTAACCAATCTTGTGCATCCAATATGTGATTTTGTGTCATTTTGTGTCATTGGTTGAACATTTAGGTCATTTTCGTCCTCCCTAGGCTTATTCTAACCCAATTAGGGTTTTTAACCAATCTTGTGCATCTAATATGTGATTTTGTGTCATTTTGTGTCATTGGTTGAACGTTTAGGTCATTTTCGTCCTTCCTAGGCTTATTCTAATCCAATTAGGGTTTTTAACCAATCTTGTGCATCCAATATGTGATTTTGTGCCATTTTGTGTCATTGGTTGAACATTTAGGTCATTTTCGTCCTCCCTAGGCTTATTGTAATCCAATTAGGGTTTTTAACCAATCTTGTGCATCCAATATGTCATTTTGTGTCATTGGTTGAACATTTAGGTCATTTTCGTCCTCCCTAGGCTTATTCTAATCCAATTAGGGTTTTTAACCAATCTTGTGCATCCAATATGTGATTTTGTGTCATTTTGTGTCATTTGTTGAACATTTAGGTCATTTTCGTCCTCCCTAGGCCTATTCTAATCCAATTAGGGTTTTTAACCAATCTTGTGCATCCAATATGTGATTTTGTGTCCTTTTATGTCATTGGATGAACATTTAGGTCATTTGGGTCCTCCCTAGGCTTATTCTAATCCAATTAGGGTTTTTAACCAATCTGTGCATCCAATATGTGATTTTGTGTCATTTTGTGTCATTGGTTGAACATTTAGGTCATTTTCGTCCTCCCTAGGCTTATTCTAATCCAATTAGGATTTTTAACCAATCTTGTGCATCCAATATGTGATTTTGTGTCATTGGTTGAACATGTAGGTCATTTTCGTCCTCCCTAGGCTTATTCTAATCCAATTAGGGTTTTTAACCAATCTTGTGCATCCAATATGTGATTTTGTGTCATTGGTTGAACATTAAGGTCATTTTCGTCCTCCCTAGGCTTATTCTAATCCAATTAGGGTATTTAACCAATCTTGTGCATCCAATATGTGATTTTGTGTCATTGGTTGAACATGTAGGTCATTTTCGTCCTCCCTAGGCTTATTGTAATCCAATTAGGGTTTTTAACCAATCTTGTGCATCCAATATGTGATTTTGTGTCATTTTGTGTCATTGGTTGAACATTTAGGTCATTTTCGTCCTCCCTAGGCTTATTCTAATCCAATTAGGGTTTTTAACCAGCCTTGTGCATCCAATATGTGATTTTGTGTCATTTTGTATCATTGGTTGAACATTTAGGTCATTTTCGTCCTCCCTAGGCTTATTCTAATCCAATTAGGGTTTTTAACCAATCTTGTGCATCCAATATGTGATTTTGTGTCATTGGTTGAACATTTAGGTCATTTTCGTCCTCCCTTGGCTAATTCTAATCCAATTAGGGTTTTTAACCAATCTTGTGCATCCAATATGAGATTTTGTGTCATTTTGTGTCATTGGTTGAACATTTAGGTCATTTTCGTTCTCCCTAGGCTTATTCTAATCCAATTAGGGTTTTTAACCAATCTTGTGCATCCAATATGTGATTTTGTGTCATTTTGTGTCATTGGTTGAACATTTAGGTCATTTTCGTCCTCCCTAGGCTTATTCTAATCCAATTAGGGTTTTTAACCAATCATGAGCATCCAATATGTGATTTTGTGTCATTTTGTGTCATTGGTTGAACATTTAGGTCATTTTCGTCCTCCCTAGGCTTATTCTAATCCAATTAGGGTTTTTAACCAATCTTGTGCATCCAATATGTGATTTTGTGTCATTGGTTGAACATTTAGGTCATTTTCTTCCTCCCTAGGCTTATTCTAATCCAATTAGGGTTTTTTACCAATCTTGTGCATCCAATATGTGATTTTGTGTCATTTTGTGTCATTGGTTGAACATTTAGGTCATTTTCGTCCTCCCTAGGCTTATTCTAATCCAATTACGGTTTTTAACCAATCTTGTGCATCCAATATGTGATTTTGTGTCATTTTGTGTCATTGGTTGAACATTTAGGTCATTTTCGTCCTCCTTAGGCTTATTCTAATCCAATTAGGGTTTTTAACCAATCTTGTGCATCCAATATGTGATTTTGTGTCATTTTGTGTCATTGGGTGAACATTTAGGTCATTTTCGTTCTCCCTAGGCTTATTCTAATCCAATTAGGGTTTTTGACCAATCTTGTGCATCCAATATGTGATTTTGTTTCATTGGTTGAACATTTAGGTCATTTTCGTCCTCCCTAGGCTTATTCTAATCCAATTAGTGTTTTTAACCAATCTTGTGCATCCAATATGTGATTTTGTGTCATTTTGTGTCATTGGTGGAACGTTTAGGTCATTTTTGTCCTCTCTATGCTTATTCTACTCCAATTAGGGTTTTTAACCAATCTTGTGCATCCAATATGTCATTTTGTGTCATTGGTTGACTATTTAGGTCATTTTCGTCCTCCCTAGGCTTATTCTAATCCAATTAGGGTTTTTAACCAATCTTGTGCATCCAATATGTGATTTTGTGTCATTTTGTGTCATTGGTTGAACATTTAGTTCATTTTCGTTCTCCCTAGGCTTATTCTAATCTAATTAGGGTTTTTAACCAATCTTGTGCATCTAATATGTGATTTGGTGTCATTTTGTGTCATTGGTTGAACATTTAGGTCATTTTCGTCTTCCCTAGGCTTATTCTAGTCCAATTAGGGTTTTTATCCAATCTTGTGCATCCAATATGTGACTTTGTGTCATTTTGTGTCATTGGTTGACTATTTAGGTCATTTTCGTCCTCCCTGAGCTTTTTCTAATCCAATTAGGGTTTTTAACCAATCTTGTGCATCCAATATGTGATTTTGTGTCATTTTGTGTCATTGGTTGAACATTTAGGTCATTTTCGTCCTCCTTAGGCTTATTCTACTCCAATTAGGGTTTTTAACCAATCTTGTGCATTCAATATGTGATTTTGTGTCATTTTGTGTCATTGGTTGACTATTTAGGTCATTTTCGTCCTCCCTAGGCTTATTCTAATCCAATTAGGGTTTTTAACCAACCAGTTGCATCCAATATGTGATTTTGTGTCATTTTGTGTCTTTGGTTGAACATTTAGGTCATTTTCGTTCTCCCTAGGCTTATTCTAATCTAATTAGGGTTTTTAACCAATCTTGTGCATCTAATATGTGATTTTGTGTCATTTTGTGTCATTGGTTGAACATTTAGGTCATTTTCGTCCTCCCTAGGCTTATTCTAGTCCAATTAGGGTTTTTAACCAATCTTGTGCATCCAATATAAGATTTTGTGTCATTTTGTGTCATTGGTTTAACATTTAGGTCATTTTTGTCCTCCCTAGGCTTATTCTAATCCAATTACGGTTTTTAACCAATCTTGTGCATCCAATATGTGATTTTGTGTCATTTGTTTAACATTTAGGTCATTTTCGTCCTCCCTAGGCTTATTCTAATCCAATTAGGATTTTTAACCAATCTTGTGCATCCAATATGTGATTTTGTGTCATTTTGTGTCATTGGTTGAACATTTAGGTCATTTTCGTCCTCCCTGGGCTTATTCTAATCTAATTAGGGTTTTTAACCAATCTTGTGCATCTAATATGTGATTTTGTGTCATTTTGTGTCATTGGTTGAACGTTTAGGTCATTTTCGTCCTCCCTAGGCTTATTCTAATCCAATTAGGGTTTTTAACCAATCTTGTGCATCCAATATGTGACTTTGTGTCATTTTGTGTCATTGGTTGAACATTTAGGTCATTTTCGTCCTCCCTAGGCTTATTCTAATCCAATTAGGGTTTTTAACCAATCTTGTGCATCCAATATGTGATTTTGTGTCATTTGTTTAACATTTAGGTCATTTTCGTCCTACCTAGGCTTATTCTAATCCAATTAGGGTTTTTAACCAATCTTGTGCATCCAATATGTGATTTTGTTTCATTGGTTGAACATTTAGGTCATTTTCGTCCTCCCTAGGCTTATTCTAATCCAATTAGTGTTTTTAACCAATCTTGTGCATCCAATATGTGATTTTGTGTCATTTTGTGTCATTGGTGGAACGTTTAGGTCATTTTTGTCCTCCCTAGGCTTATTCTACTCCAATTAGGGTTTTTAACCAATCTTGTGCATCCAATATCTGATTTTGTGTCATTTTGTATCATTGGTTGAACATTTACGTCCTTTTCGTCCTCCCTAGGCTTATCCAATTAGGGTTTTTAACCAATCTTGTGCATCCAATATGTGATTTTGTATCATTTGTTTAACATTTAGGTCATTTTCGTCCTCCCTAGGCTTATTCTAATCCAATTAGGATTTTTAACCAATCTTGTGCATCCAATATGTGATTTTGTGTCATTTTGTGTCATTGGTTGACTATTTAGGTCATTTTCGTCCTCCCTAGGCTTATTCTAATCCAATTAGGGTTTTTAACCAATCTTGTGCATCCAATATGTGATTTTGTGTCATTTTGTGTCATTGGTTGAACATTTAGTTCATTTTCGTTCTCCCTAGACTTATTCTAATCTAATTAGGGTTTTTAACCAATCTTGTGCATCTAATATGTGATTTGGTGTCATTTTGTGTCATTGGTTGAACATTTAGGTCATTTTCGTCTTCCCTATGCTTATTCTAGTCCAATTAGGGTTTTTATCCAATCTTGTGCATCCAATATGTGATTTTGTGTCATTTTGTGTCTTTGGTTGAACATTTAGGTCATTTTCGTTCTCCCTAGGCTTATTCTAATCTAATTAGGGTTTTTAACCAATCTTGTGCATCTAATATGTGATTTTGTGTCATTTTGTGTCATTGGTTGAACATTTAGGTCATTTTCGTCCTCCCTAGGCTTATTCTAGTCCAATTAGGGTTTTTAACCAATCTTGTGCATCCAATATGTGATTTTGTGTCATTTTGTGTCATTGGTTTAACATTTAGGTCATTTTTGTCCTCCCTAGGCTTATTCTAATCCAATTAGGGTTTTTAACCAATCTTGTGCATCCAATATGTGATTTTGTGTCATTTGTTTAACATTTAGGTCATTTTCGTCCTCCCTAGGCTTATTCTAATCCAATTAGGATTTTTAACCAATCTTGTGCATCCAATATGTCATTTTGTGTCATTTTGTGTCATTGGTTGAACATTTAGGTCATTTTCGTCCTCCCTGGGCTTATTCTAACCCAATTAGGGTTTTTAACCAATCTTGTGCATCTAATATGTGATTTTGTGTCATTTTGTGTCATTGGTTGAACGTTTAGGTCATTTTCGTCCTCCCTAGGCTTATTCTAATCCAATTAGAGTTTTTAACCAATCTTGTGCATCCAATATGTGACTTTGTGTCATTTTGTGTCATTGGTTGAACATTTAGGTCATTTTCGTCCTCCCTAGGCTTATTCTAGTTCAATTAGGGTTTTTAACCAATCTTGTGCATCCAATATGTGATTTTGTGCCATTTTCTCTCGTTGGTTGAACATTTAGGTCATTTTCGTCCTCCCTAGGCTTATTCTAATCCAATTAGGGTTTTTAACCAATCTTGTGCATCTAATATGTCATTTTGTGTCATTTTGTGTCATTGGTTGAACATTTAGGTCATTTTCGTCCACCCTAGGCATATTCTACTCCAATTAGGGTTTTTAACCAATCTTGTGCATCCAATATGTGAATTTGTGTCATTTGTTTAACATTTAGGTCATTTTCGTCCTACCTAGGCTTATTCTAATCCAATTAGGGTTTTTAACCAATCTTGTGCATCCAATATGTGATTTTGTTTCATTGGTTGAACATTTAGGTCATTTTCGTCCTCCCTAGGCTTATTCTAATACAATTAGTGTTTTTAACCAATCTTGTGCATCCAATATGTGATTTTGTGTCATTTTGTGTCATTGGTGGAACGTTTAGGTCATTTTTGTCCTCCCTAGGCTTATTCTACTCCAATTAGGGTTTTTAACCAATCTTGTGCATCCAATATCTGATTTTGTGTCATTTTGTATCATTGGTTGAACATTTACGTCCTTTTCGTCCTCCCTAGGCTTATCCAATTAGGGTTTTTAACCAATCTTGTGCATCCAATATGTGATTTTGTATCATTTGTTTAACATTTAGGTCATTTTCGTCCTCCCTAGGCTTATTCTAATCCAATTAGGATTTTTAACCAATCTTGTGCATCCAATATGTGATTTTGTGTCATTTTGTGTCATTGGTTGACTATTTAGGTCATTTTCGTCCTCCCTAGGCTTATTCTAATCCAATTAGGGTTTTTAACCAATCTTGTGCATCCAATATGTGATTTTGTGTCATTTTGTGTCATTGGTTGAACATTTAGTTCATTTTCGTTCTCCCTAGGCTTATTCTAATCTAATTAGGGTTTTTAACCAATCTTGTGCATCTAATATGTGATTTTGTGTCATTTTGTGTCATTGGTTGAACAATTAGGTCATTTTCGTCCTCCCTAGGCTTATTCTAGTCCAATTAGGGTTTTTAACCAATCTTGTGCATCCAATATGTGATTTTATGTCATTTTGTGTCATTGGTTGAACATTTAGGTCATTTTCGTCCTCCCTAGGCTTATTCTAATCCAATTAGGGTTTTTAACCAATCTTGTGCATCCAATATGTGATTTTGTGTCATTTGTTTAACATTTAGGTCATTTTCGTCCTCCCTAGGCTTATTCTAATCCAATTAGGATTTTTAACCTATCTTGTGCATCCAATATGTCATTTTGTGTCATTTTGTGTCATCGGTTGAACATTTAGGTCATTTTCGTCCTCCCTGGGCTTATTCTAACCCAATTAGGGTTTTTAACCAATCTTGTGCATCTAATATGTGATTTTGTGTCATTTTGTGTCATTGGTTGAACGTTTAGGTCATTTTCGTCCTCCCTAGGCTTATTCTAATCCAATTAGGGTTTTTAACCAATCTTGTGCATCCAATATGTGACTTTGTGTCATTTTGTGTCATTGGTTGAACATTTAGGTCATTTTCGTCCTCCCTAGGCTTATTCTAATCCAATTAGGGTTTTTAACCAATCTTGTGCATCCAAAATGTGATTTTGTGTCATTTGTTTAACATTTAGGTCATTTTCGTCCTCCCTAACCTTATTCTAATCCAATTAGGATTTTTAACCAATCTTGTGCATCCAATATGTGATTTTGTGTCATTTTGTGTCATTGGTTGAACATTTAGGTCATTTTCGTCCTCCCTAGGCTTATTCTAACCCAATTAGGGTTTTTAACCAATCTTGTGCATCCAATATGTGATTTTGTGTCATTTGTTTAACATTTAGGTCATTTTCGTCCTACCTAGGCTTATTCTAATCCAATTAGGGTTTTTAACCAATCTTGTGCATCCAATATGTGATTTTGTTTCATTGGTTGAAAATTTAGGTCATTTTCGTCCTCCATAGGCTTATTCTAATCCAATTAGTGTTTTTAACCAATCTTGTGCATCCAATATGTGATTTTTTGTCATTTTGTGTCATTGGCGGAACG
The DNA here is from genome assembly GCA_037974755.1 of Cicer yamashitae. Classification (NCBI taxonomy): domain Eukaryota; kingdom Viridiplantae; phylum Streptophyta; class Magnoliopsida; order Fabales; family Fabaceae; genus Cicer; species Cicer yamashitae. The sequence continues at coordinate 17,821,288 of JBBPBQ010000008.1, read as the reverse complement.
TTTAGGTCATTTTTATCCTCCCTAGGCTTATTCTACTCCAATTAGGGTTTTTAACCAATCTTGTGCATCCAATATGTGATTTTGTGTCATTTTGTGTCATTGGTTGACTATTTAGGTCATTTTCGTCCTCCCTGAGCTTTTTCTAATCCAATTAGGGTTTTTAACCAATCTTATGCATCCAATATGTGATTTTGTGTCATTTTGTGTCATTGGTTGAACATTTAGTTCATTTTCGTTCTCCCTAGGCTTATTCTAATCTAATTAGGGTTTTTAACCAATCTTGTGCATCTAATATGTGATTTTGTGTCATTTTGTATCATTGGTTGAACATTTAGGTCATTTTCGTCCTCCCTAGGCTTATTCTAGTCCAATTAGGGTTTTAAACCAATCTTGTGCATCCAATATGTGATTTTGTGCCATTTTCTCTCATTGGTTGAACATTTAGGTCATTTTCGTCCTCCCTAGGCTTATTCTAATCCAATTAGGGTTTTTAACCAATCTTGTGCATCCAATATGTCATTTTGTGTCATTGGTTGAACATTTAGGTCATTTTCGTCCTCCCTAGGCTTATTCTAATCGAATTAGGGTTTTTAACCAATCTTGTGCATCCAATATGTGATTTTGTGTCATTTTGTGTCATTGGTTTAACATTTAGGTCATTTTCGTCCTCCCTAGGCTTATTCTAATCCAATTAGGGTTTTTAGCCAATCTTGTGCATCCAATATGTGATTTTGTGTCGTTTTGTGTCATTGGTTGAACATTTAGGTCATTTTCGTCCTCCCTAGGCTTATTCTAATCCAATTACAGTTTTTCACCAATCTTGTGCATCCAATATGTGATTTTGTGTCATTTTGTGTCATTGGTTGAACATTTAGGTCATTTTCGTCCTCCCTAGGCTTATTCTAATCCAATTAGGGTTTTTAACCAATCTTGTGCATCCAATATGTGATTTTGTGTCATTTTGTGTCATTGGTTGAACATTTAGGTCATTTTCGTCCTCCCTAGGCTTATTCTAATCCAATTACGGTTTTTAACCAATCTTGTGCATCCAATATGTGATTTTGTGTCATTTTGTGTCATTGGTTGAAGATTTAGGTCATTTTCGTCCTCCCAAGGCTTATTCTAATCCAATTAGGGTTTTTAACTAATCTTGTGGATCTAATATGTGATTTTGTGTCATTTTGTGTCTTTGGTTGAACATTTAGGTCATTTTTGTCCTCCCTAGGCTAATTCTAATCCAATTAGGGTTTTTAACCAATCTTGTGCATCCAATATGTGATTTTGTGTCATTTTGTGTCATTGGTTGAACATTTAGGTCATTTTCGTCCTCCCTAGGCTTATTCTAATCCAATTAGGGTTTTTAACCAATCTTGTGCATCCAATATGTGATTTTGTGTCATTTTGTGTCCTTGGTTGAACATTTCAGTCATTTTCGTCCTCCCTAGGCTTATTCTAATCCAATTACGGTTTTTAACAAATCTTGTGCATCCAATATGTGATTTTGTGTAATTGGTTGAACATTTAGGTCATTTTCGTCGTCCCTAGGCTTATTCTAATCCAATTAGGGTTTATAACCAATCTTGTGCATCCAATATGTGATTTTGTGTCATTGGTTGAACATTTAGGTCATTTTCGTCCTCCCTAGGCTTATTCTAATCCAATTAGTGTTTTTAACCAATCTTGTGCATCCAATATGTGATTTTGTGACATTTTGTGTCATTGGTTGAACATTTAGGTCATTTTCGTCCTCCCTAGGCTTATTCTAATCCAATTAGGGTTTTTAACCAATCTTGTGCATCCAATATGTGATTTTGTTTCATTGGTTGAACATTTAGGTCATTTTCGTCCTCCCTAGGCTTATTCTAATCCAATTAGTGTTTTTAACCAATCTTGTGCATCCAATATGTGATTTTGTGTCATTTTGTGTCATTGGTGGATCGTTTAGGTCATTTTTGTCCTCCCTAGGCTTATTCCACTCCAATTAGGGTTTTTAACCAATCTTGTGCATCCAATATGTGATTTTGTGTCATTTTCTGTCATTGGTTGACTATTTAGGTCATTTTCGTCCTCCCTGAGCTTTTTCTAATCCAATTAGGGTTTTTAACCAATCTTGTGCATCCAATATGTGATTTTGTGTCATTTTGTGTCATTGGTTGAACATTTAGTTCATTTTCGTTCTCCCTAGGCTTATTCTAATCTAATTAGGGTTTTTAACCAATCTTGTGCATCTAATATGTGATTTGGTATCATTTTGTGTCATTGGTTGAACATTTAGGTCTTTTTCTTCCTCCCTAGGCTTATTCTAGTCCAATTAGGGTTTTTATCCAATCTTGTGCATCCAATATGTGATTTTGTGTCATTTTGTGTCATTGGTTGAACATTTAGGTCATTTTCGTCCTCCTTAGGCTTATTCTAATCCAATTAGGGTTTTTAACCAATCTTGTGCATCCAATATGTGATTTTGTGTCATTTTGTGTCATTGGTTGAACATTTAGGTCATTTTCGTCCTTCCTAGGCTTATTCTAATCCAATAAGGATTTTAACCTATCTTGTGCATCCAATATGTGATTTTGTGTCATTGTTTGAACATTTAGGTCATTTTCGTCCTCCCTTGGCTTATTCTAATCCAATTAGGGTTTTTAACCAATCTTATGCATCCAATATGTGATTTTGTGTCATTTTGTGTCATTGGTTGAACATTTAGGTCATTTTCGTCCTCCCTAGGCTTATTCTAATCCAATTAGGGTTTTTAACCAATCTTGTGCATCCAATATGTGATTTTGTGTCATTTTGTGTCATTGGTTGAACATTTAGGTCATTTTCGTCCTCCCTAGGCTTATTCTAATCCAATTAAGGTTTTTACCAATCTTGTGCATCCAATATGTGATTTTGTGTCATTTTGTGTCATTGGTTGAACATTTAGGTCATTTTCGTCCTCCCTAGGCTTATTCTAATCCAATTAGGGTTTTTAACCAATCTTGTGCATCCAATATGAGATTTTGTGTCATTTTGTGTCATTGGTTGAACATTTAGGTCATTTTCGTTCTCCCTAGGCTTATTCTAATCCAATTAGGGTTTTTAACCAATCTTGTGCATCCAATATGTGATTTTGTGTCATTTTGTGTCATTGGTTGAACATTTAGGTCATTTTCGTCCTCCCTAGGCTTATTCTAATCCAATTAGGGTTTTTAACCAATCTTGTGCATTCAATATGTGATTTTGTGTCATTTTGTGTTTTAGGTCATTTTCGTCCTCCCTAGGCTTATTCTAATCCAATTAGGGTTTTTAACCAATCTTGTGCATCCAATATGTGATTTTGTGTCATTTTGTGTCATTGGTTGAACATTTAGGTCATTTTCGTCCTCCCTAGGCTTATTCTAATCCAATTAGGGTTTTTAACCAATCTTGTGCATCCAATATGTGATTTGGTGTCATTGGTTGAAAATTTAGGTCATTTTCGTCCTCCCTAGGCTTATTCTAATCCAATTAGCGTTTTTAACCAATCTTGTGCGTCCAATATGTGATTTTGTGTCATTGGTTGAACATTTAGGTCATTTTCGTCCTCCACAGGCTTATTCTAATCCAATTAGGGTTTTTAACCAATCTTGTGCATCCAATATGTGATTATGTGTTGTTTTGTGTCATTGGTTGAACATTTAGGTCATTTTCGTCCTCCCTAGGCTTATTCTAATCCAATTAGGGTTTTTAACCAATCTTGTGCATCCAATATGTGATTTTGTGTCATTTTGTGTCATTGGTTGAACATTTAGGTCATTTTCGTCCTCCCTAGGCTTATTCTAATCCAATTAGGGTTTTTAACCAATCTTGTGCATATGATAAGTGATTTTATGTCATTGGTAATCCAATTAGGTCATTTTCGTCCTCCCTAGGCTTATTACAATCCAATTAGGGTTTTTAACCAATCTTGTGCATCCAATATGTGATTTTGTGTCATTTTGTGTCATTGGTTGAACATTTAGGTCATTTTCGTCCTCCCTAGGCTTATTCTAATCCAATTAGGGTTTTTAACCAATCTTGTGCATCCAATATGTGATTTTGTGTCATTATGTGTCATTGGTTGAACATTTAGGTCATTTTGGTCCTCCCTAGGCATATTCTAATCCAATTAGGGTTTTTAACCAATCTTGTGCATCCAATATGTGATTTTGTGTCATTTTGTGTCATTGGTTGAACATTTAGGTCATTTTCGTCCTCCCTAGGCTTATTCTAATCCAATTAGGGTTTTTAACCAATCTTGTGCATCCAATATGTGATTTTGTGTCATTTTGTGTCATTGGTTGAACATTTAGGTCAGTTTAGTCCTCCCTAGGCTTATTCTAATCCAATTAGGTTTTTAACCAATCTTGTGCATCCAATATGTGATTTTGTGTCATTGGTTGAACATTTAGGTCATTTTCGTCCTCCCTAGGCTTATTCTAATCCAATTAGAGTTTTTAACCAATCTTGTGCGTCCAATATGTGATTTTGCGTCATTTTGTGTCATTAGTTGAACATTTAGGTCATTTTCGTCCTCCCTAGGCTTATTCTAATCCAATTAGGGTTTTTAACCAATCTTGTGCATCCAATATGTGATTTTGTGTCATTTTGTGTCATTGGTTGAACATTTAGGTCATTCGTCCTCCCTAGGCTCTTTTTAATCCAATTAGGGTTTTTAACCAATCTTGTGCATACAATATGTGATTTTGTGTCATTGGTTGAACATTTAGGTCATTTTCGTCCTCCCTAGGCTTATTCTAATCCAATTAGGGTTTTTAACCAATCTTGTGCATCCAATATGTGATTTTCTGTCATTGGTTAAACATTTAGGTCATTTTCGTCCTCCCTAGGCTTATTCTAATCCAATTAGGGTTTTTAACCAATCTTGTGCATCCAATATGTGATTTTGTGTCATTTTGTGTCATTGGTTGAACATTTAGGTCATTTTCGTCCTCCCTAGGCTTATTCTAATCCAATTAGGGTTTTTAACCAATCTTGTGCATCCAATATGTGATTTTGTGTCATTTTGTGTCATTGGTTGAACATTTAGGTCATTTTCGTCCTCCCTAGGCTTATTCTAATCCAATTATGGTTTTTAACCAATCATGTGCATCCAATATGTCATTTTGTGTCATTGGTTGAACATTTAGGTCATTTTCGTCCTCCCTAGGCTTATTCTAATCCAATTAGGGTTTTTAACCAATCTTGTGCATCCAATATGTCATTTTGTGTCATTGGTTGAACATTTAGGTCATTTTCGTCCTCCCTAGGCTTATTCTAATCCAATTATGATTTTTAACCAATCTTGTGCATCCAATATGTGATTTTGTATCATTTTGTGTCATTGGTTGAACATTTAGTTCATTTTCGTTCTCCCTAGGCTTATTCTAATCTAATTAGGGTTTTTAACCAATCTTGTGCATCTAATATGTGATTTGGTGTCATTTTGTGTCATTGGTTGAACATTTAGGTCATTTTCGTCCTCCCTAGGCTTATTCTAGTCCAATTAGGGTTTTTATCCAATCTTGTGCATCCAATATGTGATTTTGTGTCATTTTGTGTTATTGGTTGAACATTTAGGTCATTTTCGTCCTCCAAAGGCTTATTCTAATCCAATTAGTGTTTTTAACCAATCTTGTGCATCCAATATGTGATTTTGTGTCATTTTGTGTCATTGGTGGAACGTTTAGGTCATTTTCGTCCTCCTTAGGCTTATTCTACTCCAATTAGGGTTTTTAACCAATCTTGTGCATTCAATATGTGATTTTGTGTCATTTTGTGTCATTGGTTGACTATTTAGGTCATTTTCGTCCTCCCTAGGCTTATTCTAATCCAATTAGGGTTTTTAACCAACCAGTTGCATCCAATATGTGATTTTGTGTCATTTTGTGTCTTTGGTTGAACATTTAGGTCATTTTCGTTCTCCCTAGGCTTATTCTAATCTAATTAGGGTTTTAAACCAATCTTGTGCATCTAATATGTGATTTTGTGTCATTTTGTGTCATTGGTTGAACATTTAGGTCATTTTCGTCCTCCCTAGGCTTATTCTAGTCCAATTAGGGTTTTTAACCAATCTTGTGCATCCAATATGTGATTTTCTGTCATTTTGTGTCATTGGTTTAACATTTAGGTCATTTTTGTC
>JBBPBQ010000008.1:17791958-17810932 GCA_037974755.1 Cicer yamashitae | reverse complement strand
ATTTAGGTCATTTTCGTCCTCCCTAGGCTTATTCTAATCCAATTAGGATTTTTAACCAATCTTGTGTATCCAATATGTGATTTTGTGTCATTTTGTGTCATTGGTTGAACATTTAGGTCATTTTCGTCCTCCCTAGGCTTATTCTAATCCAATTAGGGTTTTTAAAAAATCTTGTGCATCCAATATCTGATTTTTTGTCATTTTGTGTCATTGGTTGAAAATTTAGGTCATTTTTTGTCTCCCTAGGCTTATTCTAATCCAATTAGGGTTTTTAACCAATCTTGTGCATCCAATATGCGATTTTGTGTCAATTGGTGTCATTGGTTGAACATTTAGGTCATTTTCGTCCTCCCTAGGCTTATTCTAATCCAATTAGGGTTTTTAACCAATCTTGTGCATCCAATATGTGATTTTGTGTCATTTTGTGTCATTGGTTGAACATTTAGGTCATTTTCGTTCTCCCTAGGCTTATTCTAATCCAATTAGGGTTTTTAACCAATCTTGTGCATCCAATATGTGATTTTGTTTCATTGGTTGAACATTTAGGTCATTTTCGTCCTCCCTAGGCTCATCCTAATCCAATTAGTGTTTTTAACCAATCTTGTGCATCCAATATGTGATTTTGTGTCATTTTGTGTCATTGGTGGAACGTTTAGGTCATTTTTGTCCTCCCTAGGCTTATTCTACTCCAATTAGGGTTTTTAACCAATCTTGTGCATCCAATATGTGATTTTGTGTCATTTTGTGTCATTGGTTGACTATTTAGGTCATTTTCGTCCTCCCTATGCTTATTCTAATCCAATTAGGGTTTTTAACCAATCTTGTGCATCCAATATGTGATTTTGTGTCATTTTGTGTCATTGGTTGAACATTTAGTTCATTTTCGTCCTCCCTAGGCTTATTCTAATCCAATTAGGGTTTTTAACCAATCTTGTGCATATAATAAGTGATTTTTTGTCATTGGTAATCCAATTAGGTCATTTTCGTCCTCGCTAGGCTTATTCTAATCCAATTAGGGTTTTTAACCAATCTTGTGCATCCAATATGTGATTTTGTGTCATTGGTTGAACATTTAGGTCATTTTTGTCCTCCCTAGGCTTATTCTAATCCAATTAGGGTTTTTAACCAATCTTGTGCAACCAATATGTGAGATTGTGTCATTGGTTGAACATTTAGGTCATTTTCGTCCTCCCTAGGCTTATTCTAATCCAATTAGGGTTTTTAACCAATCTTGTGCATCCAATATGTGATTTTGTGTCATTTTGTGTCATTGGTTGAACATTTAGGTCATTTTCGTTCTCCCTAGGCTTATTCTAATCCAATTAGGGTTTTTAACCAAACTAGTGCACCCAATACGTCATTTTGTGTCATTGGTTGAACATTTAGGTCATTTTCGTCCTCCCTAGGCTTATTCTAATCCAATTAGGGTTTTTAACCAATCTTGTGCATCCAATATGTGATTTTGTGTCATTTTGTGTCATTGGTTGAACATTTAGGTCATTTTCGTCCTCCCTAGGCTTATTCTAATCCAATTAGGGTTTTTAACCAATCTTGTGCATCCAATATGTGATTTTGTGTCATTTTGTGTCATTGGTTGAACATTTAGGTCATTTTCGTCTTCCCTAGGCTTATTTTAATCCAATTAGGGTTTTTAACCAATCTTGTGCATCCAATATATGATTTTGTGTCATTGGTTGAACATTTATGTCATTTTCGTCCTCCCTAGGCTTATTCTAATCCAATTAGGGTTTTTAACCAATTTTGTGCATCCAATATGTGATTTTGTGTCATTGGTTGAACATTTAGGTCATTTTCGTCCTCCCTAGGCTTATTCTAATCCAATTAGGGTTTTTAACCAATCTTGTGCATCCAATATATGATTTTGTGTCATTGGTTGCACATTTAGGTAATTTTCGTCCTCCCTAGGCTTATTCTAATCTAATTAGGGTTTTTAACCAATCTTGTGCATCCAATATGTGATTTTGTGTCATTATGTGTCATTGTTTGAACATTTAGGTCATTTTCGTCCTCCCTAGGCTTATTCTAATCCAATTAGGGTTTTTAACCAATCTTGTGCATCCAATATGTGATTTTGTGTCATTTTGTGTCATTGGTTGAACATTTAGGTCATTTTCGTCCTCCGAAGGCTTATTCTCATCCAATTAGGGTTTTTAAACAATTTTGTGCATTGAATATGTGATTTTGTGTCATTGGTTGCGCATTTAGATCATTTTCGTCCTCCCTAGGCTTATTCTAATCCAATTAGGGTTTTTAACCAATCTTGTGCATCCAATATGTGATTTGGTGTCATTTTGTGTCATTGGTTGAACATTTAGGTCATTTTCGTCCTCCCTAGGCTTATTCTAATCCAATTAGGGTTTTTAACCAATCTTGTGCATCCAATATGTGATTTTGTGTCATTGGTTGCACATTTAGGTCATTTTCGTCCTCCCTAGGCTTATTCTAATCCAATTAGGGTTTTTAACCAATCTTGTGCATCCAATATGTGATTTTGTGTCATTTTATGTCATTGGTTGAACATTTAGGTCGTTTTCGTCCTCCCTTGGCCTATTCTAATCAAATTAGGGTTTTTAACCAATCTTGTGCATCCAATATGTGATTTGGTGTCATTTTGTGTCATTGGTTGAACATTTAGGTCATTTTCGTCCTCCCTAGGCTTATTCTAATCCAATTAGGGTTTTTAACCAATCTTGTGCATCCAATATGTGATTTTGTGTCATTTTGTGTCATTGGTTGAACATTTAGGTCATTTTCGTCCTCCCAAGGCTTATTCTAATCTAATTAGGGTTTTTAAACAATCTTGTGCATCCAATACATGATTTTGTGTCATTGGTTGCAAATTTAGGTCATTTTCGTCCTCTCTAGGCTTATTCTAATCCAATTAGGGTTTTTAACCAAAATTGTGCATCCCATATGTAATTTTGTGTCATTTTGTGTCATTGGTTGAACATTTAGGTCATTTTCGTCCTCCGAAGGCTTATTCTCATCCAATTAGGGTTTTTAAACAATTTTGTGCATCCAATATGTGATTTTGTGTCATTGGTTGCACATTTAGATCATTTTCGTCCTCCCTAGGCTTATTCTAATCCAATTAGGGATTTTAACCAATGTTGTGCATCCAATATGTGATTTGGTGTCATTTTGTGTCATTGGTTGAAAATTTAGGTCATTTTCGTCCTCCCTAGGCTTATTCTAAACCAATTTGGGTTTTTAACAAATCTTGTGCATCCAATATGTGATTTGGTGTCATTTTGTGTCATTGGTTGAACATTTAGGTCATTTTCGTCCTCCCTAGGCTTATTCTAATCCAATTAGGGTTTTTAACCAATCTTGTGCATCCAATATGTGATTTTGTGTCATTTTGTGTCATTGGTTGAACATTTAGGTCATTTTCGTTCTCCCTAGGCTTATTCTAATCCAATTAGGGTTTTTAACAAATCTTGTGCATCCAATATGTGATTTTGTGTCATTTTGTGTCATTGGTTGAACATTTAGGTCATTTTCGTCCTCCCTAGGCTTATTCTAATCCAATTACGGTTTTTAACCAATCTTGTGCATCCAATATGTGATTTTGTGTCATTTTTTGTCATTGGTTGAACATTTAGGTGATTTTCGTCCTCCCTAGGCTACTTCTAATCCAATTAGGGTTTTTAACCAATGTTGTGCATCCAATATGTGATTTTGTGTCATTTTGTGTCATTGGTTGAACATTTAGGTCATTTTCGTCCTCCCTAGGCTTATTCTAATCCAATTAGGGTTTTTAACCAATCTTGTGCATCCAATATGTGATTTTGTGTCATTTTGTGTCATTGGTTGAACATTTAGGTCATTTTTGTCCTCCCTAGGCTTATTCTACTCCAATTAGGGTTTTTAACCAATCTTGTGCATCCAATATGTGATTTTGTGTCATTTTGTGTCATTGGTTGAACATTTAGGTCATTTTCGTCCTCCCTAGGCTTATTCTAATCCAATTAGGGTTTTTAACCAATCTTGTGCATCCAATATGTGATTTTGTGTCATTATGTGTCATTGGTTGAACATTTAGGTCATTTTGGTCCTCCCTAGGCATATTCTAATCCAATTAGGGTTTTTAACCAATCTTGTGCATCCAATATGTGATTTTGTGTCATTTTGTGTCATTGGTTGAACATTTAGGTCATTTTCGTCCTCCCTAGGCTTATTCTAATCCAATTAGGGTTTTTAACCAATCTTGTGCATCCAATATGTGATTTTGTGTCATTTTGTGTCATTGGTTGAACATTTAGGTCATTATCGTACTCCCTAGGCTTATTCTAATCCAGTTAGGGTTTTTAACCAATCTTGTGCATCCAATATGTGATTTTGTGTCATTTTGTATCATTGGTTGAACATTTAGGTCATTTTCGTCCTCCCTAGGCTTATTCTAATCCAATTAGGGTTTTTAACCAATCTTGTGCATCCAATATGTGACTTTGTGTCATTTTGTGTCATTGGTTGAACATTTAGGTCATTTTCGTCCTCCCTAGGCTTATTCTAGTCCAATTAGGGTTTTTAACCAATCTTGTGCATCCAATATGTGATTTTGTGCCATTTTCTCTCGTTGGTTGAACATTTAGGTCATTTTCGTCCTCCCTAGGCTTATTCTAATCAAATTAGGGTTTTTAACCAATCTTGTGCATCTAATATGTGATTTTGTGTCATTTTGTGTCATTGGTTGAACATTTAGTTCATTTTCGTTCTCCCTAGGCTTATTCTAATCTAATTAGGGTTTTTAACCAATCTTGTGCATCTAATATGTGATTTGGTGTCATTTTGTGTCATTGGTTGAACATTTAGGTCATTTTCGTCCTCCCTGGGCTTATTCTAACCCAATTAGGGTTTTTAACCAATCTTGTGCATCTAATATGTGATTTTGTGTCATTTTGTGTCATTGGTTGAACGTTTAGGTCATTTTCGTCCTCCCTAGGCTTATTCTAATCCAATTAGGGTTTTTAACCAATCTTGTGCATCCAATATGTGATTTTGTGCCATTTTGTGTCATTGGTTGAACATTTAGGTCATTTTCGTCCTGCCTAGGCTTATTCTAATCCAATTAGGGTTTTTAACCAATCTTTGCATCCAATATGTGATTTTGTGTCATTTTGTGTCATTGGTTGAACATTTAGGTCATTTTCGTCCTCCCTAGGCTTATTCTAATCCAATTAGGGTTTTTAACCAATCTTGTGCATCCAATATGTGATTTTGTGTCATTTTGTGCCATTGGTTGAACATTTAGGTCATTTTCGTCCTCCCTAGGCTTATTCTAATCCAATTAGGGTTTTTAACCAATCTTGTGCATCGAATATGTGATTTTGTGTCATTTTGTGTCATTGGTTGAACATTTAGGTCACTTTCGTCCTCCCTAGGCTTATTCTAATCCAATTCGGGTTTTTAACCAATCTTGTGCATCGAATATGTGATTTTGTGTCATTTTGTGTCATTGGTTGAACATTTAGGTCATTTTCATCCTCCCTAGGCTTATTCTAATCCAATTAGGGTTTTTAACCAATCTTGTGCATCCAATATGTGATTTTGTGTCATTTGTTTAACATTTAGGTCATTTTCGTCCTCCCTAAGCTTATTCTAATCCAATTAGGATTTTTAACCAATCTTGTGCATCCAATATGTGATTTTGTGTCATTTTGTGTCATTGGTTGAAGATTTAGGTCATTTTCGTCCTCCCTAGGCTTATTCTAACCCAATTAGGGTTTTTAACCAATCTTGTGCATCCAATATGTGATTTTGTGTCATTTGTTTAACATTTAGGTCATTTTCGTCCTACCTAGGCTTATTCTAATCCAATTAGGGTTTTTAACCAATCTTGTGCATCCAATATGTGATTTTTTGTCATTGGTTGAACATTTAGGTCAGTTTCGTCCTCCCTAGGCTTATTCTAATCCAATTAGGGTTTTTAACCAATCTTGTGCATCCAATATGTGATTTTGTGTCATTTTGTGTCATTGGTTGAACGTTTAGGTCATTTTCGTCCTCCCTAGGCTTATTCTAATCTAATTAGGGTTTTTAACCAATCTCGTGCATCCAATATGTGATTTTGTGTCATTTGTGTCATTGGTTGCACATTTAGGTCATTTTCGTTCTCCCTAGACTTATTCTAATCTAATTAGGGTTTTTAACCAATCTTGTGCATCCAATATGTGATTTTGTGTCATGGGTTGAACATTTAGGTCATTTTCGTCCTCCCTAGGCTTATGCTAATCCAACTAGGGTTTTTAACCAATCTTGTGCATCCAATATGTGATTTTGTGTCATTTTGTGTCATTGGTTGAACATTTAGGTCATTTTCGTCCTCCCTAGGCTTATTCTAATCCAATTAGGGTTTTTAACCAATCTTGTGCATCCAATATGTGATTTTCTGTCATTTGTCTAACATTTAGGTCATTTTCGTCCTCCCTAGGCTTATTCTAATCCAATTAGGATTTTTAACCAATCTTGTGCATCCAATATGTGATTTTGTGTCATTTTGTGTCATTGGTTGAACATTTAGGTCATTTTCGTCTTCCCTAGGCTTATTCTAACCCAATTAGGGTTTTTAACCAATCTTGTGCATCCAATATGTGATTTTGTGTCATTTGTTTAACATTTAGGTCATTTTCGTCCTACCTAGGCTTATTCTAATCCAATTAGGGTTTTTAACCAATCTTGTGCATCCAATATGTGATTTTGTTTCATTGGTTGAACATTTAGGTCATTTTCGTCCTCCCTAGGCTTATTCTAATCCAATTAGTGTTTTTAACCAATCTTGTGCATCCAATATGTGATTTTGTGTCATTTTGTGTCATTGGTGGAACGTTTAGGTCATTTTTATCCACCCTAGGCTTATTCTACTCCAATTAGGGTTTTTAACCAATCTTGTGCATCCAATATGTGATTTTGTGTCGTTGGTTGACATTTTAGGTCATTTTCGTCCTCCCTGAGCTTTTTCTAATCCAATTAGGGTTTTTAACCAATCTTGTGCATCCAATATGTGATTTTGTGTCATTTTGTGTCATTGGTTGCACATTTAGTTCATTTTCGTTCTCCCTAGGCTTATTCTAATCTAATTAGGGTTTTTAACCAATCTTGTGCATCTAATATGTGATTTTGTGTCATTTTGTATCATTGGTTGAACATTTAGGTCATTTTCGTCCTCCCTAGGCTTATTCTAGTCCAATTAGGGTTTTTAACCAATCTTGTGCATCGAATATGTGATTTTGTGTCATTTTGTGTCATTGGTTGATCATTTAGGTCATTTTCGTCCCCCCTAGGCTTATTCTAATCCAATTAGGGTTTTTAACCAATCTTGTGCATCCAATATGTGATTTTGTGTCATTGGTTTAACATTTAGGTCATTTTCGTCCTCCCTAGGCTTATTCTAATCCAATTAGGGTTTTTAACCAATCTTGTGCATCCATTATGTGATTTTGTGTCATTTTGTGTCATTGGTTGAACTTTTAGGTCATTTTCGTCCTCCCTAGGCTTATTCTAATCCAATTAGGGTTTTTAACCAATCTTGTGCATCCAATATGTGATTTTGTGTCATTTTGTGTCATTGGTTGAACATTTAGGTCATTTTCGTCCTCCCTAGGCTTATTCTAATCCAATTAGGGTTTTTAACCAATCTTGTGCATCCAATATGTGATTTTTTTTCATTTTGTGTCATTGGTTGAACATTTAGGTCATTTTCGTCCTCCCTAGGCTTATTCTAATCCAATTAGGGTTTTTAACCAATCTTGTGCATCCAATATGTGATTTTGTGTCATTTTGTGTCATTGGTTGAACATTTAGGTCATTTTCGTCCTCCCTAGGCTTATTCTAATCCAATTAGGGTTTTTAACCAATCTTGTGCATCCAATATGTCATTTTGTGTCATTGGTTAAACATTGAGGTCATTTTCGCCCTCCCTAGACTTATTCTAATCCAATTAGGGTTTTTAACCAATCTTGTGCATCCAATATGTGATTTTGTGTCATTGGTTGAACATTTAGGTCATTTTCGTCCTCCCTAGGCTTATTCTAATCCAATTAGGGGTTTTAACCAATCTTGTGCATCCAATATGTGATTTTTTGTCATTTTGTGTCACTGGTTGAACATTTAGGTCATTTTCGTCCTCCCTAGACTTATTCTAATCCAATTAGGGTTTTTAACCAATCTTGTGCATCCAATATGTGATTTTGTGTCATTGGTTGAACATTTAGGTCATTTTCGTCCTCCCTAGGCTTGTTCTAATCAAATTAGGATTTTTATCCAATCTTGTGCATCCCATATGTGATTTTGTGTCAATTTGTGTCATTGGGTGAACATTTTGGTCATTTTCGTTCTCCCTAGGCTTATTCTAATCCAATTAGGGTTTTTAACCAATCTTGTGCATCCAATATGTGATTTTGTGTCATTGGTTGCACATTTAGGTCATTTTCGTCCTCCCTAGGCTTATTCTAATCCAATTAGGGTTTTTAACCAATCTTGTGCATCCAATATGTGATTAGGTGTCATTGGTTGCACATTTAGGTCATTTTCGTCCTCCGTAGGCTTATTCTAATCCAATTAGGGTTTTTAACCAATCTTGTGCATCCAATATGTGATTTTGTGTCATTGGTTGCACATTTAGGTCATTTTCGTCCTCCCTAGGCTTATTCTAATCCAATTAGGGTTTTTAACCAATCTGGTGCATCCAATATGTGATTTTGTGTCATTGGTTGAACATTTAGGTCATTTTCGTCCTCCCTAGGCTTATTCTAATCCAATTAGGGTTTTTAACCAATCTTGTGCATCCAATATGTGATTTTGTGTCATTTGGTGTCATTTGTTGAACATTTAGGTCATTTTCGTCCTCCCTAGGCTTATTCTAATCCAATTAGGGTTTTTAACAAATTTTGTGCATCCAATATGTGATTTTGTGTCATTGGTTGAACATTTCTGTCATTTTCGTCCTCCCTAGGCTTATTCTAATCCAACTAGGGTTTTTAACCAATCTTGTGCATCCAATATGTGATTTTGTGTCATTTTGTGTCATTGGTTGAACATTTAGGTCATTTTCGTCCTCCCTAGGCTTATTCTAATCCAATTAGGGTTTTTAACCAATCTTGTGCATCCAATATGTGATTTTGTGTCATTTTGTGTCATTGGTTGAACATTTAGGTCAGTTTAGTCCTCCCTAGGCTTATTCTAATCCAATTAGGTTTTTAACCAATCTTGTGCATCCAATATGTGATTTTGTGTCATTGGTTGAACATTTAGGTCATTTTCGTCCTCCCTAGGCTTATTCTAATCCAATTAGAGTTTTTAACCAATCTTGTGCGTCCAATATGTGATTTTGCGTCATTTTGTGTCATTAGTTGAACATTTAGGTCATTTTCGTCCTCCCTAGGCTTATTCTAATCCAATTAGGGTTTTTAACCAATCTTGTGCATCCAATATGTGATTTTGTGTCATTTTGTGTCATTGGTTGAACATTTAGGTCATTTCGTCCTCCCTAGGCTTATTCTAAAACAATTAGGGTTTTTAACCAATCTTGTGCATCCAATATGTGATTTTGTGTCATTTTGTGTCATTGGTTGAACATTTAGGTCATTTTCGTCCTCCCTAGGCTTATTCTAATCCAATTAGGGTTTTTAACCAATCTTGTGCATCCAATATGTGATTTTGTGTCATTGGTTGAACATTTAGGTCATTTTCGTCCACCCTAGGTTTTTTCTAATCCAATTAGGGTTTTTAACCAATCTTGTGCATCCAATATGTGATTTTGTGTCATTTTGTGTCATTGGTTGAACATTTAGGTCATTTTCGTCCTCCCTAGGCTTATTCTAATCCAATTAGGGTTTTTAACCAATCTTGTGCATCCAATATGTTATTTTGTGTAATTTTGTGTCATTGGTTGAACATTTAGGTCATTTCCGTCGTCCCTAGGCTTATTCTAATCCAATTAGGGTTTTTAACCAATCTTGTGCATCCAATATGATATTTTGTGTCATTTTGTGTCATTGGTTGAACATTTAGGTCATTTTCGTCCTCCCTTGGCTTATTCGAATCCAATTAGGGTTTTTAAATAATCTTGTGCATCCAATATGTGATTTTATGTCATTTTGTGTCATTGGTTGAACATTTAGGTCATTTTCGTCCTCCCTAGGCTTATTCTAATCCAATTAGGGTTTTTAACCAATCTTGTGCATCCAATATGTGATTTTGTTTCATTTTGTGTCATTGGTTGAACATTTAGGTCATTTTCATCCTCCCTAGGCTTATTCTAATCCAATTAGGGTTTTTAACCAATCTTGTGCATCCAGTATCTGATTTTGTGTCATTGGTTGAACATTTAGGTCATTTTCGTTCTCCCTAGGCTTATTCTAATCCAATTAGGGTTTTAAACCAATCTTGTGCTTCCGATATGTGATTTTGTGTTAGTTTGTGTCATTGGTTGAACATTTAGGTCATTTTCGTCCTCACCAGGCTTATTCTAATCCAATTAGGGTTTTTCACCAATCCTGTGCATCCAATATGTGATTTTGTGTCATTGGTTGAACATTTAGGTCATTTTCGTCCTCCCTAGGGTTATTTTAATCCAATTATGATTTGTAACCAATCTTGTGCATCCAATATGTGATTTTGTGTCATTGGTTGAACATTTAGGTCATTTTTGTCCTCCCTAGGCTTATTCTACGCCAATTAGGGTTTTTAACCAATCTTGTGCATCCAATATGTGATTTTGTGTCATTTTGTGTCATTGGTTGAACATTTAGGTCATTTTCGTCCTCCCTAGGCTTATTCTAATCCAATTAGGGTTTTTAACCAATCTTGTGCATCCAATATGTGATTTTGTGTCATTTTGTGTCATTGGTTGAACATTTAGGTCATTTTCGTCCTCCCTAGGCTTATTCTAATCCAATTAGGGTTTTTAACCAATCTTGTGCATCCAATATGTGATTTGGTGTCATTGGTTGAAAATTTAGGTCATTTTCGTCCTCCCTAGGCTTATTCTAATCCAATTAGCGTTTTTAACCAATCTTGTGCGTCCAATATGTGATTTTGTGTCATTGGTTGAACATTTAGGTCATTTTCGTCCTCCACAGGCTTATTCTAATCCAATTAGGGTTTTTAACCAATCTTGTGCATCCAATATGTGATTATGTGTTGTTTTGTGTCATTGGTTGAACATTTAGGTCATTTTCGTCCTCCCTAGGCTTATTCTAATCCAATTAGGGTTTTTAACCAATCTTGTGCATCCAATATGTGATTTTGTGTCATTTTGTGTCATTGGTTGAACATTTAGGTCATTTTCGTCCTCCCTAGGCTTATTCTAATCCAATTAGGGTTTTTAACCAATCTTGTGCATCCAATATGTGATTTTGTGTCATTTTGTGTCATTGGTTGAACATTTGGGTCATTTTCGTCCTCCCTCGGCTTATTCTAATCCAATTAGGGTTTTTAACCAATCTTGTGCATCCAATATGTGATTTTGTGTCATTTTGTGTCATTGGTTGAACATTTAGGTCATTTTCGTCCTCCCTAGGCTTATTCTAATCCAATTAGGGTTTTTAACCAATCTTGTGCATCCTATATGTGATTTTGTGTCATTGGTTGAACATGTACGTCATTTTTGTCCTCCCTAGGCTTATTCTAATCCAATTAGGGTTTTTAACCAATCTTGTGCATCCAATATGTGATTTTGTGTCATTGGTTGAACATTTAGGTCATTTTCGTCCTCCCTAGGCTTATTCTAATCCAATTAGGGTTTTTAACCTATCTTGTGCATCCTATATGTGATTTTGTGTAATTGGTTGAACATTTAGGTCATTTTTGTCCTCCCTAGGCTTATTCTAATCCAATTAGGGTTTTTAACCAATCTTGTGCATCCAATATGTGATTTTGTGTCATTGGTTGAACATTTAGGTCATTTTCGTCCTCCCTAGGCTTATTCTAATCCAATTAGGATTTTTAACCAATCTTGTGCATCCAATATGTGATTTTGTTTCATTGGTTGAACATTTAGGTCATTTTCGTTCTCCCTAGGCTTATTCTAATCCAATTAGTGTTTTTAACCAATCTTGTGCATCCAATATGTGATTTTGTGTCATTTTGTGTCATTGGTGGAACGTTTAGGTCATTTTTATCCTCCCTAGGCTTATTCTACTCCAATTAGGGTTTTTAACCAATCTTGTGCATCCAATATGTGATTTTGTGTCGTTGGTTGACTATTTAGGTCATTTTCGTCCTCCCTGAGCTTTTTCTAATCCAATTAGGGTTTTTAACCAATCTTGTGCATCCAATATGTGAGTTTGTATCATTTTGTGTCATTGGTTGAACATTTAGTTCATTTTCGTTCTCCCTAGGCTTATTCTAATCTAATTAGGGTTTTTAACCAATCTTGTGCATCTAATATGTCATTTTGTGTCATTTTGTATCATTGGTTGAACATTTAGGTCATTTTCGTCCTCCCTAGGCTTATTCTAGTCCAATTAGGGTTTTTAACCAATCTTGTGCATCCAATATGTGATTTTGTGTCATTTTGTGTCATTGGTTGAACATTTAGGTCATTTTCGTCCTCCCTAGGCTTATTCTAATCCAATTAGGGTTTTTAACCAATCTTGTGCATCCAATATGTGATTTTGTGTCATTGGTTGAACATTTAGGTCATTTTCGTCCTCCATAGGCTTATTCTAATCCAATTAGGGTTTTAACCAATCTTGTGCATCCAATATGTGATTTTGTGTCATTTTGTGTCATTGGTTGAACATTTAGGTCATTTTCGTCCTCCCTAGGCTTATTCTAATCCAATTAGGGTTTTTAACCAATCTTATGCATCCAATATGTGATTTTGTGTCATTGGTTGAACATTTAGGTCATTTTCGTCTTCCCTAGGCTTATTGTAATCGAATTAGGGTTTTTAACCAATCTTGTGCATCCAATATGTGATTTTGTGTCATTTTGTGTCATTGGTTGAATATTTAGGTCATTTTTGTCGTCCCTAGGCTTATTCTAATCCAATTAGGGTTTTTAACCAATCTTGTGCATCCAATATGTGATTTTGTGTCATTGGTTGAACATTTAGGTCATTTTCGTCCTCCCTAGCGATATTCTAATCCAATTAGGGTTTTTAACCAATCTTGTGCATCCAATATGTGATTTTGTGTCATTTTGTGTCATTGGTTGAACATTTAGGTCATTTTCGTCCTCCCTAGGCTTATTCTAATCCAATTAGGGTTTTTAACCAATCTTGTGCATCCAATATGTGATTTTGTGTCATTTTCTGTCATTTTGTGTCATATGTAATCCAATTAGGTCATTTTCGTCCTCCCTAGACTTATTCTAATCCAATTAGGGTTTTTAACCAATCTTGTGCATCCAATATGTGATTTTGTGTCATTTTGTGTCATTGGTTGAACATTTAGGTCATTTTCGTCCTCCCTAGGCTTATTCTAATCCAATTAGGGTTTTTAACCAATCTTGTGCATCCAATATGTGATTTTGTGTCATTTTGTGTCATTTAGGTCATTTTCGTCCTCCCTAGGCTTATTCTAATCCAATTAGGGTTTTTAACCAATCTTGTGCATCGAATATGTGATTTTGTGTCATTGGTTGAACATTTAGGTCATTTTTGTCCTCCCTAGGCTTATTCTAATCCAATTAGGGTTTTTAACCAATCTTCTGCATCCAATATGTGATTTTGTGTCATTGGTTGAACATTTAGGTCATTTT
Organism: Cicer yamashitae; assembly: GCA_037974755.1. Lineage (NCBI taxonomy): Eukaryota > Viridiplantae > Streptophyta > Magnoliopsida > Fabales > Fabaceae > Cicer > Cicer yamashitae. The sequence continues at coordinate 17,797,204 of JBBPBQ010000008.1, read as the reverse complement.
CGTCCTCCCTAGGCTTATTCTAATCCAATTCGGGTTTTTAACCAATCTTGTGCATCCAATATGTGATTTTGTGTCATTGGATGAACATTTAGGTCATTTTCGTCCTCCCTAGGCTTATTCTAATCCAATTAGGGTTTTTAACCAATCTTGTGCATCCAATATGTGATTTTGTGTCATTGGTTGAACATTTAGGTCATTTTCGTCCTCCCTAGGCTTATTCTAATCCAATTAGGGTTTTTAACCAATCTTGTGCATCCAATATGTGATTTTTTGTCGTTGGTTGCACATTTAGGTCATTTTTGTCCTCCCTAGGCTTATTCTAATCCAATTAGGGTTTTTAACCAATCTTGTGCATATAATAAGTGATTTTCTGTCATCGGTAATCCAATTAGGTGATTTTCGTCCTCGCTAGGCTTATTCTAATCCAATTAGGGTTTTTAACCAATCTTGTGCATCCAATATGTGATTTTGTGTCATTGGTTGCACATTTAGGTCATTTTCGTCCTCCCTAGGCTTATTCTAATCCAATTAGGGTTTTTAACCAATCTTGTGCATCCAATATGTGATTAGGTGTCATTGGTTGCACATTTAGGTCATTTTCGTCCTCCGTAGGCTTATTCTAATCCAATTAGGGTTTTTAACCAATCTTGTGCATCCAATATGTGATTTTGTGTCATTGGTTGCACATTTAGGTCATTTTCGTCCTCCCTAGGCTTATTCTAATCCAATTAGGGTTTTTAACCAATCTGGTGCATCCAATATGTGATTTTGTGTCATTGGTTGAACATTTAGGTCATTTTCGTCCTCCCTAGGCTTATTCTAATCCAATTAGGGTTTTTAACCAATCTTGTGCATCCAATATGTGATTTTGTGTCATTTTGTGTCATTGGTTGAACATTTAGGTCATTTTCGTCCTCCCTAGGCTTATTCTAATCCAATTAGGGGTTTAACAAATCTTGTGCATCCAATATGTGATTTTGTGTAATTTTGTGTCATTGGTTGAACATTTAGGTCATTTTCGTCGTCCCTAGGCTTATTCTAATCCAATTAGGGTTTTTAACCAATCTTGTGCATCCAATATGTGATTTTGTGTCATTTTGTGTCATTGGTTGAACGTTTAGGTCATTTTCGTCCTCCCTAGGCTTATTCTAATCCAATTAGGGTTTTCAACCAATCTTGTGCATCCAATATGTGATTTTGAGTTATTTTGTGTCATTGGTTGAACATTTAGGTCATTTTCGTCCTCCCCAGGCTTATTCTAATCCAATTAGGGTTTTTAACCAATCTTGTGCATCCAATATGTGATTTTGTGTCAATTTGTGTCATTGGTTGAACATTTAGGTCAATTTCGTCCTCCCTAGGCTTATTCTAATCCAATTAGGGTTTTTAACCAATCTTGTGCATCCAATATGTGATTTTGTGTCATTTTGTGTCATTGGTTGAACGTTTAGGTCATTTTCGTCCTCCCTAGGCTTATTCTAATCCAATTAGGGTTTTTAACCAATCTGTGCTACGAATATGTGATTCTGTGTCATTTTGTGTCATTGGTTGAACGTTTAGGTCATTTTCGTCCTCCCTAGGCTTATTCTAAACAAATTAGGGTTTTTAACCATCTAGTGCATCCAATATGTGATTTTGTGTCATTGGTTGAACATTTAGGTCATTTTCGTCCTCCCTAGGCTTATTCTAATCCGATTAGGGTTTTTAACCAATCTTGTGCATCCGATATGTGATTTTGTGTCATTTTGTGTCATTGGTTGAACATTTAGGTCATTTTCGTCCTCCCTAGGCTTATTCTAATCCAATTAGGGTTTTTAACCAATCTTGTGCATCCAATATGTGATTTTGTGTCATTTTGTGTCATTGGTTGAACATTTAGGTCATTTTCGTCCTCCCTAGGCTTATTCTAATCCAATTAGCGTTTTTAACATATCTTGTGCATCCAATATTTGATTTTGTGCCATTTTGTGTCATTGGTTGAACATTTAGGTCATTTACGTCCTTCGTAGGCTTATTCTAATCCAATTAGGGTTTTTAACCAATCTTGTGCATCCAATATGTGATTTTGTGTCATTTTGTGTCATTGGTTGAACATTTAGGTCATTTTCGTCCTCCCTAGGCTTATTCTAATCCAATTAGGGTTTTTAACCAATCTTGTGCGTCCAATATGTGATTTTGCGTCATTTTGTATCATTGGTTGAACATTTAGGTCATTTTCGTCCTCCCTAGGCTTATTCTAATCCAATTAGGGTTTTTAACCAATCTTGTGCATCCAATATGTGATTTTGTGTCATTTTGTGTCATTGGTTGAACATTTAGGTCATTTTCGTCCTCCCTAGGCTTATTCTAATCCAATTAGGGTTTTTAACCAATCTTGTGCATCCAATATGTGATTTGGTGTCATTGGTTGAAAATTTAGGTCATTTTCGTCCTCCCTAGGCTTATTCTAATCCAATTAGCGTTTTTAACCAATCTTGTGCGTCCAATATGTGATTTTGTGTCATTGGTTGAACATTTAGGTCATTTTCGTCCTCCACAGGCTTATTCTAATCCAATTAGGGTTTTTAACCAATCTTGTGCATCCAATATGTGATTATGTGTTGTTTTGTGTCATTGGTTGAACATTTAGGTCATTTTCGTCCTCCCTAGGCTTATTCTAATCCAATTAGGGTTTTTAACCAATCTTGTGCATCCAATATGTGATTTTGTGTCATTTTGTGTCATTGGTTGAACATTTAGGTCATTTTCGTCCTCCCTAGGCTTATTCTAATCCAATTAGGGTTTTTAACCAATCTTGGGCATCCAATATATGATTTTGTGTCATTGGTTGAACATTTAGATCATTTTCATCCTCCCTAGGCTTATTCTAATCCAATTAGGGTTTTTAACCAATCTTGTGCATCCAATATGTGATTTTGTGTCATTTTGTGTCATTGGTTGAACATTTAGGTCATTTTCGTCCTCCCTAGGCTTATTTTAATCCAATTAGGGTTTTTAACCAATCTTGTGCATCCAATATGTGATTTTGTCTCATTGGTTAAACATTTAGGTCATTTTCGTCCTCCCTAGGCTTATTCTAATCCAATTAGGGTTTTTAACCAATCTTGTGCATCCAATATGTGATTTTGTGTCATTTTGTGTCATTGGTTGAACATTTAGGTCATTTTCGTCCTCCCTAGGCTTATTCTAATCCAATTAGGGTTTTTCACCAATCTTGTGCATCCAATATGTGATTTTGTGTCATTGGTTTAACGTTTAGGTCATTTTCGTCCTCCCTAGGCTTATTCTAATCAAATTAGGGTTTTTAACCAATCTTGTGCATCCAATATGTGATTTTGAGTCATTGGTTTAACATTTAGGTCATTTTCGTCCTCCTTAGGCTTATTCTAATCCAATTAGGATTTTTAACCAATCTTGTGCATCCAATATGTGATTTTGTGTCATTTTGTGTCATTGGTTGAACATTTAGGTCATTTTCGTTCTCCCTAGGCTTATTCTAATCTAATTAGGGTTTTTAACCAATCTTGTGCATCCAATATGTGATTTTGTGTCATTGGTTGAACATTTAGGTCATTTTCGTTCTCCCTAGACTTATTCTAATCTAATTAGGGTTTTTAACCAATCTTGTGCATCCAATATGTGATTTTGTGTCATGGGTTGAACATTTAGGTCATTTTCGTCCTCCCTAGGCTTATGCTAATCCAACTAGGGTTTTTAACCAATCTTGTGCATCCAATATGTGATTTTGTGTCATTTTGTGTCATTGGTTGAACATTTAGGTCATTTTCGTCCTCCCTAGGCTTATTCTAATCCAATTAGGGTTTTTAACCAATCTTGTGCATCCAATATGTGATTTTGTGTCATTTTTTGAATATTTAGGTCATTTTCGTCCTCCCTAGGCTTATTCTAATCCAATTAGGGTTTTTAACCAATCTTGTGCATCCAATATGTGATTTTGTGTCATTGGTTGAACATTTAGGTCATTTTCGTCCTCCCTAGGCTTATTGTAATGCAATTAGGGTTTTTAACCAATCTTGTGCATCCAATATGTGATTTTGTGTCATTTTGTGTCATTGGTTGAACATTTAGGTCATTTTCGGCCTCCCTTGGCTTATTCTAATTCAATTAGGGTTTTTAACCAATCTTGTGCATCCGATATGTGATTTTGTGTCATTTTGTGTCATTGGTGGAACATTTAGGTCATTTTCGTCCTCCCTAGGCTTATTCTAATCCAATTAGGGTTTTTAACCAATCTTGTGCATCCAATATGTGATTTTGTGTCATTGGTTGAACATTTAGGTCATTTTCGTCCTCCCTAGGCTTATTCTAATCCAATAAGGGTTTTTAACCAATCTTGTGCATCCAATATGTGATTTTGTGTCATTGGTTGAACATTTAGGTCATATTCGTCCTCCCTACGCTTATTCTAATCCCATTAGGGTTTTTAATCAATCTTGTGCATCCAATACGTGATTTTGTGTCATTTTGTGTCATTGGTTGAACATTTAGGTCATTTTCGTCCTACCTAGGCTAATTCTAATCCAATTAGGGGTTTTAACCAATCTTGAGCATCCAATATGTGATTTTGTGTCATTTTGTCTCATTGGTTGAACATTTTGGTCATTTTCGTCCTCCCTAGGCTTATTCTAATCCAATTAGGGTTTTTAACCAATCTTGTGCATCCAATATGTGATTTTGTGTCATTTTGTGTCATTGGTTGAACATTTAGGTCATTTTCGTCCTCCCTAGGCTTATTCTAACCCAATTAGGGTTTTTAACCAATCTTGTGCATCCAATATGTGATTTTGTGTCATTTGTTTAACATTTAGGTCATTTTCGTCCTACCTAGGCTTATTCTAATCCAATTAGGGTTTTTAACCAATCTTGTGCATCCAATATGTGATTTTGTTTCATTGGTTGAAAATTTAGGTCATTTTCGTCCTCCATAGGCTTATTCTAATCCAATTAGTGTTTTTAACCAATCTTGTGCATCCAATATGTGATTTTGTGTCATTTTGTGTCATTGGCGGAACGTTTAGGTCATTTTTATCCTCCCTAGGCTTATTCTACTCCAATTAGGGTTTTTAACCAATCTTGTGCATCCAATATGTGATTTTGTGTCATTTTGTGTCATTGGTTGACTATTTAGGTCATTTTCGTCCTCCCTGAGCTTTTTCTAATCCAATTAGGGTTTTTAACCAATCTTATGCATCCAATATGTGATTTTGTGTCATTTTGTGTCATTG
>JBBPBQ010000008.1:17768662-17791458 GCA_037974755.1 Cicer yamashitae | reverse complement strand
TAAATGTTCAACCAATGACACAAAATGACACAAAATCACATATTGGATGCACAAGATTGGTTAAAAACCCTAATTGGATTAGAATAAGCCTAGGGAGGACGAAAATGACCTAAATGTTCAACCAATGACACAAAATCACATATTGGATGCACAAGATTGGTTAAAAACCCTTATTGGATTAGAATAAGCTTAGGGAGGACGAAAATGACCTAAATGTTCAACCAATGACACAAAATGACACAAAATCACATATTGGATGCACAAGATTGGTTAAAAACCCTAATTGGATTAGAATACGCCTAGGGAGGACGAAAATAACCTAAATGTTCAACCAATAACACAAAATCACATGTTTGATGCACAAGATTGGTTAAAAACCCTAATTGGATTGGAATAAGCCGAGCGAGGACGAAAATGACCTAAATGTTCAACCAATGACACAAAATGACACAAAATCACATATTGGATGCACAAGATTGGTTAAAAACCCTAATTGGATTAGAATAAGCCTAGGGAGGACGAAAATGACCTAAATGTTCAACCAATGACACAAAATCACATATTGGATGCACAAGATTGGTTAAAAACCCTTATTGGATTAGAATAAGCCTAGGGACGACGAAAATGACCTAAATGTTCAACCAATGACACAAAATGACACAAAATCACATATTGGATGCAAAAGATTGGTTAAAAACCCTAATTGGATTAGAATAAGCCTAGGGAGGACGAAAATGACCTAAATGTTCAACCAATGACACAAAATGACACAAAATCACATATTGGATGCACAAGATTGATTAAAAACCCTAATTGGTTTAGAATAAGCCAAGGGAGGACGGAAATGACCTAAATGTTCAACCAATGACACAAAATGACACAAAATCACATATTGGATGCACAAGATTGGTTAAAAACCCTAATTGGATTAGAATAAGCCTAGGGAGGACGAAAATGACCTAAATGTTCAACCAATGACACTAAATGACACAAAATCACATATTGGATGCACAAGATTGGTTAAAAACCCTAATTGGATAAGAATAAGCCTAGGGAGGACGAAAATGACCTAAATGTTCAACCAATGACACAAAATGACACAAAATCACATATTGGATGCACAAGATTGGTTAAAAACCCTAATTGGATTAGAATAAGCCTAGGGAGGACGAAAATGACCTAAATGTTCAACCAATGACACAAAATCACATATTGGATGCACAAGATTGGTTAAAAACCCTAATTGGATTAGAATAAGCCTAGGGAGGACGAAAATGACCAACATGTTCAACCGATGACACAAAATGACACAAAATCACATATTAGATGCACAAGATTGGTTAAAAACCCTAATTGGATTAGAATAAGCCTAGGGAGGACGAAAAATGACCTAAATGTTCAACCGATGACACAAAATGACACAAAATCACATATTGGATGCACAAGATTGGTTAAAAACCCTAATTGGATTAGAATAAGCCTAGGGAGGACGAAAATGACCAAAATGTTCAACTGATGACACAAAATCACATATTGGATGCACAAGATTGGTTAAAAACCCTAATTGGATTAGAATAAGCCTAGGGAGGACGAAAATGACCTAAATGTTCAACCAATGACACAAAATCACATATTGGATGCACAAGATTGGTTATAAACCATAATTGGATTAGAATAAGCCTATGGAGGATGAAAATGACCTAAATGTCCAACCAATGACACAAAATGACAGAAAATCAGATATTGGATGCACAAGATTGGTTAAAAACCCTAATTGGAGTAGAATAAGCCTACGGAGGACGAAAATGACCTAAATGTGCAACAAATGACACAAAATGACACAAAATCACGTATTGGATGCACAAGATTGGTTAAAAACCCTAATTCGATTAGAATAAGCCTAGGGAGGACGAAAATGACCTAAATGTTCAACAAATGACACAAAATGACACAAAATCACATATTGGATGCACAAGATTGGTTAAAAACCCTAATTGGATTAGAATAAGCCTAGGGAGGACGAAAATGACCTAAATGTTCAACCAATGACACAAAATCACATATTGGATGCACAAGATTGGTTAAAAACCCTTATTGGATTAGAATAAGCCTAGGGAGGACGAAAATGAACTAAATGTTCAACCAATGACACAAAATGACACAAAATCACATATTGGATGCACAAGATTGGTTAAAAACCCTAATTGGATTAGAATAAGCCTAGGGAGGACGAAAATGACCTAAGTTTTCAATGAATGACACAAAATGACACAAAATCAGATATTGGATGCACAAGATTGATTAAAAATCCTAATTGGATTAGAATAAGCCTAGGGAGGACGAAAATGACCTAAATGTTCAACCAATGACACAAAATCACATATTGGATGCACAAGATTGGTTAAAAACCCTAATTGGATTAGAATAAGCCTAGGGAGGACGAAAATGAACTAAATGTTCAACAAATGACACAAAATCACATATTGGATGCACAAGATTGGTTAAAAACCCTAATTGGATTAGAATAAGCCTAGGGAGGACGAAAATGACCTAAATGTTCAACCAATGACACAAAATCACATATTGGATGCACAAGATTGGTTAAAAACCCTTATTGGATTAGAATAAGCCTAGGGAGGACGAAAATGACACAAAATGACACAAACTCACATATTCGATGCACAATGTTGGTTAAAAACCCTAATTGGATTAGAATAAGCCTAGGGAGGACGAAAATGACCTAAATGTTCAACCAATGACACAAAATGACACAAAATCACATATTGGATGCACAAGATTGGTTAAAAACCCTAATTGGATTAGAATAAGCCTAGGGAGGACGAAAATGACCTAAATGTTCAACCAATGACAAAAAATCACATATTTGGATGCACATGATTGGTTAAAAATCCTAATTGGATTAGAACAAGCCTAGCAAGGCCAAAATGACCTAAATGTTCAACCAATTAAACAAAATCACATATTGGATGCACAAGAATGGTTAAAAACACTAATTGGATTAGAATAAGCCTAGGGAGGACGAAAATGACCTAAATGTTCAACCAATGACACAAAATGACACAAAATCACATATTGGATGCACAAGATTGGTTAAAAACCCTAATTGGATTAGAATAAGCCTAGGGAGGACGAAAATGACCTAAATGTTCTACCAATGACACTAAATGAGACAAAATCACATATTGGATGCACAAGATTGGTTAAAAACCATAATTGGATTAGAATAAGCCTAGGGAGGACGAAAATGACCTAAATGTTCAACCAATGATACAAAATGACACAAAATCACATATTGGATGCACAAGATTGGTTAAAAACCCTAATTGGATTAGAATAAGCCTAGGGAGGACGAAAATGAACTAAATGTTCAACGATTGACACAAAATGACACAAAATCACATATTGGATGCACAAGATTGGTTAAAAACCCTAATTGGATTAGAATAAGCCTAGGGAGGACGAAAATGACCTAAATGTTCAACCAATGACACAAAATCACATATTGGATGCACAAGATTGGTTAAAAACCCTAATTGGATTAGAATAAGCCTAGGGAGGACGAAAATGACCTAAATGTTCAACCAATGACACAAAATCACATATTGGATGCACAAGATTGGTTAAAAACACTAATTGGATTAGAATTACTCTAGGGAGGACGTAAATGACCTAAATATTCAACCAATGACACAAAATCACATATTGGATGCACAAGATTGGTTAAAAACCCTAATTGGATTAGAATAAGCCTAGGGAGGACGAAAATGACCTAAATGTTCAACCAATGACACAAAATCACATATTGGATGCACCAGATTGGTTAAAAACCCTAATTGGATTAGAATAAGCTTAGGGAGGACGAAAATGACCTAAATGTTCAACCAATGACACAAAATGACACAAAATCACATATTGGATGCACAAGATTGGTTAAAAACCCTAATTGGATTAGAATAAGCCTAAGGAGGACGAAAATGAACTAAATGTTCAACCAATGACACAAAATGACACAAAATCACATATTGGATGCACAAGATTGGTTAAAAACCCTAATTGGATTAGAATAATCCAAAGGAGGACGAAAATGACCTAAATGTTCAACCAATGACACAAAATGACACAAAATCACATATTGGATGCACAAGATTGGTTAAAAACCCTAATTGGATTAGAATAAGCCTAGGGAGGACGAAAATGACCTAAATGTTCAACCAATGACACAAAATGACACAAAATCACATATTGGATGCACAAGATTGGTTAAAAACCCTAATTGGATTAGAATATCCCTAGGGAGGACGAAAATGACCTAAATGTTCAACCAATGACACAAAATGACACAAAATCACATATTGGATGCACAAGATTGGTTAAAAACCCTAATTCGATTACAGTAAGCCTAGGGAAGACGAAAATGACCTAAATGTTCAACCAATGACACAAAATCACATATTGGATGCACAAGATTGGTTATAAACCCTAATTGGATTAGAATAAGCCTAGGGACGACGAAAATGACCTAAATGTTCAACCAATTACACAAAATCACATATTGGATGCACAAGATTTGTTAAAAACCGTAATTGGATTAGAATAAGCCTAGGGAGGACGAAAATGACCTAAATGTTCAACCAATGACACAAAATGACAATAAATCACATATTGGATGCACAAGATTGGTTAAAAACCCTAATTGGATTAGAATATGCCTAGGGAGGACGAAAATGACCTAAATGTTCAACCAATGACACAAAATGACACAAAATCACATATTGGATGCACAAGATTGGTTAAAAACCCTAATTGGATTAGAATAAGCCTAGGGAGGACGAAAATGACCTAAATGTTCAACCAATGACACAAAATGACACAAAATCACATATTGGATGCACAAGATTGGTTAAACACCCTAATTGGATTAGAATAAGCCTAGGGAGGACAAAAATGACCTAAATGTTCAACCAATGACACAAAATCACATATTGGATGCACAAGATTGGTTAAAAACCCTAAATGGATTAGAATAAGCCTAGGGATGACGAAAATGACCTAAATGTTCAACCAATGACACAAAATGACACAAAATCACATATTGGATGCACAAGATTGGTTAAAAACCCTAATTGGATTAGAATAAGCCTAGGGAGGTCGAAAATGACCTAAATGTTGAACCATTGACACAAAATGACACAAAATCACATATTGAATACACAAGATTGGTTAAAAACCCTAATTGGATTAGAATAAGCCTAGGGAGGACGAAAATTACCTAAATGTTCAACCAATGACACAAAATCACATGTTGGATGCACAAGACTGGTTAAAAACCCTAATTGGATTAGAATAAGCCTAGGGAGGACGAAATGACCTAAATGTTCAACCAATGACACAAAATGACACAAATTCACATGTAATATGCACAAGATTGGTTAAAAACCCTAATTGGATTAGAATAAGCCTAGGGAGGATGAAAATGAATTAAATGTTCAACCAATGACACAAAATGACACAAAATCACATATTGGATGCACAAGATTGGTTAAAAACCCTAATTGGATTAGAATAAGCCTAGGGAGGACGAAAATGACGTAAATGTTTAACCAATGACACAAAATGACACAAAATCACATATTGGATGCACAAGGATGGTTAAAAACCCTAATTGGATTACAATAAGCCTAGGGAGGACGAAAATGACCTAAATGTTCAACCAATGACACAAAATCACATATTGGATGCACAAGATTGGTTAAAAACCCTAATTGGATTAGAATAAGCCTAGGGAGGACGAAAATGACCTAAATGTTCAACCAATGACACAAAATCACATATTGGATGCACAAGATTATTTGAAAACCCTAATTGGATTCGAATAAGCCTAGGGAGGACGAAAATGACCTAAATGTTCAACCAATGACACAAAATGACACAAAATATCATATTGGATGCACAAGATTGGTTAAAAATCCTAATTGGATTAGAGTAAGCCTAGGGAGGACGAAAATGACCTAAATATTCAATCAATGACCCAAAATTATACAAAATCACATATTGGATGCACAGGATTGGTTAAAAACCCTAATTGGATTAGAGTAAGCCTAGGGAGGACGAAAATGACCTAAATGTTCAACCAATGACACAAAATCACATATTGGATGCACAAGATTGATTAAAAACCCTAATTGGATTAGAATAAGCCTAGGGAGGACGAAAATGACCTAAATGTTCAACCAATGACACAAAATGACACAAAATCACATATTGGATGCACAAGATTGGTTAAAAACCCTAATTGGATTAGAATAAGCCTAGGGAGGACGAAAATGACCTAAATGTTCAACCAATGACACAAAATCACATATTGGATGCACAAGATTGGTTAAAAATCCTAATTGGATAAGAATAAGCCTAGGGAGGAAGAAAATGACATAATGTTCAACCAATGACACAAGATGACACAAAATCACATATTGGATGCACAAGATTGGTTAAAAACCCTAATTGGATTAGAATAAGACTAGGGAGGACGAAAATGACCTAAATGTTCAACCAATGACACAAAATGACAGAAAATCACATATTGGATGCACAAGATTGGTTAAAAACACTAATTGGATTAGAATAAGCCTAGGGAGGACGAAAATGACCTAAATGTTCAACCAATGACACAAAATCAAATATTGGATGCACAAGATTGGTTAAAAACCCTAATTGGATTAGAATAAGCCTAGGGAGGACGAAAATGACCTAAATGATCAACCAATGACACAAAATCACATATTGGATGCACAAGATTGGTTAAAAACCCTAATTGGATTAGAATAAGCCTAAGGAGGACGAAAATGACCTAAATGTTCAACCAATGACACAAAATCACATATTGGATGCACAAGATTAGTTAAAAACCCAAATTGGATTAGAATAAGCCTAGGGAGGACGAAAATGACCTAAATGTTCAACCAATGACACAAAATGACACAAAATCACATATTGGTTGCATAAGATTGGTTAAAAACCCTAATTGGATTAGAATAAGCCTAGGGAGGACGAAAATGACCTAAATGTTCAACCAATGACACAAAATCACATATTGGATGCACAAGATTGGTTAAAAACCCTAATTGGATTAGAATAAGCCTAGGGAGGACGAAAATGACCTAAATGTTCAACCAATGACACAAAATCACATATTGGATGCACAAGATTGATTAAAAACCCTATTTGGATTAGAATAAGCCTAGGGAGGACGAAAATGACCTAAATGTTCAATCAATGACACAAAATCACATACTGGATGCACAAGATTGGTTAAAAACCCTAATTGGATTAGAATAAGCCTAGGGAGGACGAAAATGACCTAAATGTTCAACCAATGACACAAAATGACACAAAATCACATATTGGATGCACAAGATTGGTTAAAAACCCTAATTGGATTAGAATAAGCCTAGGGAGAACGAAAATGAACTAAATGTTCAAGCAATGACACAAAATCACATATTGGATGCACAAGATTGGTTAAAAACCCTAATTGGATTAGAATAAGCCTAGGGAGGACGAAAATGACCTAAATGTTCAACCAATGACACAAAATCACATATTGGATGCACAAGATTGGTTAAAAACCCTAATTGGATTAGAATAAGCCTAGGGAGGACGAAATTGACCTAAAAGTTCAACCAATGACACAAAATCACATATTGGATGCACAAGATTGGTTAAAAACCCTAATTGGATTAGAATAAGCCTAGGGAGGACGAAAATGACCTAAATGATCAACCAATAACACAAAATGACACAAAATCACATATTGGATGCACATGATTGGTTAAAAACCATAATTGGATTAGAATAAGTCTAGGGAGGACGAAAATGACCTAAATGTTCAACCAATGACACAAAATGACACAAAATCACATATTGGATGCACAAGATTGGTTAAAAACCCTAATTGGATTAGAATAAGCCTAGGGAGGACGAAAATGACCTAAATGTTCAACCAATGACACAAAATCACATATTGGATGCACAAGATTGGTTAGAAACCCTAATTGGATGAGAATAAGCCTAGTGAGGACGAAAATGATCTAAATGTTCAACCAATGACACAAAATGATACAAAATCACATATTGGATGCACAAGATTGGTTAAAAACCCTAATTGGATTAGAATAAGCCTAGGGAGGACGAAAATGACCTAAATGTTCAACCAATGACACAAAATCACATATTGGATGCACAAGATTGGTTAAAAACCCTTATTGGATTAGAATAAGCCTAGGGAGGACGAAAATGACACAAAATGACACAAACTCACATATTCGATGCACAATGTTGGTTAAAAACCCTAATTGGATTAGAATAAGCCTAGGGAGGACGAAAATGACCTAAATGTTCAACCAATGACACAAAATGACACAAAATCACATATTGGATGCACAAGATTGGTTAAAAACCCTAATTGGATTAGAATAAGCCTAGGGAGGACAACAATGACCTAAATGTTCAACCAATGACACAAAATGACATAAAATCACATATTGGATGCACAAGATTGGTTAAAAACCCTAATTGGATTAGAATAAGCCTAGGGAGGACGAAATTGACCTAAAAGTTCAACCAATGACACAAAATGACACAAAATCACATATTGGATGCACAAGATTGGTTAAAAACCCTAATTGGATTAGAATAAGCCTAGGGAGGACGAAAATGACCTAAATGTTCAACCAATGACACAAAGTTACATATTGGATGCACAAGATTGGTTAAAAACCCTAATAGGATTAGAATAAGCCTAGGGAGGAAGAAAATGACCTAAATGTTCAACCAATGACACAAACTGACACAAAAGCACATCTTGGATGCACAAGATTGGTTAAAAACCCTAATTGGATTAGAATAAGCCTAGGGAGGACGAAAATGACCTAAATGTTCAACCAATGACACAAAATGGCACAAAATCACATATTGGATGCACAAGATTGGTTAAAAACCCTAATTGGATTAGAATAAGCCTAGGGAGGACGAAAATGACCAAAATGTTCAACCAATGACACAAAATGGTACAAAATCACATATCGGATGCACAAGATTGGTTAAAAACCCTAATTGGATTAGAATAAGCCTAGGGAGGACGAAAATGACCTAAATGTTCAACCAATGACACAAAATGACACAAAATCACATATTGGATGCACAAGATTGGTTAAAAACCTTAATTGGATTAGAATAAGCCTAGGGAGGACGAATATGACCTAAATGTTCAACCAATGACACCAAATGACACAAAATCACATAGTGGATGCACAAGATTGGTTAAAAACCCTAATTGGATTAGAATAAGCCTAGGGAGGACGAAAATGACCTAAATGTTCAACCAATGACACTAAATGACACAAAATCACATATTGGATGCACAAGATTGGTTAAAAACCCTAATTGGATTAGAATAAGCCTAGCGAGGACGAAAATGACCTAATTGGATTACCAATGACACAAAATCACTTATTATATGCACAAGATTGGTTAAAAACCCTAATTGGATTAGAATAAGCCTAGGGAGGATGGAAATGACCTAAATGTGCAACCAATGACACAAAATCACATATTGGATGCACAAGATTGGTTAAAAACCCTAATTGGATTAGAATAAGCCTAGGGAGGACGAAAATGACCTAAATGTTCAACCAATGACACAAAATCACATATTGGATGCACAAGATTGGTTAAAAGCCCAAATTGGATTAGAATAAGCCGAGGGAGGAAGAAAATGACCTAAATGTTCAACCAATGACACAAAATCACATATTGGATGCACAAGATTGGTTAAAAACCCTAATTGGATTAGAATAAGCCTAGGGAGGACGAAAATGACCTAAATGTTCAACCAATGACACAAAATGACACAAAATCACAAATATGATGCACAAGATTGGTTAAAAACCCTAATTGGATTAGAATAAGCCTAGGGAGGACGAAAATTACCTAAATGTTCAACCAAGGACACAAAATCACATATTCGATGCACAAGATTGGTTAAAAACCCTAGTTGGATTAGAATAAGCCTAGGGAGGACGAAAATGACCTAAATGTTCAATCAATGACACAAAATCACATATTGGATGCACAAGATTGCTTAAAAACCCTAATTGGATTAGAATAAGCCTAGGGAGGACGAAAATGACCTAAATGTTCAACCAATGACACAAAATCACATATTGGATGCACAAGATTGGTTAAAAACCCTTATTGGATTAGAATAAGCCTAGGGAGGACGAAAATGACCTAAATGTTCAACCAATGACACAAAATGAGACAAAATCACATATTGGATGCACAAGATTGGTTAAAAACCCTAATTGGATTAGAATAAGCCTAGGGAGGACGAAAATGACCTAAATGTTCAACCAATGACACAAAATTACACAAAATCACATATTGGATGCACAAGATTGGTTAAAAACCCTAATTGGATTAGAATAAGCCGAGGGAGGACGAAAATGACCTAAATGTTCAACCAATGACACAAAATGACATAAAATCACATATTGGATGCACAAGATTATTTAAAAACGCTAATTAGATTCGAATAAGCCTAGGGAGGACGAAAATGACCTAAATGTTCAACCAATGACACAATATTACACAAAATCACATATTGGATGCACAAGATTGGTTAAAAACCCTTATTGGATTAGAATAAGCCTAGGGAGGACGAAAATGACCTAAATGTTCACCCAATGACACAAAATCACATGATGGATGCACAAGATTGGTTAAAAACCCTAATTGGATTAGAATATGCCTAGGGAGGACGAAATAGACCTAAATGTTCAACCAATGACACAAAATCACATATTGGATGCACAAGATTGGTTAAAAACCCTAATTGGATTAGAATAAGCCTAGGGAGGACGAAAATGACCTAAATGTTCAACCAATGACACAAAATCACATATTGGATGCACAAGATTGGTTAAAAACCCTAATTGGATTAGAATAAGCCTAGGGAGGACGAAAATGACCTAAATGTTCAACCAATGACACAAAATGACATAAAATCACATATTGGATGCACAAGATTGGTTAAAAACCCTAATTGGATTAGAATAAGCCTAGGAAGGACGAAAATGACCTAAATGTTCAACCAATGACACAATCACACATTGGATGCACAAGATTGGTTAAAAACCCTAATTGGATTAGAATAAGCCTTGGAAGGATGAAAATGACCTAAATGTTCAACCAATAACACAAAATGACACAAAATCACATATTGAATGCAGAAGATTGGTTAAAAACCCTAATTGGATTAGAATCAGCCTAGGGAGGACGAAAATGACCTAAATGTTTAACCAATGATACAAAAAGACACAAAATCACATTTGGATACAAAGATTGGTTGAAAACCCGAATCTAATTAGAATAAGCCTATGGAGGACGAAAATGACCTAAATGTTCAACCAATGACACAATCACATATTGGATGCACAAGATTGGTTAAGAACCCTTATTGGATTAGAATAAGCCTAGGAAGGACGAAAATGAACTAAATGTTCAACCAATAACACAAAATGACACAAAATCACATATTGAATGCACATGATTGGTTAAAAACCCGAATTGGATTAGAATCAGCCTAGGGAGGACGAAAATGACCTAAATGTTTAACCAATGACACAAAGAGACACAAAATCACATATTGGATGCAAAGATTGGTTGAAAACCCTAATCTGATTAGAATAAGCCTAGGGAGGACGAAAATGACCTAAATGTTCAACCAATGACACAAAATCACATATTGGATGCACAAGATTGGTTAAAAACCCTAATTGGATTAGAATAAGCCTAGCGAGGACGAAAATGACCTAAATGTTCAACAAATGACACAAAATGACACAAAATCACATATTGGATGCACAAGATTGGTTAAAAACCCTAATTGGATTAGAATAAGACTAGGGAGGACAAAAACGACCTAAATATTCAACCAATGACACAAAATCACATATTGGATGCACAAGATTGGTTAAAAACGCTAATTGGATTAGAATAAGCCTAGGGAGGACGAAAATGACCTAAATCTTCAACCAATGACACAAAATGACACAAAATTACATATTGGATGCACAAGAGTGGTTAAAAACCCTAATTGGATTAGAATAAGTCTAGAGAGGACGAAAATGACCTAAATGTTCAACCAATGACACAAAATCACATATTCGATGCACATGATTGGTTAAAAACCCTAATTGGATTAGAATAAGCCTAGGGAGGACGAAAATGACCTAAATGTTCAACCAATGACACAAAATCACATATTGGATGCACAAGATTGGTTAAAAACCCTAATTGGATTAGAATAAGCTTAGGGAGGACGAAAATGACCTAAATGTTCAACCAATGACACAAAATGACACAAAATCACATATTGGATGCACAAGAAAGGTTAAAAACCCTAATTGGATTAGAATAAGCCTAGGGAGGACGAAAATGACCTAAATGTTCAACCAATGACACAAAATCACATATTGGATGCACAAGATTGGTTAAAAACCCTAATTGGATTAGAATAAGCCTAGGGAGGACGAAAATGACCTAAATGTTCAACCAATGACACAAAATCACATATTGGATGCACAAGATTGGTTAAAAACCCTAATTGGAATAGAATAAGTCTAGGGAGGACGAAAATGACCTAAATGTTCAACCAATGACACAAAATCACATATTGGATGCACAAGATTGGTTAAAAACCCTAATTGGATTAGAATAAGCCTAGGGAGGACGAAAATGACCTTAATGTACAACCAATGACACAAAATGACATATTGGATGCACAAGATTGGTTAAAAACCCTAATTGGATTAGAATAAGCCTAGGGAGGACGAAAATGACCTAAATGTTCAACCAATGACACAAAATCACATATTGGATGCACAAGATTGGTTAAAAACCCTAATTGGATTAGAATAAGACTAGGGAGGACGAAATAGACCTAAATGTTCAACCAATGACACAAAATCACATATTGGATGCACAAGATTGGTTAAAAACCCTAATTGGATTAGAATAAGCCTAGGGAGAACGAAAATGACCTAAATGTTCAACCAATGACACAGAATGACACAAAATCACATATTGGATGCACAAGATTGGTTAAAAACCCTAATTGGATTAGAATAAGCCTAGGGAGGACGAAAATGACCTAAATGGTCAACCAATGACACAAAATGACACAAAATCACATATTGGATGCACAAGATTGGTTAAAAACCCTAATTGGATTAAAATAAGCCTAGGGAGGACGAAAATGACCTAAATGTTCAACCAATGACACAAAATGATACAAAATCACATATTGGATGCAGAAGATTGGTTAAAAACCCTAACTAGATTAGAATAAGCCTAGGGAGGAAGATAATGACCTAAATGTTCAACCAATGACACAAAATGACACAAAATCACATATTGGATGCACAAGATTGGTTAAAAACCCTAATTGGATTAGAATAAGCCTAGGGAGGACGAAAATGACCTAAATGTTCAACCAATGACACAAAATGACACAAAATCACATATTGGATGCACAAGATTGGTTAAAAACCCTAATTGGATTAGAATAAGCCTAGGGAGGACGAAAATGACCTAAATGTTCAACCAATGACACAAAACAACACATAATCACATATTGGATGCACAAGATTGGTTAAAAACCCTAATTGGATTAGAATAAGCCTGTGGAGGACGAAAATGACCTAAATGTTCAACCAATGACACAAAATCACATATTGGACGCACAAGATTGGTTAAAAACGCTAATTGGATTAGAATAAGCCTAGGGAGGACGAAAATGACCTAAATTTTCAACCAATGACACCAAATCACATATTGGATGCACAAGATTGGTTAAAAACCCTAATTGGATTAGAATAAGCCTAGGGAGGACGAAAATGACCTAAATGTTCAACCAATGACACAAAATGACACAAAATCACATATTGGATGCACAAGATTGGTTAAAAACCCTAATTGGATTAGAATAAGCCTAGGGAGGACGAAAATGACCTAAATGTTCAACCAATGACCCAAAATGACACAAAATCACACATTGGATGCACTAGATTGGTTAAGAACCTTAATTGGATAAGAATAAGCCAAGGGAGGACGAAAATGACCTAAATGTTCAACCAATGACACAAAATGACACAAAATCACATATTGGATGCACAAGATTGGTTAAAAACCCTAATTGGATTAGAATAAGCCTAGGGAGGACGAAAATGACCTAAATGTTCAACCAATGACACAAAATCACATATTGGATGCACAAGATTGGTTAAAAACCCTTATTGGATTAGAATAAGCCTAGGGACGACGAAAATGACCTAAATGTTCAACCAATGACACAAAATGACACAAAATCACATATTGGATGCAAAAGATTGGTTAAAAACCCTAATTGGATTAGAATAAGCCTAGGGAGGACGAAAATGACCTAAATGTTCAACCAATGACACAAAATGACACAAAATCACATATTGGATGCTCAAGATTGGTTAAAAACCCTAATTGGATTAGAATAAGCCTAGGGAGGACGAAAATGACCTAAATGTTCAACCAATGACACAAAATAACACAAAATCACATATTGGATGCACAAGATTGGTTAAAAACCCTAATTGGATTAGAATAAGCCTAGGGAGGACGAAAATGACCTAAATGTTCAACCAATAACACAAAATGACACAAAATCACATATTGGATGCACAAGATTGGTGAAAAACCCTAATTGGATTAGAATAAGCCTAGGGAGGACGAAAATGACCTAAATGTTCAACCAATGACACAAAATGACACAAAATCACATATTGGATGCACAAGATTGATTAAAAACCCTAATTGGATTAGAATAAGCCTAGGGAGGACGAAAATGCCCTAAATGTTCAACCAATGACACAAAATGACACAAAATCACATATTGGATGCACAAGATTGGTTAAAAACCCTAATTGGATTAGAATAAGCCTAGGGAGGACGAAAATGACCTAAATGTTCAACCAATCACAAAAAATGACACAAAATCACATATTGAATGCACAAGATTGGTTAAAAACCCTAATTGGATTAGAATAAGCCTAGGGAGGACGAAAATGACCTAAATGTTCAACCAATGACACAAAATGACACAAAATCACATATTGGATGCACAAGATTGGTTAAAAATCCTAATTGGATTAGAATAAGCCTAGCGAGGATGAAAATGACCTAATTGGATTACCAATGACACAAAATCACTTATTATATGCACAAGATTGGTTAAAAACCCTAATTGCATTAGAATAAGCCTAGGGAGGACAAAAATGAACTAAATGTTCAACCAATGACACAAAATCACATATTGGATGCACAAGATTGGTTAAAAACCCTAATTTGATTAGAATAAGCCTAGGGAGGACGAAAATGACCTAAATGTTCAACCAATGACACAAAATGACACAAAATCACATATTGAATGCACAAGATTGGTTAAAAACCCTAATTGGATTAGAATAAGCCTAGGGAGGACGAAAATGACCTAAATGTTCAACCAATGACACAAAATGACACAAAATCACATATTGGATGCACAAGATTGGTTAAAAATCCTAATTGGATTAGAATAAGCCTAGCGAGGACGAAAATGACCTAATTAGATTACCAATGACACAAAATCACTTATTATATGCACAAGATTGGTTAAAAACCCTAATTGGATTAGAATAAGCCTAGGGAGGACAAAAATGAACTAAATGTTCAACCAATGACACAAAATCACTTATTATATGCACAAGATTGGTTAAAAACCCTAATTGGATTAGAATAAGCCTAGGGAGGACGAAAATGACCTAAATGTTCAACCAATGACACAATATCACATATTGGATGCACAAGATTGGTTAAAAACCCTAATTGGATTAGAATAAGCCTAGGGAGGACGAAAATGACCTAAATGTTCAACCAATGACACAAAATGACATAAAATCACATATTGGATGCACAAGATTATTTAAAAACCCTAATTGGATTCGAATAAGCCTAGGGAGGACGAAAATGACCTAAATGTTCAACCAATGACACAAAATGACACAAAATATCATATTGGATGCACAAGATTGGTTAAAAACCCTAATTGGATTAGAATAAGCCCTGGGACGACGGAAATGACCTAAATGTTCAACCAATGACACAAAATTACACAAAATAACATATTGGATGCACAAGATTGGTTAAAAACCCTAATTGGATTAGAATAAGCCTAGGGAGGACGAAAATGACCTAAATGTTCAACCAATGACACAAAATGACACAAAATCACATATTGGATGCACAAGATTGGTTAAAAACCCTAATTGGATTAGAATAAGCCTAGGGAGGACGAAAATGACCTAAATGTTCAACCAATGACAGAAAATGACACAAAATCACATATTGGATGCACAAGATTGGTTAAAAACGCTAATTGGATTAGAATAAGCCTAGGGAGAACGAAAATGACCTAAATGTTCAACCAATGACACAAAATGACACAAAATCACATATTGGATGCACAAGATTGGTTAAAAACCCTAATTGGATTAGAATAAGCCTAGGGAGGACGAAAATGACCTAAATGTTCAACCAATGACACAAAATCACATATTGGATGCACAAGATTGGTTAAAAACCCTAATTGGATTAGAGTAAGCCTATGGAGGAGAAAAATGACCTAAATGTTCAACCAATGACACAAAATCACATATTGGATGCACATGATTGGTTAAAAACCCTAATTGGATTAGAATAAGCCTAGGGAGGACGAATATGACCTAAATGTTCAACCAATGACACAAAATGACACAAAATCACATATTGTATGCACAAGATTGGTTAAAAACCCTAATTGGATTAGAATAAGCCTAGGGAGGACGAAAATGACCTAAATGTTCAACCAATGACACAAAATGACACAAAATCACATATTGGATGCACAAGATTGGTTAAAAACCCTAATTGGATTAGAATAAGCCTAGGGAGGACGAAAATGACCTAAATGTTCAACCAATGACACAAAATGACACAAAATCAAATATTGGATGCACAAGATATGTTAAAAACCCTAATTGGATTAGAATAAGCCTAGGGAGGACGAAAATGACCTAAATGTTCAACCAATGACACAAAATGACACAAAATCACATATTGGATGCACAAGATTGGTTAAAAACCCTAATTGGATTAGAATAAGCCTAGGGAGGACGAAAATGACCTAAATGTTCAACCAATGACACAAAATGACACAAAATCACATATTGGATGCACAAGATTGGTTAAAAACCCTAATTGGATTAGAATAAGCATAGCGATGACGAAAATGACCTAAATGTTCAACAAATGACACAAAATCACGTATTGGATGCACAAGATTGGTTAAAAACTCTAATTGGATTAGAATAAGCCTAGGGAGGACGAAAATGACCTAAATGTTCAACCAATGACACAAAATGACACAAAATCACATATTGGATGCACAAGATTGGTTAAAAACCCTAATTGGATTAGAATAAGCCTAGGGAGGACGAAAATGACCTAAATGTTCAACCAATGATACAAAATCAGATATTGGATGCACAAGATTGGTTAAAATCCCTAATTGGATTAGAATAAGCCTAGGGAGGACGAAAATGACCTAAATGTTCAACCAATGACACAAAATGACACAAAATCACATATTGGATGCACAAGATTGGTTAAAAACCCTAACTGGATTAGAATAAGCCTAGGGACGACGATAATGTCCTAAATGTTCAACCAATGACACAAAATGACACAAAATCACATATTGGATGCACAAGATTGGTTAAAAACCCTAATTGGATTAGAATAAGCCTAGGGAGGACGAAAATGACCTAAATGTTCAACCAATGACACAAAATGACACAAAATCACATATTGGATGCACAAGATTGGTTAAAAACCCTAATCGGCGTAGAATAAGCCTAGGGAGGACGAAAATGACCTAAATGTTCAACCAATTCACACAAAATGACACAAAATCACATATTGGATGCACAAGATTGGTTAAAAATCCTAATTGGATTAAAATAACCCTAGGGAGGACGAAAATGACCTAAATGTTCAACCAATGACACAAAATCACATATTGGATGCACAAGATTGGTTAAAAATCCTAATTGGATTAAAATAACCCTACGAAGGACGAAAATGACCTAAATGTTCAACCAATGACACAAAATGACACAAAATCACATATTGGATGCACAAGATTGGTTAAAAACCCTAATTGGATTAGAATAAGCCTAGGGAGGACGAAAATGACCTAAATGTTCAACCAATGACACAAAATGACACAAAATCACATATTGGATGCACAAGATTGGTTAAAAACCCTAATTGGATTAGAAAACGCCTAGGGAGGACGAAAATGACCTAAATGTTCAACCAATAACACAAAATGACACAAAATCACATATTGGATGCACAAGATTGGTTAAAAACCCTAATTGGATTAGAATAAGCCTAGGGAGGACGAAAATGACCTAAATGTTCAACCAATGACACAATCACATATTGGATGCACAAGATTTGTTAGAAACGCTAATTGGATTAGAATAAGCCTAGGGAGAACGAAAATGACCTAAATGTTCAACCAATGACACAAAATGACATAAAATCACATATTGGATGCACAAGATTGGTTAAAAACCCTAATTGGATTAGAATAAGCCTAGGGAGGACGAAAATGACCTAAATGTTCAACCAATAACACAAAATGACACAAAATCACATATTGGATGCACAAGATTGGTGAAAAACCCTAATTGGATTAGAATAAGTCTAGGGAGGACGAAAATGACCCAAATGTTCAACCAATGACACAAAATGACACAAAATCACATATTGGATGCACATGATTGGTTAAAACCCCTAATTGGATTAGAATAAGTCTAGGGAGGACGAAAATGACCTAAATGTTGAACCATTGACACAAAATGACACAAAATCACATATTGAATGCACAAGATTGGTTTAAAACCCTAATTGGATTAGACTAAGCCTAGGGAGGACGAAAATGACCTAAATGTTCAACCAATGACACAAAATGACACAAAATCACATATTGGATGCACAAGATTGATTAAAAACCCTAATTGGTTTAGAATAAGCCAAGGGAGGACGGAAATGACCTAAATGTTCAACCAATGACACAAAATGACACAAAATCACATATTGGATGCACAAGATTGGTTAAAAACCCTAATTGGATTAGAATAAGCCTAGGGAGGACGAAAATGACCTAAATGTTCAACCAATGATAGAAAATGACACAAAATCACATATTGGATGCACAAGATTGGTTAAAAACCCTAATTGGATTAGAATAAGCCTAGGGAGAACGAAAATGACCTAAATGTTCAACCAATGACACAAAATGACACAAAATCACATATTGGATGCACAAGATTGGTTAAAAACCCTAATTGGATTAGAATAAGCCTAGGGACGACGAAAATGACCTAAATGTTCAACCAATGACACAAAATCACATATTGGATGCACAAGATTGGTTAACAATCGTAATTGGATTAGAATATGCCTAGGGAGGACGAAAATGACCTAAATGTTCAACCAATGACACAAAATGACACAAAATCACATATTGGATGCACAAGATTGGTTAAAAACCCTAATTGGATTAGAATAAGCCTAGGGAGGACGAAAATGACCTAAATGTTCAACCAATGACACAAAATCACATATTGGATGCACAAGATTGGTTAAAATCACTAATTGGATTAGAATAAGCCTAGGGAGGATGAAAATGACCTAAATGTTCAACCAATGACACAAAATGACACAAAATCACATATTGGATGCACAAGATTGGTTAAAAACCCTAATTGGATTAGAATATGCCTAGGGAAGAGGAAAATGACCTAAATGTTCAACCCATGACACAAAATGACACAAAATCACATATTGGATGCACAAGATTGGTTAAAAACCCTAATTGGATTAGAATAAGCCTAGGGAGGACGAAAATGACCTAAATGTTCAACCAATGACATAAAATCACATATTGGATGCACAAGATTGGTTAAAAACCCTAATTCGATTAGAATAAGCCTAGGGAGGACGAAAATGACCTAAATGTTCAACCAATGACACAAAATGACACAAAATCACATATTGGATGCACAAGATTGGTTAAAAACCCTAATTGGATTAGAATAAGCCTAGGGAGGACGAAAATGACCTAAATGTTCAACCAATGACACAAAATGACACAAAATCACATATTGGATGCACAAGATTGGTTAAAAACCCTAATTGGATTATAATTAGCCTAGGGAGGACGAAAATGACCTAAATGTTCAACCAATGACACAAAATGACACAAAATCACATATTGGATGCCCAAGATTGGTTAAAAATCCTAATTGGATTAGAATAAGCATAGGGAGGACGAAAATGACCTAAATGTTCAACCAATGACACAAAAGGACACAAACTCACATATTGGATGCACAAGATTGGTTAAAAACCTTAATTGAATTAGAATATCCCTAGGGAGGACGAAAATGACCTAAATGTTCAACCAATGACACAAAATGACACAAAATCACATATTGGATGCACAAGATTGGTTAAAAACCCTAATTGGATTAGAATAAGCCTAGGGAGGACGAAAATGACCTAAATGTTCAACCAATGACACAAAATCACATATTGGATGCACAAGATTGGTTAAAAACCCTAATTGGGTTAGAATAAGCTTAGGGAGGACGAAAATGAACTATATGCTCAACTAATGACACAAAATCACATATTGGATGCACAAGATTGGATTAAAACCCTAATTGGATTAGAATAAGCCTAGGGAGGACGAAAATGACCTAAATGTTCAACCAATGACACAAAATCACATATTGGATGCACAAGATTGGTTAAAAACCCGAATTGGATTAGAATAAGCCTAGGGAGGACGAAAGTGACCTAAATGTTCAACCAATGACACAAAATCACATATTGGATGCACAAGATTGGTTAAAAACCCTAATTGGATTAGAATAAGCCTAGGGAGGACGAAAATGACCTAAATGTTCAACCAATGACACAAAATCACATATTGGATGCACAAGATTGGTTAAAAACCCTAATTGGGTTAGAATAAGCTTAGGGAGGACGAAAATGACCTATATGCTCAACTAATGACACAAAATCACATATTGGATGCACAAGATTGGATTAAAACCCTAATTGGATTAGAATAAGCCTAGGGAGGACGAAAATGACCTAAATGTTCAACCAATGACACAAAATCACATATTGGATGCACAAGATTGGTTAAAAACCCGAATTGGATTAGAATAAGCCTAGGGAGGACGAAAGTGACCTAAATGTTCAACCAATGACACAAAATGACACAAAATCACATATTGGATGCACAAGATTGGTTAAAAACCCTAATTGGATTAGAATAAGCCTAGGGAGGACGAAAATGACCTAAATGTTCAACCAATGGCTCAAAATGACACAAAATCACATATTGGATGCACAAGATTGGTTAAAAACCCTAATTGGATTAGAATAAGCCTAGGGAGGACGAAAATGACCTAAATGTTCAACCAATGACACAATCACATATTGGATGCACAAGATTTGTTAAAAACGCTAATTGGATTAGAATAAGCCTAGGGAGGACGAAAATGACCTAAATGTTCAACCAATGACACAAAGTGACATAAAATCACATATTGGATGCACAAGATTGGTTAAAAACCCTAATTGGATTAGAATAAGCCTAGGGAGGACGGAAATGACCTAAATGTTCAACCAATAACACAAAATGACACAAAATCACATATTGGATGCACAAGATTGGTGAAAAAACCTAATTGGATTAGAATAAGCCTAGGGAGGACGAAAATGACCTAAATGTTCAACCAATGACACAAAATGACACAAAATCACATATTGGATGCACAAGATTGATTAAAAACCCTAATTGGTTTAGAATAAGCCAAGGGAGGACGGAAATGACCTAAATGTTCAACCAATGACACCAAATGACACAAAATCACATGTTGGATGCACAAGATTGGTTAAAAACCCTAATTGGATTAGAATAAGCCTTGGGAAGACAAAAATGACCTAAATGTTCAACCAATGACACAATCACATATTGGATGCACAAGATTGGTTAAAAACGCTAATTGGATTAGAATAAGCCTAGGGAGGACGAAAATGACCTAAATGTTCAACCAATGACACAAAATGACACAAAATCACATATTGGATGCAAAGATTGGTTAAAAACCCTAATTGGATTAGAATAAGCCTAGGGAGGACGAAAATGACCTAAATGTTCAACCAAT
This sequence comes from Cicer yamashitae, assembly GCA_037974755.1. Classification (NCBI taxonomy): domain Eukaryota; kingdom Viridiplantae; phylum Streptophyta; class Magnoliopsida; order Fabales; family Fabaceae; genus Cicer; species Cicer yamashitae. The sequence goes on along the minus strand of JBBPBQ010000008.1, from coordinate 17,769,016 downwards.
GACACAAAATGACACAAAATCACATATTGGATGCACAAGATTGATTAAAAACCCTAATTGGTTTAGAATAAGCCAAGGGAGGACGGAAATGACCTAAATGTTCAACCAATGACACAAAATGACACAAAATCGCATGTTGGATGCACAAGATTGGTTAAAAACCCTAATTTTATTAGAATAAGCCTAGGGAGGACGAAAATGACCTAAATGTTCAACCAATGACACAAAATCACATATTGGATGCACAAGATTGGTTAAATACCCTAATTGGATTAGAATAAGCCTAGGGGGGACGAAAATGACCTAAATGTTCATCCCATGACATAAAATGACATAAAATCACATATTGGATGC
>JBBPBQ010000008.1:17746450-17768162 GCA_037974755.1 Cicer yamashitae | reverse complement strand
AATTAGGGTTTTTAACCAATCTTGTGCATCCAATATGTGATTTTGTGTCATTTTTGGATCATTGATTGAACATTTAGGTCATTTTCGTCCTCCCTAAGCTTATTCTAATCCAATTAGGGTTTTTAACCAATCTTGTGCATCCAATATGTGATTTTGTGTCATTTTGTGTCATTGGTTAAACATTTAGGTCATTTTCGTCCTCCCTAGGCTATTTTCTAATACAATTAGGGTTTTTAACCAATCTTGTGCATCCAATATGTGAATTTGTGTCATTTTGTGTCATTGGTTGAACATTTAGGCCATTTTCGTCCTCCCTAGGCTTATTCTAATCCAATTACGGTTTTTAACCAATCTTGTGCATCCAATATGTGATTTTGTGTCATTTTTGGGTCATTGAATGAACATTTAGGCCATTTTCGTCCTCCCTAGGCTTATTCTAATCAAATTAGGGTTTTTAACCAATCTTGTGCATCCAATATGTGATTTTGTGTCATTTTGTGTCATTGTTTGAACATTTAGGCCATTTTCGTCCTCCCTAGGCTTAATCTAACCCAATTAGGGTTTTTAATCAATCTTGTGCATCCAATATGTGATTTTGTGTCATTTTTGGGTCATTGATTGAACATTTAGGTCATTTTCGTCCTCCCTAGGCTTATTCTAATCCAATTAGGGTTTCTAACCAATCTTGTGCAACCAATATGTGATTTTGTGTCATTTTTGGGTCATTGATTGAACATTTAGGTCATTTTCGTCCTCCCTAAGCTTATTCTAATCCAATTATGGTTTTTAACCAATCTTGTGCATCCAATATGTGATTTTGTGTCATTGGTTGAACATTTAGGTCATTTTCGTCCTCCCTAGGCTTATTCTAATCCATTTAGGGTTTTTAACCAATCTTGATATGATCATATTTCTCATGAATCACTATAAGGATCGTTCTAGGTTGGAAACTTACAAATTGGATCCAAAACCGCGTATTGCTGGAGATTGCGATAAACAGAGCTACGAAACTCCGAATCGGCCGATTCCAAAACGAGGTGAAAGATGACGTTCCGAAACGCAAGTTAGGATGTTGAATCGCCGAAAACAAGTTTGTAGAACTCGAGATATGATTGCAGGTTATTGAACACGAAAATTGGCACAATTTGTGAATTAGGGTTTGATGTAAAGGAAACCGAAAATTATAAAGAAACAAAATATGGATTAGGTTGAGAAGATGAAGAAGGCGCCACAATCAAGGATGATTGATAAGCCAATGAAGAATCGCCACAATGGTAAGGAAGCCATTGATAAGACTCAAACAAGTTCTAATCCAAGAACTCAAAGAGGAGACCTAACTCACTCACAAATCTCATTAGAGAAATTTTAATTCATCCAAAAAAATCCCTTTAATAAGGTTACAAAATCATAGTTATAGTAAAATTATCTCTAAACCTAAATGGGTCATAAGTGACACCATTCTCTAGGCCCAAATTGGGCTTACATCATTTTTTTTTTTATAAAATTAAACTAAATGTAAGGAAGTAAAGTATCTTCACTTACATATAACATCAACTAAGTCTATATTAAAACTATTAGAATTCCAAATTAAAGCAAACTAGTAATTATTACAAACCAAATGAAAATAAATAAAGTTCATCCTAATTTATTAAAAATATGGATCATCTTCATGCTCTTGAGATCCTTATCATTCTCTCCTTCTTGAAGAAATTCGACCTCGAATTTAAGCTCCATTATACCATACATGAAGAAATAATCCAATCAAACCACAAGCTCATCATATCCACCGGGGTCAAATGGAAATTTGGAAAAGTCACCAAATGTGATAAGTCGGTGAATCACATTTTCATCTTGAACAATTAACATCTTAGTACATTTATGGTAAAGGTAAGAAATTCTAAAGATGGTAATAAAGTTATACCTTTTGAAGTTGCCATTCATAGCCAAATTTACCTTCTTTAGATTGAAATTTGTGGCAAACAATATGTTACTTTGTATTTGCAAAGCCTTCAAAGCAAGTTGAGTTTCTTGAACATTCTCTTCATCACAAAAAAATGGTGACTCAATAATTTCCTTGTAAGCATCCTTTTGAGGAACCTTTGAATAATCATCTTCAAACACTAACATTGCTTCATTTACCTCACTCTCTTGTTTAAAGAGACCTTCAATTTTACCATCATCTTTCTCTTTACTTTCAATTTCAATATATTGATGACATTCCTCATTTGGAGACACTTCTTCAAACACTTGCAATAGAGAATTATCAAAATTAGACAAATAGTTGGAGTCAATTTCTCGCCCTTTGTCTCTCAAATATTTCTCCTCTTCTTCTTTCTTTTCTTTGATTTTCTCTTTCTCTCTCAAGGCTAGCTTCTCTACTTTTCTTGCCTGTTTTGCATATCCATTTTCGTATAGATATTTCACATACTCCGGATCCAATACAAAATCTCGAATATATTGAGGATATGACATACTTAGGAATTTTGTCAAACAGGTAGTGTGCAATAATTTTAACAACACAATTTTTTTTTTTTTATTTTTTTTTTATTTAATTTGCAGCAACACACAAATTAAATAATGATAGCAATTCAAACAAAGCAACACAACTAGCAATTTATGTTTACCAAAAAAATGCATAAATTTTTTTTTACTCAATTCCAAACCTAGAGACAAGCTCTGATACCAAATGATATGATCCTATTTCTCATGAATCACTATAAGGATCGTTCTAGGTTGGAAACTTACAAATTGGATCCAAAACCGCGTATTGCTGGATATTGCGATAAACAGAGCTAGGAAACTCCGAATCGGCCGATTCCAAAACGAGATGAAAGATGACGTTCCGAAACGCAAGTTAGGCTGTTGAATCGCCGAAAACAAGTTTGTAGAACTCGAGATATGATTGCAGGTTATTGAACACGAAAATTGGCACAATTTGTGAATTAGGGTTTGATGTAAAGGAAACCGAAAATTATAAAGAAACAAAATATGGATTAGGTTGAGAAGATGAAGAAGGCGCCACAATCAAGGATGATTGATAAGCCAATGAAGAATCGCCACAATGGTAAGGAAGCCATTGATAAGACTCAAACAAGTTCTAATCCAAGAACTCAAAGAGGAGACCTAACTCACTCACAAATCTCATTAGAGAAATTTTTAATTCATTCCAAAATAATCCCTTTAATAAGGTTACAAAATCATAGTTATAGTAAAATTATCTCTAAACCTAAATGGGTCATAAGTGACACCATTCTCTAGGCCCAAATTGGGCTTACATCATTTTTTTTTTTATAAAATTAAACTAAATGTAAGGAAGTAAAGTATCTTCACTTACATATAACATCAACTAAGTCTATATTAAAACTATTAGAATTCCAAATTAAAGCAAACTAGTAATTATTACAAACCAAATGAAAATAAATAAAGTTCATCCTAATTTATTAAAAATATGGATCATCTTCATGCTCTTGAGATCCTTATCAAATCTTGTGCATCCAATATGTGATTTTGTGTCATTTTGTGTCATTGGTTGAACATTTAGGCCATTTTCGTCCTCCCTAGCGTTATTCTAACCCAATTAGGGTTTTTAACCAATCTTGTGCATCCAATATGTGATTTTGTGTCATTTTTGGGTCATTGATTGAACATTTATGTCATTTTCGTCCTCCCTAGGCTTATTCTAATCCAATTAGGGTTTTTAACCAATCTTGTGCATCCAATATGTGATTTTGTGTCATTTTGTTTCATTGGTTAAACATTTAGGTCATTTTCGTCCTCCCTAGGCTTATTCTAATCCAATTAAGGTTTTTAACCAATCTTGTGCATCCAATATGTGAATTTGGGTCATTTTGTGTCATTGGTTGAACATTTAGGCCATTTTCGTCCTCCCTAGGCTTATTCTAATCCAATTAGGGTTTTTAACCAATCTTGTGCATCCAATATGTGATTTTGTGTCATTTTTGGGTCATTGAATGAACATTTAGGCCATTTTCGTCCTCCCTAGGCTTATTCTAATCAAATCAGGGTTTTTAACCAATCTTGTGCATCCAATATGTGATTTTGTGTCATTTTGTGTCATTGTTTGAACATTTAGGCCATTTTCGTCCTCCCTAGGCTTATTCTAACCCAATAAGGATTTTTAACCAATCTTGTGCATCCAATATGTGATTTTGTGTCATTTTTGGGTCATTGATTGAACATTTAGGTCATTTTCGTCCTCCCTAGGCTTATTCTAATCCAATTAGGGTTTTTAACCAATCTTGTGCATCCAATATGTGATTTTGTGTCATTTTTGGGTCATTGATTGAACATTTAGGTCATTTTCGTCCTCCCTATGCTTATTCTAATCCAATTAGGGTTTTTAACCAATCTTGTGCATCCAATATGTGATTTTGTGTCATTTTGTGTCATTGGTTAAACATTTAGGTCATTTTCGTCCTCCCTAGGCTTATTCTAATCCAATTAGGTTTTTAACCAATCTTGTGCATCCACTATGTGATTTTGTGTCATTTTGTGTCATTTGTTGAACATTTAGGTCATTTTCGTCCTCCCTAGGCTTCTTCTAATCCAATTTGGGTTTTTAACCAATCTTGTGCATCCAATATGTTATTTTGTGTCATTGGTTGAACATTTAGGTCATTTTCGTCCTCCCTAGGCTTATTCTAATCCATTTAGGGTTTTTAACCAATCTTGTGCATCCAATATGTGATTTTGTGTCATTTTAAGTCATTGGTTGAACATTTAGGCCATTTTCGTCCTCCCTAGGCTTATTCTAACCCAATTAGGGTTTTTAACCAATCTTGTGCAACCAATATGTGATTTTGTGTCATTTTGTGTCATTGGTTGAACATTTAGGTCATTTTCGTCCTCTCTAGGCTTATTCTAATCCAATTAGGGTTTTTAACCAATCTTGTGCATCCAATATGTGATTTTGTGTCATTTTGTGTCATTGGTTGAACATTTAGGTCATTTTCGTCCTCCCTATGGTTATTCTAATCCAATTAGGGTTTTTAACCAATCTTGTGCATCCAATATGTGATTTTGTGTCATTTTGTGTCATTGGTTGAACATTTAGGTCATTTTCGTCCTCCCTAGGCTTATTCTAATCCAATTAGGGTTTTTACCAATCTTGTGTATTCAATATGTGATTTTGTGTCATTGGTTCAACATTTAGGTCATTTTCGTCCTCCCTAGGCTTATTCTAATCCAATTAGGGTTTTTAACCAATCTTGTGCATCCAATATGTGATTTTGTGTCATTTTGTGTCATTGGTTGAACATTTAGGTCATTTTCGTCCTCCCTAGGCTTATTCTAATCAAATTAGGGTTTTTAACCAATCTTGTGCATCCAATATGTGATTTTGTGTCATTTAGTGTCATTGGTTGAACATTTAGGTCATTTTCGTCCTCCCTAGGCTTATTCTAATCCAATTAGGGTTTTTAACCAATCTTGTGCATCCAATATGTGATTTTGTGTCATTTTGTGTCATTGGTTGAACATTTAGGTCATTTTCGTCCTCCCTTGGCTTATTCTTATCCAATTAAGGTTCTTAACCAATCTAGTGCATCCAATGTGTGATTTTGTGTCATTTTGGGTCATTGGTTGAACATTTAGGTCATTTTCGTCCTCCCTAGGCTTATTCTAATCCAATTAGGGTTTTTAACCAATCTTGTGCATCCAATATGTGATTTTGTGTCATTTTGTGTCATTGGTTGAACATTTAGGTCATTTTCGTCCTCCCTAGGCTTATTCTAATCAAATTAGGGTTTTTAACCAATCTTGTGCATCCAATATGTGATTTTGTGTCATTGGTTGAACATTTAGGTCATTTTCGTCCTTCCTAGGCTTATTCTAATCCATTTAGGGTTTTTAACCAATCTTGTGCATCCAATATGTGATTTTGTGTCATTTTATGTCATTAGTTGAACATTTAGGCCATTTTCGTCCTCCCTAGGCTTATTCTAATCAAATTAGGGTTTTTAACCAATCTTGTGCATCCAATATGTGATTTTGTGTCATTTTGTGTCATTGGTTGAACATTTAGGTCATTTTCGTCCTCCCTAGGCTTATTCTAATCAAATTAGGGTTTTTAACCAATCTTGTGCATCCAATATGTGATTTTGTGTCATTGGTTGAACATTTAGATCATTTTCGTTCTCCCTAGGCTTATTCTAATCCATTTAGGGTTCTTAACCAATCTTGTGCATCCAATATGTGATTTTGTGTCATTTTATGTCATTAGTTGAACATTTAGGCCATTTTCGTCCTCCCTAGGCTTATTCTAACCCAATTAGGGTTTTTAACCAATCTTGTGCAACCAATATGTGATTTTGGGTCATTTTGTGTCATTGGTTGAACATTTAGGTCATTTTCGTCCTCTCTAGGCTTATTCTAATCCAATTAGGGTTTTTAACCAATCTTGTGCATCCAATATGTGATTTTGTGTCATTTTGTGTCATTGGTTGAACATTTAGGTCATTTTCGTCCTCTCTAGGCTTATTCTAATCCAAATAGGGTTTTTAACCAATCTTGTGCATCCAATATGTGATTTTGTGTCATTGGTTGAACATTTAGGTCATTTTCGTCCTCTCTAGGCTTATTCTAATCCAAATAGGGTTTTTAACCAATCTTGTGCATCCAATATGTGATTTTGTGTCATTGGTTGAACATTTAGGTCATTTTCGTCCTCCCTAGGCTTATTCTAATCCAATTAGGGTTTTTAACCAATCTTGTGCACCCAATATGTGATTTTATGTCATTTTGTGTCATTGGTTGAACATTTAGGTCATTTTCGTCCTCCCTAGGCTTATTCTAATCCAATTAGGGTTTTTAACCAATCTTGTGCATCCAATATGTGATTTTGTGTCATTGGTTGAACATTTAGGTCATTTTTGTCCTCCCTAGGCATATTCTAATCCATTTAGGGTTTTTAACCAATCTTGTGCATCCAATATGTGATTTTGTGTCATTTTGTGTCATTGGTTGAACATTTAGGTCATTTTCGTCCTCCCTAGGCTTATTCTAATCCAATTAGGGTTTTTAACCAATCTTGTGCATCCAATATGTGATTTTGTGTCATTTTTGGGTCATTGATTGAACATTTAGGTCATTTTCGTCCTCCCTAGGCTTATTCTAATCCAATTAGGGTTTCTAACCAATCTTGTGCATCCAATATGTGATTTTGTGTCATTGGTTAAACAATTAGGTCATTTTCGTCCTCCCTAGGCTTATTCTAATCAAATTAGGGTTTTTAACCAATCTTGTGCATCCAATATGTGATTTTGTGTCATTGGTTGAACATTTAGGTCATTTTCGTCCTCCCTAGGCTTATTCTAATCCATTTAGGGTTTTTAACCAATCTTGTGCATCCAATATGTGATTTTGTGTCATTTTGTGTCATTTGTTGAACATTTAGGTCATTTTCGTCCTCCCTAGGCTTATTCTAATCCAATTAGGGTTTTTAACCAATCTTGTGCAACCAATATGTGATTTTGTGTCATTTTGTGTCATTGGTTGAACATTTAGGTCATTTTCGTCCTCCCTAGGCTTATTCTAATCAAATTAGGATTTTTAACCAATCTTGTGCATCCAATATGTGATTTTGTCATTTTGTGTCATTGGTTGAACATTTAGGTCATTTTAGTCCACCCTAGGCTTCTTCTAATCCAATTAGGGTTTTTAACCAATCTTGTGCATCCAATATGTGATTTTGTGTCATTTTTGGGTCATTGATTGAACATTTAGGTCATTTTCGTCCTCCCTAGGCTTATTCTAATCCAATTAGGGTTTCTAACCAATCTTGTGCATCCAATATGTGATTTTGTGTCATTTTTGGGTCATTGATTGAACATTTAGGTCATTTTCGTCCTCCCTAGGCTTATTCTAATCCAATTAGGGTTTCTAACCAATCTTGTGCATCCAATATGTGATTTTGTGTCATTTTTGGGTCATTGATTGAACATTTAGGTCATTTTCGTCTTCCCTAAGCTTATTCTAATCCAATTAGGGTTTTTAACCAATCTTGTGCATCCAATATGTGATTTTGTGTCATTGGTTGAACATTTAGGTCATTTTCGTCCTCCCTAGGCTTATTCTAATCCAATTAGGGTTTTTAACCAATCTTGTGCATCCGATTTGTGATTTTGTGTCATTGGTTGAACATTTAGGTCATTTTCGTCCTCCCTAGGCTTATTCTAATCCAATTAGGGTTTTTAACCAATCTTGTGCATCCAATATGTGATTTTGTGTCATTGGTTGAACATTTAGTTCATTTTCGTTCTCCCTAGGCTTATTCTAATCCAATTAGGGTTTTTAACCAATCTTGTGCATTCAATATGTGATTTTGTGTCATTTTGTGTCATTGGTTGAACATTTAGGTCATTTTCGTCCTCCCTAGGCTTATTCTAATCAAATTAGGGTTTTTAACCAATCTTGTGCATCCAATATGTGATTTTGTGTCATTGGTTGAACATTTAGGTCATTTTCGTCCTCCCTAGGCTTATTCTAATCCAATTAGGGTTTTTAACCAATCTTGTGCATCCAATATGTGATTTTGTGTCATTGGTTGAACATTTAGGTCATTTTCGTCCTCCCTAGGCTTATTCTCATCCAATTAGGGTTTTTAACCATTCTTGTGCATCCAATATGTGATTTTGTGTCATTTTGTGTCATTGGTTGAACATTTAGGTCATTTTCGTCCTCCCTAGGCTTATTCTAATCCAATTAGGGTTTTTAACCAATCTTGTGCATCCAATATGTGATTTTGTGTCATTTTGTGTCATCAGTTGAACATTTAGGTCGTTTTCGTCTTCCCTAGGCTTATTCTAATCCAATTAGGGTTTTTAACCAATCTTGTGCATCCAATATGTGATTTTGTGTCATTGGTTGAACATTTAGGTCATTTTCGTCCTCCCTAGGCTTATTCTAATCCATTTAGGGTTTTTAACCAATCTTGTGCATCCAATATGTGATTTTGTGTCATTTTGTGTCATTGGTTGAACATTTAGGCCATTTTCGTCCTCCCTAGGCTTATTCTAATCCAATTAGGGTTTTTAACCAATCTTGTGCATCCAATATGTGATTTTGTGTCATTTTTGGATCATTGATTGAACATTTAGGTCATTTTCGTCCTCCCTAAGCTTATTCTAATCCAATTAGGGTTTTTAACCAATCTTGTGCATCCAATATGTGATTTTGTGTCATTTTGTGTCATTGGTTGAACATTTAGGTCATTTTCGTCCTCCCTAGGCTTATTCTAATCAAATTAGGGTTTTTAACCAATCTTGTGCATCCAATATGTGATTTTGTGTCATTTTCTGTCATTGGTTGAACTTTTAGGTCATTTTCGTCCTCCTAGGCTTATTCTAATCCAATTAGGGTTTTTAACCAATCTTGTGCATCCAATATGTTATTTTGTATCATTTTGTGTCATTGGTTGAACATTTAGGTCATTTTCGTCCTCCCTAGGCTTATTCTAATCCAATTAGGGTTTTTAACCAATCTTGTGCATATAATAAGTGATTTTGTGTCATTGGTAATCCAATTAGGTCATTTTCGTCCTCCCTAGGCTTATTCTAATCCAATTAGGGTTTTTAACCAATCTTGTGCATCCAATATGTGATTTTGTGTCATTTTGTGTCATTTGTTGAACATTTAGGTCATTTTCGTCCTCCCTAGGCTTATTCTAATCCAATTAGGGTTTTTAACCAATCTTGTGCATATAATAAGTGATTTTGTGTCATTGGTAATCCAATTAGGTCATTTTCGTCCTCGCTAGGCTTATTCTAATCCAATGAGGGTTTTTAACCAATCTTGTGCATCCAATATGTGATTTTGTGTCATTTTGTGTCATTGGTTGAACATTTAGGTCATTTTCGTCCTCCCTAGGCTTATTCTAATCCAATTAGGGTTTTTAACCAATCTTTTTCATCCAATATGTGATTTTGTGTCATTTTTGCGTCATTGATTGAACATTTATGTCATTTTCGTCCTCCCTAGGCTTATTCTAATCCAATTAGGGTTTCTAACCAATCTTGTGCATCCAATATGTGATTTTGTGTCATTTTTGGGTCATTGATTGAACATTTAGGTCATTTTCGTCCTCCCTAAGCTTATTCTAATCCAATTAGGGTTTTTAACCAATCTTGTGCATCCAATATGTGATTTTGTGTCATTTTGTGTCATTGGTTGAACATTTAGGTCATTTTCGTCCTCCCTAGGCTTATTCTAATCAAATTAGGATTTTTAACCAATCTTGTGCATCCAATATGTGATTTTGTGTCATTTTGTGTCATTGGTTGAACATTTAGGTCATTTTCGTCCTCCCTAGGCTTATTCTAATCGAATTAGGGTTTTTAACCAATCTTGTGCAACCAATATGTGATTTTGTGTCATTTTGTGTCATTGGTTGAACATTTAGGTCATTTTCATCCTCCCTAGGCTTATTCTAATCCATTTAGGGTTTTTAACCAATCTTGTGCATCCAATATGTGATTTTGTGTCATTTTGTCTCATTGGTTGAACATTTAGGCCAATTTCGTCCTCCCTAGGCTTATTCTAATCCAATTAGGGTTTCTAACCAATCTTGTGCATCCAGTATGTGATTTTGTGTCATTTTGTGTCATTGGTTGAACATTTACGTCATTTTCGTCCTCCATTGGCTTATTCTAATCCAATTAGGGTTTTTAACAAATCTTGTGCATCCAATATGTGATTTTGTGTCATTGGTTGAACATTTAGGTCATTTTCGTCCTCCCTAGGCTTATTATTATCCAATTAGGGTTTTTAACCAATGTTGTGCATCCAATATGTGATTTTGTGTCATTGGTTGAACAATTAGGTCATTTTCGTCCTCCCTAGGCTTATTCTAATCAAATTAGTGTTTTTAACCAATCTTGTGCATCCAATATGTGATTTTGTGTCATTGGTTGAACATTTAGGTCATTTTCGTCCTCCCTAGGCTTATTCTAATCCATTTAGGGTTTTTAACCAATCTTGTGCATCCAATATGTGATTTTGTGTCATTTTGTGTCATTGGTTGAACATTTAGGCCATTTTCGTCCTCCCTAGGCTTATTCTAATCCAATTAGGGTTTTTAACCAATCTTGTGCATACAATATGTGATTTTGTATCATTTTTGGGTCATTGATTGAACATTTAGGTCATTTTCGTCCTCCCTAAGCTTATTCGAATCCAATTAGGGTTTTTAACCAATCTTGTGCATCCAATATGTGATTTTGTTTCATTTTGTGTCATTGGTTAAACATTTAGGTCATTTTCGTCCTCCCTAGGCTTATTCTAATCCTATTAGGGTTTTTAACCAATCTTGTGCAACCAATATGTGATTTTGTGTCATTTTGTGTCATTTGTTGAACATTTAGGTCATTTTCCTCCTCCCTAGGCTTCTTCTAATCCAATTAGGGTTTTTAACCAATCTTGTGCATCCAATATGTGATTTTGTGTCGTTGGTTGAACATTTAGGTCATTTTCGTCCTCCCTAGGCTTATTCTAATCCATTTAGGGTTTGTAACCAATCTTGTGCATCCAATATGTGATTTTGTGTCATTTTAAGTCATTGGTTGAACATTCAGGCCATTTTCGTCCTCCCTAGGCTTATTCTAATCCAATTAGGGTTTTTAACCAATCTTGTGCATCCAATATGTGATTTTGTGTCATTTTGTGTCATTTGTTGAACATTTAGGTCATTTTCGTCCTCCCTAGGCTTCTTCTAATCCAATTAGGGTTTTTAACCAATTTTGTGCATCCAATATGTGATTTTGTGTCATTGGTTGAACATTTAGGTCATTTTCGTCCTCCCTAGGCTTATTCTAATCCATTTAGGGTTTTTAACCAATCTTGTGCATCCAATATGTGATTTTGTGTCATTTTAAGTCATTGGTTGAACATTTAGGCCATTTTCGTCCTCCCTAGGCTTATTCTAATCCAATTAGGGTTTTTAACCAATCTTGTGCAACCAATATGTGATTTTGTGTCATTTTGTGTCATTGGTTGAATATTTAGGTCATTTTCGTCCTCCATAGGCTTATTCTAATCAAATTAGGGTTTTTAACCAATCTTGTGCATCCAATATGTGATTTTGTGTCGTTTTTGGGTCATTGATTGAACATTTAGGTCATTTTCGTCCTCCCTAGGCTTATTCTAATCCAATTAGGGTTTTTAACCAATCTTGTGCATCCAATATGTGATTTTGTGTCATTGGTTGAACATTTAGGTCATTTTCGTCCTCCCTAGGCTTATTCTAATCCAATTAGGGTTTTTAACCAATCTTGTGCATCCAATACGTGATTTTGTGTCATTGGTTGAACATTTAGGTCATTTTTGTCCTCCCTAGGCTTATTCTAATCCAATTAGGGTTTTTAACCAATCTTGTACATCCAATATGTGATTTTGTATCATTGGTTGATTATTTATGTCATTTTCGTCGTCCCTAGGCTTATTCTAATCCAACTACGGTTTTTAACCAATCTTGTGCATCCAATATGTGATTTTGTGTCATTTTGTGTCATTGGTTGAACATTTAGGTCATTTTCGTCCTCCCTAGGCTTATTCTAATCCAATTAGGGTTTTTAACCAATCTTGTGCATCCAATATGTGATTTTGTGTCATTGGTTGAACATTTAGTTCATTTTCGTCCTCCCTAGGCTTATTCTATTCCATTTAGGGTTTTTAACCAATCTTCTGCATCCAATATGTGATTTTGTGTCATTTTGTGTCATTGGTTCAACATTTAGGTCATTTTCGTCCTCCCTAGGGTTATTTTAATCCAATTAGGATTTTTAACCAATCTTGTGCATCCAATATGTGATTTTGTGTCATTTTGTGTCATTGGTTGAACATTTAGGTCATTTTCGTCCTCCCTAGGCTTATTCTAATCCAATTAGGGTTTTTAACCAATCTTGTGCATCCAATATGTGATTTTGTGTCATTTTGTGTCATTGGTTGAACATATAGGTCATTTTCGTCCTCCTTAGGCTTATTCTAATCCAATTAGGGTTTTTAACCAATCTTGTGCATCCAATATGTGATTTTGTGTCATTTTGTGTCATTGGTTGAACATTTAGGTCATTTTCGTCCTCCCTAAGCTTATTCTAATCCAATTAGGGTTTTTAACCAATCTTGTGCATCCAATATGTGATTTTGTGTCATTTTGTGTCATTGGTTAAACATTTAGGTCATTTTCGTCCTCCCTAGGCTTATTCTAATCCAATTAGGGTTTTTAACCAATCTTGTGCATCCAATATGTGAATTTGTGTCATTTTGTGTCATTGGTTGAACATTTAGGCCATTTTCGTCCTCCCTAGGCTGATTCTAATCCAATTAGGGTTTTTAACCAATCTTGTGCATCCAATATGTGATTTTGTGTCATTTTTGGATCATTGATTGAACATTTAGGTCATTTTCGTCCTCCCTAAGCTTATTCTAATCCAATTAGGGTTTTTAACCAATCTTGTGCATCCAATATGTGATTTTGTGTCATTTTTGGGTCATTGATTGAACATTTATGTCATTTTCGTCCTCCCTAGGCTTATTCTAATCCAATTAGGGTTTCTAACCAATCTTGTGCATCCAATATGTGATTTTGTATCATTTTTGGGTCATTGATTGAACATTTAGGTCATTTTCGTCCTCGCTAAGCTTATTCTAATCCAATTAGGGTTTTTAACCAATCTTGTGCATCCAATATGTGATTTTGTGTCATTTGTTGAACATTTAGGTTATTTTCGTCCTCCCTAGGCTTCTTCTAATCCAATTAGAGTTTTTAACCAATCTTGTGCATCCAATATGTGATTTTGTGTCGTTGGTTGAACATTTAGGTCATTTTCGTCCTCCCTAGTCTTATTCTAAGCCATTTAGGGTTTTTAACCAATCTTGTGCATCCAATATGTGATTTTGTGTCATTTTGTGTCATTGGTTGAACATTTGGGTCATTTTCGTCCTCCCTTGGCTTATTCTAATCCAATTAGGGTTTTTAACCAATCTTGTGCATCCAATATGTGATTTTGTGTCGTTTTTGGGTCATTGATTGAACATTTAGGTCATTTTCGTCCTCCCTAGGCTTATTCTAATCCAATTAGGGTTTCTAACCAATCTTGTGCATCCAATATGTGATTTTGTATCATTTTTGGGTCATTGATTGAACATTTAGGTCATTTTCGTCCTCCCTAAGCTTATTCTAATCCAATTAGGGTTTTTAACCAATCTTGTGCATCCAATATGTGAATTTGTGTCATTTTGTGTCATTGGTTGAACATTTAGGCCATTTTCGTCCTCCCTAGGCTTATTCTAATCCAATTAGGGTTTTTAACCAATCTTGTGCATCCAATATGTGATTTTGTGTCATTTTTGGGTCATTGAATGAACATTTAGGCCATTTTCGTCCTCCCTAGGCTTATTCTAATCAAATCAGGGTTTTTAACCAATCTTGTGCATCCAATATGTGATTTTGTGTCATTTTGTGTCATTGTTTGAACATTTAGGCCATTTTCGTCCTCCCTAGGCTTATTCTAACCCAATAAGGATTTTTAACCAATCTTGTGCATCCAATATGTGATTTTGTGTCATTTTTGGGTCATTGATTGAACATTTAGGTCATTTTCGTCCTCCCTAGGCTTATTCTAATCCAATTAGGGTTTTTAACCAATCTTGTGCATCCAATATGTGATTTTGTGTCATTTTTGGGTCATTGATTGAACATTTAGGTCATTTTCGTCCTCCCTAAGCTTATTCTAATCCAATTAGGGTTTTTAACCAATCTTGTGCATCCAATATGTGATTTTGTGTCATTTTGTGTCATTGGTTAAACATTTAGGTCGTTTTCGTCCTCCCTAGGCTTATTCTAATCCAATTAGGGTTTTTAACCAATCTTGTGCAACCAATATGTGATTTTGTGTCATTTTGTGTCATTGGTTGAACATTTAGGTCATTTTCGTCCTCCCTAGGCTTATTCTAATCAAATTAGGATTTTTAACCAATCTTGTGCATCCAATATGTGATTTTGTGTCATTTTGTGTCATTGGTTGAACATTTTAGTCCTCCCTAGGCTTCTTCTAATCCAATTAGGGATTTTAACCAATCTTGTGCATCCAATATGTGATTTTGTGTCATTTTGTGTCATTGGTTAAATATTTAGGTCGTTTTCGTCCTCCCTAGGCTTATTCTAATCCAATTAGGGTTTTTAACCAATCTTGTGCAACCAATATGTGATTTTGTGTCATTTTGTGTCATTGGTTGAACATTTAGGTCATTTTCGTCCTCCCTAGGCTTATTCTAATCCAATTAGGGTTTTTAACCAATCTTGTGCATCCAATATGTAATTTTGTGTCATTTTGTGTCATTGGTTGAACATTTAGGTCATTTTCGTCCTCCCTAGGCTTATTCTAATCCAATTAGGGTTTTTAACCAATCTTGTGCATCCAATATGTGATTTTGTGTGATTGGTTGAACATTTAGGTCATTTTCGTCCTCCCTAGGCTTATTCTAATCCAATTAGGGTTTTCAACCAATCTTGTGCATCCAATATGTGATTTCGTATCATTTTGTGTCATTGGTTGAACATTTAGGTCATTTTCGTCCTCCCTAGGCTTATTCTAATCCAATAAGGGTTTTTAACCAATCTTGTGCATCCAATATGTGATTTTGTGTCATTGGTTGAACATTTAGGTCATTTTCGTCCTCCCTAGGCTTATTTTAATCCAATTAGGGTTTTTAACCAATCTTGTCCATCCAATATGTGATTTTGTGTCATTTTGTGTCATTGGTTGAACATTTAGGTCATTTTCGTCCTCCCTAAGCTTATTCTAATCCAATTAGGGTTTTTAACCAATCTTGTGCATCCAATATGTGATTTTGTGTCATTTGTTGAACATTTAGGTCATTTTCGTCCTCCCTAGGCTTCTTCTAATCCAATTAGAGTTTTTAACCAATCTTGTGCATCCAATATGTGATTTTGTGTCGTTAGTTGAACATTTAGGTCATTTTCGACCTCCCTAGGCTTATTCTAAGCCATTTAGGGTTTTTAACCAATCTTGTGCATCCAATATGTGATTTTGTGTCATTTTGTGTCATTGGTTGAACATTTGGGTCATTTTCGTCCTCCCTTGGCTTATTCTAATCCAATTAGGGTTTTTAACCAATCTTGTGCATCCAATATGTGATTTTGTGTCGTTTTTGGGTCATTGATTGAACATTTAGGTCATTTTCGTCCTCCCTAGGCTTATTCTAATCCAATTAGGGTTTCTAACCAATCTTGTGCATCCAATATGTGATTTTGTATCATTTTTGGGTCATTGATTGAACATTTAGGTCATTTTCGTCCTCCCTAAGCTTATTCTAATCCAATTAGGGTTTTTAACCAATCTTGTGCATCCAATATGTGAATTTGTGTCATTTTGTGTCATTGGTTGAACATTTAGGCCATTTTCGTCCTCCCTAGGCTTATTCTAATCCAATTAGGGTTTTTAACCAATCTTGTGCATCCAATATGTGATTTTGTGTCATTTTTGGGTCATTGAATGAACATTTAGGCCATTTTCGTCCTCCCTAGGCTTATTCTAATCAAATCAGGGTTTTTAACCAATCTTGTGCATCCAATATGTGATTTTGTGTCATTTTGTGTCATTGTTTGAACATTTAGGCCATTTTCGTCCTCCCTAGGCTTATTCTAACCCAATAAGGATTTTTAACCAATCTTGTGCATCCAATATGTGATTTTGTGTCATTTTTGGGTCATTGATTGAACATTTAGGTCATTTTCGTCCTCCCTAGGCTTATTCTAATCCAATTAGGGTTTTTAACCAATCTTGTGCATCCAATATGTGATTTTGTGTCATTTTTGGGTCATTGATTGAACATTTAGGTCATTTTCGTCCTCCCTAAGCTTATTCTAATCCAATTAGGGTTTTTAACCAATCTTGTGCATCCAATATGTGATTTTGTGTCATTTTGTGTCATTGGTTAAACATTTAGGTCGTTTTCGTCCTCCCTAGGCTTATTCTAATCCAATTAGGGTTTTTAACCAATCTTGTGCAACCAATATGTGATTTTGTGTCATTTTGTGTCATTGGTTGAACATTTAGGTCATTTTCGTCCTCCCTAGGCTTATTCTAATCAAATTAGGATTTTTAACCAATCTTGTGCATCCAATATGTGATTTTGTGTCATTTTGTGTCATTGGTTGAACATTTAGGTCATTTTAGTCCTCCCTAGGCCTCTTCTAATCCAATTAGGGTTTTTAACCAATCTTGTGCATCCAATATGTGATTTTGTATTATTTTTGGGTCATTGATTGAACATTTAGGTCATTTTCGTCCTCCCTAAGCTTATTCGAATCCAATTAGGGTTTTTAACCAATCTTGTGCATCCAATATGTGATTTTGTTTCATTTTGTGTCATTAGTTAAACATTTAGGTCATTTTCGTCCTCCCTAGGCTTCTTCTAATCCAATTAGGGTTTTTAACCAATTTTGTGCATCCAATATGTGATTTTGTGTCATTGGTTGAACATTTAGGTCATTTTCGTCCTCCCTAGGCTTATTCTAATCCATTTAGGGTTTTTAACCAATCTTGTGCATCCAATATGTGATTTTGTGTCATTTTAAGTCATTGGTTGAACATTTAGGCCATTTTCGTCCTCCCTAGGCTTATTCTAATCCAATTAGGGTTTTTAACCAATCTTGTGCAACCAATATGTGATTTTGTGTCATTTTGTGTCATTGGTTGAATATTTAGGTCATTTTCGTCCTCCATAGGCTTATTCTAATCAAATTAGGGTTTTTAACCAATCTTGTGCATCCAATATGTGATTTTGTGTCGTTTTTGGGTCATTGATTGAACATTTAGGTCATTTTCGTCCTCCCTAGGCTTATTCTAATCCAATTAGGGTTTTTAACCAATCTTGTGCATCCAATATGTGATTTTGTGTCATTGGTTGAACAATTAGGTCATTTTCGTCCTCCCTAGGCTTATTCTAATCAAATTAGGGTTTCTAACCAATCTTGTGCATCCAATATGTGATTTTGTGTCATTGGTTGAACATTTAGTTCATTTTCGTCCTCCCTAGGCTTATTCTAATCCAATTAGGTTTTTTAACCAATCTTGTGCATCCAATATGTGATTTTGTGTCATTTTGTGTCATTGGTTAAATATTTAGGTCGTTTTCGTCCTCCCTAGGCTTATTCTAATCCAATTAGGGTTTTTAACCAATCTTGTGCAACCAATATGTGATTTTGTGTCATTTTGTGTCATTGGTTGAACATTTAGGTCATTTTCGTCCTCCCTAGGCTTATTCTAATCAAATTAGGATTTTTAACCAATCTTGTGCATCCAATATGTGATTTTGTGTCATTTTGTGTCATTGGTTGAACATTTAGGTCATTTTAGTCCTCCCTAGGCTTCTTCTAATCCAATTAGGGTTTTTAACCAATCTTGTGCATCCAATATGTGATTTTGTGTCATTTTTGGGTCATTGATTGAACATTTAGGTCATTTTCGTCCTCCCTAGGCTTATTCAAATCCAATTAGGGTTTCTAACCAATCTTGTGCATCCAATATGTGATTTTGTGTCGTTTTTGGGTCATTGATTGAACATTTAGGTCATTTTCGGCCTCCCTAAGCTTATTTTAATCCAATTAGGGTTTTTAACAAATCTTGTGCATCCAATATGTGATTTTGTGTCATTTTGTGTCATTGGTTAAACATTTAGGTCGTTTTCGTCCTCCCTAGGCTTATTCTAATCCAATTAGGGTTTTTAACCAATCTTGTGCATCCAATATGTGAATTTGTGTCATTTTTTGTCATTGGTTGAACATTTAGGTCATTGTCGTCCTCCCTTGGCTTTTTCTAATCCAATTAGGGTTTTTAACCAATCTTTTGCATCCAATATGTGATTTTGTGTCATTTTGTGTCATTGGTTGAACAATTAGGTCATTTTTGTCCTCCCTAGGCTTATTCTAATGAAATTAGGGTTTTTAACCAATCTTGTGGCATCCAATATGTGATTTTGTGTCATTGGTTGAACATTTAGGTCATTTTCGTCCTCCCTAGGCTTATTCTAATCCATTTAGGGTTTTTAACCAATCTTGTGCATCCAATATGTGATTTTGTATCATTTTTGGGTCATTGATTGAACATTTAGGTCATTTTCGTCCTCCCTAAGCTTATTCGAATCCAATTAGGGTTTTTAACCAATCTTGTGCATCCAATATGTGATTTTGTTTCATTTTGTGTCATTGGTTAAACATTTAGGTCATTTTCGTCCTCCCTAGGCTTATTCTAATCCTATTAGGGTTTTTAACCAATCTTGTGCATCCAATATGTGATTTTGTGTCATTTGTTGAACATTTAGGTCATTTTCCTCCTCCCTAGGCTTCTTCTAATCCAATTAGGGTTTTTAACCAATCTTGTGCATCCAATATGTGATTTTGTGTCGTTGGTTGAACATTTAGGTCATTTTCGTCCTCCCTAGGCTTATTCTAATCCATTTAGGGTTTGTAACCAATCTTGTGCATCCAATATGTGATTTTGTGTCATTTTAAGTCATTGGTTGAACATTCAGGCCATTTTCGTCCTCCCTAGGCTTATTCTAATCCAATTAGGGTTTTTAACCAATCTTGTGCATCCAATATGTGATTTTGTGTCATTTTGTGTCATTTGTTGAACATTTAGGTCATTTTCGTCCTCCCTAGGCTTCTTCTAATCCAATTAGGGTTTTTAACCAATTTTGTGCATCCAATATGTGATTTTGTGTCATTGGTTGAACATTTAGGTCATTTTCGTCCTCCCTAGGCTTATTCTAATCCATTTAGGGTTTTTAACCAATCTTGTGCATCCAATATGTGATTTTGTGTCATTTTAAGTCATTGGTTGAACATTTAGGCCATTTTCGTCCTCCCTAGGCTTATTCTAATCCAATTAGGGTTTTTAACCAATCTTGTGCAACCAATATGTGATTTTGTGTCATTTTGTGTCATTGGTTGAATATTTAGGTCATTTTCGTCCTCCCTAGGCTTATTCTAATCAAATTTGGATTTTTAACCAATCTTGTGCATCCAATATGTGATTTTGTGTCATTGGTTGAACATTTAGGTCATTTTCGTCCTCCCTAGGCTTATTCTAATCCAATTAGGGTTTTTCACCAATCTTGTGCAACCAATATGTGATTTTGTGTCATTTTGTGTCATTGGTTGAACATTTAGGTCATTTTCGTCCTCCCAAGGCTTATTCTAATCCAATTAGGGTTTCTAACCAATCTTGTGCATCCAATATGTGATTTTGTGTCATTTTGTGTCATTGGTTGAACATTTAGGTCATTTTCGTCCTCCATAGGCTTATTCTAATCCAATTAGGGTTTTTAACAAATCTTGTGCATCCAATATGTGATTTTGTGTCATTTTGTGTCATTGGTTAAATATTTAGGTCGTTTTCGTCCTCCCTAGGCTTATTCTAATCCAATTAGGGTTTTTAACCAATCTTGTGCAACCAATATGTGATTTTGTGTCATTTTGTGTCATTGGTTGAACATTTAGGTCATTTTCGTCCTCCCTAGGCTTATTCTAATCAAATTAGGATTTTTAACCAATCTTGTGCATCCAATATGTGATTTTGTGTCATTTTTTGTCATTGGTTGAACATTTAGGTCATTTTAGTCCTCCCTAGGCTTCTTCTAATCCAATTAGGGATTTTAACCAATCTTGTGCATCCAATATGTGATTTTGTGTCATTTTGTGTCATTGGTTAAATATTTAGGTCGTTTTCGTCCTCCCTAGGCTTATTCTAATCCAATTAGGGTTTTTAACCAATCTTGTGCAACCAATATGTCATTTTGTGTCATTTTGTGTCATTGGTTGAACATTTAGGTCATTTTCGTCCTCCCTAGGCTTATTCTAATCAAATTAGGATTTTTAACCAATCTTGTGCATCCAATATGTGATTTTGTGTCATTTTGTGTCATTGGTTGAACATTTAGGTCATTTTAGTCCTCCCTAGGCTTCTTCTAATCCAATTAGGGTTTTTAACCAATCTTGTGCATCCAATATGTGATTTTGTGTCATTTTTGGGTCATTGATTGAACATTTAGGTCATTTTCGTCCTCCCTAGGCTTATTCAAATCCAATTAGGGTTTCTAACCAATCTTGTGCATCCAATATGTGATTTTGTGTCGTTTTTGGGTCATTGATTGAACATTTAGGTCATTTTCGGCCTCCCTAAGCTTATTTTAATCCAATTAGGGTTTTTAACAAATCTTGTGCATCCAATATGTGATTTTGTGTCATTTTGTGTCATTGGTTAAACATTTAGGTCGTTTTCGTCCTCCCTAGGCTTATTCTAATCCAATTAGGGTTTTTAACCAATCTTGTGCATCCAATATGTGAATTTGTGTCATTTTTTGTCATTGGTTGAACATTTAGGTCATTGTCGTCCTCCCTTGGCTTTTTCTAATCCAATTAGGGTTTTTAACCAATCTTTTGCATCCAATATGTGATTTTGTGTCATTTTGTGTCATCGGTTGAACAATTAGGTCATTTTTGTCCTCCCTAGGCTTATTCTAATGAAATTAGGGTTTTTAACCAATCTTGTGGCATCCAATATGTGATTTTGTGTCATTGGTTGAACATTTAGGTCATTTTCGTCCTCCCTAGGCTTATTCTAATCCATTTAGGGTTTTTAACCAATCTTGTGCATCCAATATGTGATTTTGT
>JBBPBQ010000008.1:17720021-17745950 GCA_037974755.1 Cicer yamashitae | reverse complement strand
TTTCTAACCAATCTTGTGCATCCAATATGTGATTTTGTGTCGTTTTTGGGTCATTGATTGAACATTTAGGTCATTTTCGGCCTCCCTAAGCTTATTTTAATCCAATTAGGGTTTTTAACCAATCTTGTGCATCCAATATGTGATTTTCTGTCATTTTGTGTCATTGGTTAAACATTTAGGTTGTTTTCGTCCTCCCTAGGCTTATTCTAATCCAATTAGGGTTTTTAACCAATCTTGTGCATCCAATATGTGAATTTGTGTCATTTTTTGTCATTGGTTGAACATTTATGCCATTTTCGTCCTCCCTAGGCTTATTCTAATCCAATTAGGGTTTTTAACGAATCTTGTGCATCCAATATGTGATTTTGTGTCATTTGTTGAACATTTAGGTCATTTTAGTCCTCCCTAGGCTTATTCTAATCCAATTAGGGATTTTAACCAATCTTGTGCATCCAATATGTGATTTTGTGTCGTTTTGTGTCATTGGTTGAACATTTAGGTCATTTTCGTCCTCCCTAGGCTTATTCTAATCCAATTAGGGTTTTTAACCAATCTTGTGCATCCAATATGTGATTTTGTGTCATTGGTTGCACATTTAGGTCATTTTTGTCCTCCCTAGGCTTATTCTAATCCAATTAGGGTTTTTAACCAATCTTGTGCATCCAATATGTCATTTTGTGTCATTGGTTGAACATTTAGGTCATTTTCGTCCTCCCTAGGCTTATTCTAATCCAATTAGGGTTTTTAACCAATCTTGTGCAACCAATATGTGATTTTGTGTCATTTTGTGTCATTGGTTGAATATTTAGGTCATTTTCGTCCTCCCTAGGCTTATTCTAATCAAATTTGGATTTTTAACCAATCTTGTGCATCCAATATGTGATTTTGTGTCATTGGTTGAACATTTAGGTCATTTTCGTCCTCCCTAGGCTTATTCTAATCCAATTAGGGTTTTTCACCAATCTTGTGCAACCAATATGTGATTTTGTGTCATTTTGTGTCATTGGTTGAACATTTAGGTCATTTTCGTCCTCCCAAGGCTTATTCTAATCCAATTAGGGTTTCTAACCAATCTTGTGCATCAAATATGTGATTTTGTGTCATTTTGTGTCATTGGTTGAACATTTAGGTCATTTTCGTCCTCCCTAGGCTTATTCTAATCAAATTAGGGTTTTTAACCAATCTTGTGCATCCAATATGTGATTTTGTGTCATTGGTTGATCATTTAGGTCATTTTAGTCCTCCCTAGGCTTATTCTAATCCAATTAGGGTTTTTAACCAAACTTGTGCATCCAATATGTGATTTTGTGTCATTGGTTGAACATTTAGGTCATTTTCGTCCTCCCTAGGCTTATTCTAATCCAATTTGGGTTTTTAACCAATCTTGTGCATCCAATATGTGATTTTGTGTCATTGGTTAAACATTTAGGTCATTTTCGTCCTCCCTAGGCTTATTCTAATCCAATTAGGGTTTTTAACCAATCTTGTGCATCCAATATGTGATTTTGTGTCATTTTGTGTCATTGGTTGAACAATTAGGTCATTTTCGTCCTCCCTAGGCTTATTCTAATCAAATTAGGGTTTTTAACCAATCTTGTGCATCCAATATGTGATTTTGTGTCATTGGTTGAACATGTAGTTCATTTTCGTCCTCCCTAGGCTTATTCTAATCCATTTAGGGTTTTTAACCAATCTTGTGCATCCAATATGTGATTTTGTATCATTTTGGGTCATTAATTGAACATTTAGGTCATTTTCGTCCTCCCTAGGCTTATTCTAATCCAATTAGGGTTTCTAACCAATCTTGTGCATCCAATATGTGATTTTGTGTCATTTTGTGTCATTGGTTAAACATTTAGGTCGTTTTCGTCCTCCCTAGGCTTATTCTAATCCAATTAGGGTTTTTAACCAATCTTGTGCAACCAATATGTGATTTTGTGTCATTTTGTGTCATTGGTTGAACATTTAGGTCATTTTCGTCCTCCCTAGGCTTATTCTAATCAAATTAGGATTTTTAACCAATCTTGTGCATCCAATATGTGATTTTGTGTCATTTTGTGTCATTGGTTGAACATTTTAGTCCTCCCTAGGCTTCTTCTAATCCAATTAGGGATTTTAACCAATCTTGTGCATCCAATATGTGATTTTGTGTCATTTTGTGTCATTGGTTAAATATTTAGGTCGTTTTCGTCCTCCCTAGGCTTATTCTAATCCAATTAGGGTTTTTAACCAATCTTGTGCAACCAATATGTGATTTTGTGTCATTTTGTGTCATTGGTTGAACATTTAGGTCATTTTCGTCCTCCCTAGGCTTATTCTAATCCATTTAGGGTTTTTAACCAATCTTGTGCATCCAATATGTGATTTTGTGTCGTTGGTTGAACATTTAGGTCATTTTCGTCCTCCCTAGGCTTATTCTAATCCATTTAGGGTTTTTAACCAATCTTGGGCATCCAATATGTGATTTTGTGTCATTTTAAGTCATTGGTTGAACATTTAGGCCATTTTCGTCCTCCCTAGGCTTATTCTAATCCAATTAGGGTTTTTAACCAATCTTGTGCATCCAATATGTGATTTTGTGTCATTTTGTGTCATTTGTTGAACATTTAGGTCATTTTCGTCCTCCCTAGGCTTCTTCTAATCCAATTAGGGTTTTTAACCAATTTTGTGCATCCAATATGTGATTTTGTGTCATTGGTTGAACATTTAGGTCATTTTCGTCCTCCCTAGGCTTATTCTAATCCATTTAGGGTTTTTAACCAATCTTGTGCATCCAATATGTGATTTTGTGTCATTTTAAGTCATTGGTTGAACATTTAGGCCATTTTCGTCCTCCCTAGGCTTATTCTAATCCAATTAGGGTTTTTAACCAATCTTGTGCAACCAATATGTGATTTTGTGTCATTTTGTGTCATTGGTTGAATATTTAGGTCATTTTCGTCCTCCATAGGCTTATTCTAATCAAATTAGGGTTTTTAACCAATCTTGTGCATCCAATATGTGATTTTGTGTCGTTTTTGGGTCATTGATTGAACATTTAGGTCATTTTCGTCCTCCCTAGGCTTATTCTAATCCAATTAGGGTTTTTAACCAATCTTGTGCATCCAATATGTGATTTTGTGTCATTGGTTGAACATTTAGGTCATTTTCGTCCTCCCTAGGCTTATTCTAATCCAATTAGGGTTTTTAACCAATCTTGTGCACCCAATATGTGATTTTGTGTCATTGGTTGAACATTTAGGTCATTTTCGTCCTCCCTAGGCTTATTCTAATCCAATTAGGGTTTTTAACCAATCTTGTGCATCCAATATGTGATTTTGTGTCATTGGTTGAACATTTAGGTCATTTTCGTCCTCCCTAGGCTTATTCTCATCCAATTAGGGTTTTTAACCATTCTTGTGCATCCAATATGTGATTTTGTGTCATTTTGTGTCATTGGTTGAACATTTAGGTCATTTTCGTCCTCCCTAGGCTTATTCTAATCCAATTAGGGTTTTTAACCAATCTTGTGCATCCAATATGTGATTTTGTGTCATTTTGTGTCATCAGTTGAACATTTAGGTCGTTTTCGTCTTCCCTAGGCTTATTCTAATCCAATTAGGGTTTTTAACCAATCTTGTGCATCCAATATGTGATTTTGTGTCATTGGTTGAACATTTAGGTCATTTTCGTCCTCCCTAGGCTTATTCTAATCCATTTAGGGTTTTTAACCAATCTTGTGCATCCAATATGTGATTTTGTGTCATTTTGTGTCATTGGTTGAACATTTAGGCCATTTTCGTCCTCCCTAGGCTTATTCTAATCCAATTGGGGTTTTTAACCAATCTTGTGCATCCAATATGTGATTTTGTGTCATTTTTGGGACATTGATTGAACATTTAGGTCATTTTCGTCCTCCCTAGGCTTATTCTAATCCAATTAGGGTTTCTAACCAATCTTGTGCATCCAATATGTGATTTTGTGTCATTTTTGGGTCATTGATGGAACATTTAGGTCATTTTCGTCCTCCCTAAGCTTATTCTAATCCAATTGGGGGTTTTAACCAATCTTGTGCATCCAATATGTGATTTTGTGTCATTTTGTGTCATTGGTTAAACATTTCGGTCATTTTCATCCTCCCTAGGCTTATTCTAATCCAATTAGGGTTTTTAACCAATCTTGTGCATCCAATATGTGAATTTGTGTCATTTTGTGTCATTGGTTGAACATTTAGGCCATTTTCGTCCTCCCTAGGCTTATTCTAATCCAATTAGGGTTTTTAACGAATCTTGTGCATCCAATATGTGATTTTGTGCCATTGGTTGAACATTTAGGTCATTTTAGTCCTCCCAAGGCTTATTCTAATCCAATTAGGGTTTTTAACCAATCTTGTGCATCCAATATGCGATTTTGTGTCATTTTGTGTCATTGGTTGAACAATTAGGTCATTTTTGTCCTCCCTAGGCTTATTCTAATCAAATTAGGGTTTTTAACCAATCTTGTGCATCCAATATGTGATTTTGTGTCATTGGTTGAACATTTAGGTCATTTTCGTCGTCCCTAGGCTTATTCTAATCCATTTAGGGTTTTTAACCAATCTTGTGCATCCAATATGTGATTTTGTGTCATTTTGTGTCATTGCTTGAACATTTAGGCCATTTTCGTCCTCCCTAGGCTTATTCTAATCCAATTAGGGTTTTTAACCAATCTTGTGCATCCAATATGTGATTTTGTGTCATTTTTGGGTCATTGATTGAACATTTAGGTCATTTTCGTCCTCCCTAGGCTTATTCTAATCCAATTAGGGTTTCTAACCAATCTTGTGCATCCAATATGTGATTTTGTGTCATTGGTTAAACAATTAGGTCATTTTCGTCCTCCCTAGGCTTATTCTAATCAAATTAGGGTTTTTAACCAATCTTGTGCATCCAATATGTGATTTTGTGTCATTGGTTGAACATTTAGGTCATTTTCGTCCTCCCTAGGCTTATTCTAATCCATTTAGGGTTTTTAACCAATCTTGTGCATCCAATATGTGATTTTGTGTCATTTTTGGGTCATTGATTGAACATTTAGGTCATTTTCGTCTTCCCTAAGCTTATTCTAATCCAATTGGTGTTTTTAACCAATCTTGTGCATCCAATATGTGATTTTGTCTCATTTTGTGTCATTGGTTAAACATTTAGGTCATTTTCGTCCTCCCTAGGCTTATTCTAATCCAATTAGGGTTTTTAACCAATCTTGTGCATCCAATATGTGAATTTGTGTCATTTTGTGTCATTGGTTGAACATTTAGGCCATTTTCGTCCTCCCTAGGCTTATTCTAATCCAATTAGGGTTTTTAACGAATCTTGTGCATCCAATATGTGATTTTGTGTCATTTTTGGGTCATTGATTGAACATTTAGGTCATTTTCGTCCTCCCTAAGCTTATTCTAATCCAATTAGGGTTTTTAACCAATCTTGTGCATCCAATATGTGATTTTGTGTCATTTTGTGTCATTGGTTGAACATTTAGGTCATTTTTGTCCTCCCTAGGCTTATTCTAATCCAATTAGGGTTTTTAACCAATCTTGTGTATCCAATATGTGATTTTGTGTCATTTTGTGTCATTGGTTAAACATTTAGGTCATTTTCGTCCTCCCTAGGCTTATTCTAATCCAATTAGGGTTTTTAACCAATCTTGTGCATCCAATATGTGATTTTGTGTAATTTTGTGTCATTGGTTGAACATTTAGGTCATTTTCGTCCTCCCTAGGCTTATTCTAATCCAATTAGGGTTTTTCACCAATCTTGTGCAACCAATATGTGATTTTGTGTCATTTTGTGTCATTGGTTGAACATTTAGGTCATTTTCGTCCTCCCTAGGCTTATTCTAATCCAATTAGGGTTTCTAACCAATCTTGTGCATCCAATATGTGATTTTGTGTCATTTTGTGTCATTGGTTGAACATTTAGGTCATTTTCGTCCTCCATAGGCTTATTCTAATCCAATTAGGGTTTTTAACAAATCTTGTGCATCCAATATGTGATTTTGTGTCATTTTGTGTCATTGGTTAAATATTTAGGTCGTTTTCGTCCTCCCTAGGCTTATTCTAATCCAATTAGGGTTTTTAACCAATCTTGTGCAACCAATATGTGATTTTGTGTCATTTTGTGTCATTGGTTGAACATTTAGGTCATTTTCGTCCTCCCTAGGCTTATTCTAATCAAATTAGGATTTTTAACCAATCTTGTGCATCCAATATGTGATTTTGTCATTTTGTGTCATTGGTTGAACATTTAGGTCATTTTAGTCCACCCTAGGCTTCTTCTAATCCAATTAGGGTTTTTAACCAATCTTGTGCATCCAATATGTGATTTTGTGTCATTTTTGGGTCATTGATTGAACATTTAGGTCATTTTCGTCCTCCCTAGGCTTATTCTAATCCAATTAGGGTTTCTAACCAATCTTGTGCATCCAATATGTGATTTTGTGTCATTTTTGGGTCATTGATTGAACATTTAGGTCATTTTCGTCCTCCCTAGGCTTATTCTAATCCAATTAGGGTTTCTAACCAATCTTGTGCATCCAATATGTGATTTTGTGTCATTTTTGGGTCATTGATTGAACATTTAGGTCATTTTCGTCCTCCCTAAGCTTATTCTAATCCAATTAGGGTTTTTAACCAATCTTGTGCATCCAATATGTGATTTTGTGTCATTTTGTGTCATTGGTTAAACATTTAGGTCATTTTCGTCCTCCCTAGGCTTATTCTAATCCAATTAGGGTTTTTAACCAATCTTGTGCATCCAATATGTGAATTTGTGTCATTTTGTGTCATTGGTTGAACATTTAGGCCATTTTCGTCCTCCCTAGGCTTATTCTAATCCAATTAGGGTTTTTAACGAATCTTGTGCATCCAATATGTGATTTTGTGTCATTTGTTGAACATTTAGGTCATTTTAGTCCTCCCTAGGCTTATTCTAATCCAATTAGGGATTTTAACCAATCTTGTGCATCCAATATGTGATTTTGTGTCATTTTGTGTCATTGGTTGAACATTTAGGTCATTGTCGTCCTCCCTTGGCTTTTTCTAATCCAATTAGGGTTTTTAACCAATCTTGTGCATCCAATATGTGATTTTGTGTCATTTTGTGTCATTGGTTGAACAATTAGGTCATTTTTGTCCTCCCTAGGCTTATTCTAATGAAATTAGGGTTTTTAACCAATCTTGTGGCATCCAATATGTGATTTTGTGTCATTGGTTGAACATTTAGGTCATTTTCGTCCTCCCTAGGCTTATTCTAATCCATTTAGGGTTTTTAACCAATCTTGTGCATCCAATATGTGATTTTGTGTCATTTTGTGTCATTGGTTGAACATTTAGGCCATTTTCGTCCTCCCTAGGCTTATTCTAATCCAATTAGGGTTTTTAACCAATCTTGTGCATACAATATGTGATTTTGTATCATTTTTGGGTCATTGATTGAACATTTAGGTCATTTTCGTCCTCCCTAAGCTTATTCGAATCCAATTAGGGTTTTTAACCAATCTTGTGCATCCAATATGTGATTTTGTTTCATTTTGTGTCATTGGTTAAACATTTAGGTCATTTTCGTCCTCCCTAGGCTTATTCTAATCCTATTAGGGTTTTTAACCAATCTTGTGCAACCAATATGTGATTTTGTGTCATTTTGTGTCATTTGTTGAACATTTAGGTCATTTTCCTCCTCCCTAGGCTTCTTCTAATCCAATTAGGGTTTTTAACCAATCTTGTGCATCCAATATGTGATTTTGTGTTGTTGGTTGAACATTTAGGTCATTTTCGTCCTCCCTAGGCTTATTCTAATCCATTTAGGGTTTTTAACCAATCTTGTGCATCCAATATGTGATCTTGTGTCATTTTAAGTCATTGGTTGAACATTCAGGCCATTTTCGTCCTCCCTAGGCTTATTCTAATCCAATTAGGGTTTTTAACCAATCTTGTTCATCCAATATGTGATTTTGTGTCATTTTGTGTCATTTGTTGAACATTTAGGTCATTTTCGTCCTCCCTAGGCTTCTTCTAATCCAATTAGGGTTTTTAACCAATCTTGTGCATCCAATATGTGATTTTGTTTCATTTTGTGTCATTGGTTAAACATTTAGGTCATTTTCGTCCTCCCTAGGCTTATTCTAATCCTATTAGGGTTTTTAACCAATCTTGTGCAACCAATATGTGATTTTGTGTCATTTTGTGTCATTTGTTGAACATTTAGGTCATTTTCCTCCTCCCTAGGCTTCTTCTAATCCAATTAGGGTTTTTAACCAATCTTGTGCATCCAATATGTGATTTTGTGTCGTTGGTTGAACATTTAGGTCATTTTCGTCCTCCCTAGGCTTATTCTAATCCATTTAGGGTTTGTAACCAATCTTGTGCATCCAATATGTGATTTTGTGTCATTTTAAGTCATTGGTTGAACATTCAGGCCATTTTCGTCCTCCCTAGGCTTATTCTAATCCAATTAGGGTTTTTAACCAATCTTGTGCATCCAATATGTGATTTTGTGTCATTTTGTGTCATTTGTTGAACATTTAGGTCATTTTCGTCCTCCCTAGGCTTCTTCTAATCCAATTAGGGTTTTTAACCAATTTTGTGCATCCAATATGTGATTTTGTGTCATTGGTTGAACATTTAGGTCATTTTCGTCCTCCCTAGGCTTATTCTAATCCATTTAGGGTTTTTAACCAATCTTGTGCATCCAATATGTGATTTTGTGTCATTTTAAGTCATTGGTTGAACATTTAGGCCATTTTCGTCCTCCCTAGGCTTATTCTAATCCAATTAGGGTTTTTAACCAATCTTGTGCAACCAATATGTGATTTTGTGTCATTTTGTGTCATTGGTTGAATATTTAGGTCATTTTCGTCCTCCCTAGGCTTATTCTAATCAAAATTGGATTTTTAACCAATCTTGTGCATCCAATATGTGATTTTGTGTCATTGGTTGAACATTTAGGTCATTTTCGTCCTCCCTAGGCTTATTCTAATCCAATTAGGGTTTTTCACCAATCTTGTGCAACCAATATGTGATTTTGTGTCATTTTGTGTCATTGGTTGAACATTTAGGTCATTTTCGTCCTCCCAAGGCTTATTCTAATCCAATTAGGGTTTCTAACCAATCTTGTGCATCAAATATGTGATTTTGTGTCATTTTGTGTCATTGGTTGAACATTTAGGTCATTTTCGTCCTCCCTAGGCTTATTCTAATCAAATTAGGGTTTTTAACCAATCTTGTGCATCCAATATGTGATTTTGTGTCATTTTGTGTCATTGGTTGAACATTTGGGTCATTTTCGTCCTCCCTAGGCTTATTCTAATCCAATTAGGGTTTTTAACCAATCTTGTGCATCCAATATGTGATTTTGTGTCATTGGTTTATCATTTAGGTCATTTTCGTCCTCCATAGCCCTATTCTAATCCAATTAGGATTTTTAACCGATCTTGTCTATCCAATATGTGATTTTGTGTCATTATGTGGCATTGGTTGAACATTTAGGTCATTTTCATCCTCCCTAGGCTTATTCTAATCCAATTAGGGTTTTTAACCAATCTTGTGCATCCAATATGTGATTTTGTGTCCTTTTGTGTCATTGGTTGAACATTTAGGTCATTTTCGTCCTGCCTAGGCTTATTCTATTCCAATTAGGGTTTTTAACCAATCTTGTGCATCCAATATGTGATTTTGTGTCATTTTGTGTCATTGGTATAACATTTAGGTCATATTCGTCCCCCCTAGGCTTATTCTAATCCAATTAGGGTTTTTAACCAATCTTGTGCATCCAATATGTGATTTTGTGTCATTTTGTGTCATTGGTTGAACATTTAGGTCATTTTCGTCCTCCCTAGGCTTATTCTAATCCAATTAGGTTTTTTAACCTATCTTGTGCATCCAATATGTAAATTTTGTGTCATTTGTTGAACAATTAGTTCATTTTCGTCCTCCCTAGGCTTATTCTAATCCAATTAGGGTTTTTAACCAATCTTGTGCATCCAATATGTGATTTTGTGTCCTTTTGTGTCATTGGTTGAACATTTAGGTCATTTTCGTCCTGCCTAGGCTTATTCTATTCCAATTAGGGTTTTTAACCAATCTTGTGCATCCAATATGTGATTTTGTGTCATTTTGTGTCATTGGTATAACATTTAGGTCATTTTCGTCCCCCCTAGGCTTATTCTAATCCAATTAGGGTTTTTAACCAATCTTGTGCATCCAATATGTGATTTTGTGTCATTTTGTGTCATTGGTTGAACATTTAGGTCATTTTCGTCCTCCCTAGGCTTATTCTAATCCAATTAGGGTTTTTAACCTATCTTGTGCATCCAATATGTAAATTTTGTGTCATTTGTTGAACAATTAGTTCATTTTCGTCCTCCCTAGGCTTATTCTAATCCAATTAGGGTTTTTAACCAATCTTGTGCATCCAATATGTGATTTTGTGTCATTTTGTGTCATTGGTTGAACATTTAGGTCATTTTCGTCCTCCCTAGGCTTATTCTAATCCAATTAGGGGTTTTAACCAATCTTGTGCATCCTATATGTGATTTTGTGTCATTGGTTGAACATTTACGTCATTTTTGTCCTCCCTAGGCTTATTCTAATCCAATTAGGGTTTTTAACCAATATTGTGCATCCAATATGTGATTTTGTGTCATTGGTTGAACATTTAGGTCATTTTCATCCTCCCTAGGCTTATTCTAATCCAATTAGGGTTTTTAACCAATCTTGTGCATCCAATATGTGATTTTGTGTCATTGGTTGAACATTTAGGTCATTTTCGTCCTCCCTAGGCATATTCTAATCCAATTAGGGTTTGTAACCAATCTTGTGCATCTAATATGTGATTTTGTGTCATTGGTTGAACATTTAGGTCTTCTTCGTCCTCCCTAGGCTTATTCTAATCCAATTAGGGTTTTTAACCAATCTTGTGCATCCAATATGTGATTTTGTGTCATTTTGTGTCATTGGTTGAACATTTAGGTCATTTTCGTCCTCCCTAGGCTTATTCTAATCCAATTAGGGTTTTTAACCAATCTTGTGCATCCAATATGTGATTTTGTGTCATTTTGTGTCATTGGTTGAACATTTAGGTCATTTTTGTCCTCCCTAGGCTTATTCTACTCCAATTAGGGTTTTTAACCAATCTTGTGCATCCAATATGTGATTTTGTGTCATTTTGTGTCATTGGTTGAACATTTAGGTCATTTTCGTCCTCCCTAGGCTTATTCTAATCCAATTAGGGTTTTTAACCAATCTTGTCCATCCAATATGTGATTTTGTGTCATTTTGTGTCATTTGTTGAACATTTAGGTCATTTTCGTCCTCCCTAGGCTTATTCTAATCCAATTAGGGTTTTTAACCAATCTTGTGCATCCAATATGTGATTTTGTGTCATTTTGTGTCATTGGTTGAACATTTAGGTCATTTTCGTCCTCCCTAGGCTTATTCTAATCCAATAAGGGTTTTTAACCAATCTTTAGCATCCAATATGTGATTTTGTGTCATTGGTTGAACATTTCGGTCATTTTCGTCCTCCCTAGGCTTATTCTAATCCAATTAGGGTTTTTAACCAATCTTGTGCATCCAATATGTGATTTTGTGTCATTTTGTGTCATTGGTTGAACATTTAGGTCATTTTCGTCCTCCCTAGGCTTATTCTAATCCAATTAGGGTTTTTAACCAGTCTTGTGCATCCAATATGCGAGTTTGTGTCATTGGTTGAACATTTAGGTCATTTTCGTCCTCCATAGGCTTATTCTAATCCAATTAGGGTTTTTAACCAATCCTGTGCATCCAATATGTGATTTTGTGTCATTGGTTGAACATTTAGGTCATTTTCGTCCTCCCTAGGCTTATTCTAATCCAATTAGGGTTTTTAACCATTCTTGTGCATCCAATATGTGATTTTGTGTCATTTTGTGTAATTGGTTGAACATTTATGTCATTTTCGTCCTCCCTAGGCTTATTCTAATCCAATTAGGGTTTTTAACCAATCTTGTGCATCCAATATGTGATTTTGTGTCATTTTGTGTCATTGGTTGAACATTTAGGTCATTTTCGTCCTCCCTAGGCTTATTCTAATCCAATTAGGGTTTTTAACCAATCTTGTGAATCCAATATGTGATTTTGTGTCATTGGTTGAACATTTAGGTCATTTTCGTCCTCCTTGGGATTATTCTAATCCAATTAGGGTTTTTAACCAATCTTGTGGATCGAATATGTCATTTTGTGTCATTGGTTGAACATTTGGGTCATTTTCGTCTTCCATAGGCTTATTCTAATCCAATTAGGGTTTTTAACCAATCTTGTGCATCCAATATGTGATTTTGTGTCATTTTGTGTCATTGGTTGAACATTTAGGTCATTTTCGTCCTCCCTAGGCTTATTCTAATCCAATTAGGGTTTTTAACCAATCTTGTGCATCCAATATGTGATTTTTTTGTCATTTTGTGTCATTGGTTGAACATTTAGGTCATTTTCGTCCTCCCAAGGCTTATTCTAATCCAATTAGGATTTTTAACCAATCTTGTGCATCCAATATGTGATTTTGTGTCATTCGTTGAAAATTTTTGTCATTTTCGTTCTCCCAAGGCTTATTCTAATCCAATTAGGGTTTTTAACCAATCTTGTGCATCCAATATGTGATTTTGTGTCATTTTGTGTCATTGGTTGAACATTTAGGTCATTTTCGTCCTCCCTAGGCTTATTCTAATCCAATTAGGGTTTTTAACCAATCTTGTGCATCCAATATGTGATTTTGTGTCATTGGCTTAACATTTAGGTCATTTTCGTCCTCCCTAGGCTTATTCTAATCCAATTAGGATTTTTAAACAATCTTGTGCATCCAATATCTGATTTTTTGTCATTTTGTGTCATTGGTTGAACATTTAGGTCATTTTCGTCCTCCCTAGGCTTATTCTAATCCAATTAGGATTTTTAACCAATCTTGTGCATCCAATATGTGATTTTGTGTCATTCGTTGAAAATTTTTGTCATTTTCGTTCTCCCAAGGCTTATTCTAATCCAATTAGGGTTTTTAACCAATCTTGTGCATCCAATATGTGATTTTGTGTCATTTTGTGTCATTGGTTGAACATTTAGGTCATTTTCGTCCTCCCTAGGCTTATTCTAATCCAATTAGGGTTTTTAACCAATCTTGTGCATCCAATATGTGATTTTGTGTCATTGGTTCAACATTTAGGTCATTTTTGTCCTCCCTAGGCTTATTCTAATCCAATTAGGGTTTTTAACCAATCTTGTGCTTCCAATATGTGATTTTGTGTCATTGGTTGAACATTTAGGTCATTTTCGTCCTCCCTAGGCTTATTCTAATCCAATTAGGGTTTTTAACCAATCTTGTGCAACCAATATGTGATTTTGTGTCATTGGTTGAACATTAAGGTCATTTTCGTCCTCCCTAGGCTTATTCTAATCCAATTTGGGTTTTTAACCAATCTTGTGCATCCAATATGTGATTTTGTGTCATTGGTTAAACATTTAGGTCATTTTCGTCCTCCCTAGGCTTATTCTAATCCAATTAGGGTTTTTAACCAATCTTGTGCATCCAATATGTGATTTTGTGTCATTTTGTGTCATTGGTTGAACAATTAGGTCATTTTCGTCCTCCCTAGGCTTATTCTAATCAAATTAGGGTTTTTAACCAATCTTGTGCATCCAATATGTGATTTTGTGTCATTGGTTGAACATGTAGTTCATTTTCGTCCTCCCTAGGCTTATTCTAATCCATTTAGGGTTTTTAACCAATCTTGTGCATCCAATATGTGATTTTGTATCATTTTGGGTCATTAATTGAACATTTAGGTCATTTTCGTCCTCCCTAGGCTTATTCTAATCCAATTAGGGTTTCTAACCAATCTTGTGCATCCAATATGTGATTTTGTGTCATTTTTGGGTCATTGATTGAACATTTAGGTCATTTTCGTCCTCCCTAAGCTTATTCTAATCCAATTGAGGTTTTTAACCAATCTTGTGCATCCAATATGTGATTTTGTGTCATTTTGTGTCATTGGTTGAACATTTAGGTCATTTTCGTCCTCCATAGGCTTATTCTAATCCAATTAGGGTTTTTAACAAATCTTGTGCATCCAATATGTGATTTTGTGTCGTTTTGTGTCATTGGTTGAGCATTTAGGTCATTTACGTCCTCCCTAGGCTTATTCTTATCCAATTAGGGTTTTTAACCAATCTTGTGCATCCAATATGTGATTTTGTGTCATTTTGTGTCATTGGTTGAACTATTAGGTCATTTTTGTCCTCCCTAGGCTTATTCTAATCAAATTAGGGTTCATAACCAATCTTGTGCATCCAATATGTGATTTTGTGTCATTGGTTGAACATTTAGGTCATTTTCGTCCTCCCTAGGCTTATTCTAATCCATTTAGGGTTTTTAACCAATCTTGTGCATCCAATATGTGATTTTGTGTCATTTTGTGTCATTGGTTGAACATTTAGGCCATTTTCGTCCTCCCTAGGCTTATTCTAATCCAATTGGGGTTGTTAACCAATCTTGTGCATCCAATATGTGATTTTGTGTCATTTTTGGGTCATTGATTGAACATTTAGGTCATTTTCGTCCTCCCTAGGCTTATTCTAATCCAATTAGGGTTTCTAACCAATCTTGTGCATCCAATATGTGATTTTGTGTCATTTTTGGGTCATTGATTGAACATTTAGGTCATTTTCGTCCTCCCTAAGCTTATTCTAATCCAATTAGGGTTTTTAACCAATCTTGTGCATCCAATATGTGATTTTGTGTCATTTTTGGGTCATTGATTGAACATTTAGGTCATTTTCGTCCTCCCTAGGCTTATTCTAATCCAATTAGGGTTTCTAACCAATCTTGTGCATCCAATATGTGATTTTGTATCATTTTTGGGTCATTGATTGAACATTTAGGTCATTTTCGTCCTCCCTAAGCTTATTCTAATCCAATTAGGGTTTTTAACCAATCTTGTGCATCCAATATGTGAATTTGTGTCATTTTGTGTCATTGGTTGAACATTTAGGCCATTTTCGTCCTCCCTAGGCTTATTCTAATCCAATTAGGGTTTTTAACCAATCTTGTGCATCCAATATGTGATTTTGTGTCATTTTGTGTCATTGGTTGAACATTTAGGCCATTTTCGTCCTCCCTAGGCTTATTCTAATCCAATTAGGGTTTTTAACCAATCTTGTGCATCCAATATGTGATTTTGTGTCATTTTGTGTCATTTGTTGAACATTTAGGTCATTTTCGTCCTCCCTAGGCTTCTTCTAATCCAATTAGGGTTTTTAACCAATTTTGTGCATCCAATATGTGATTTTGTGTCATTGGTTGAACATTTAGGTCATTTTCGTCCTCCCTAGGCTTATTCTAATCCATTTAGGGTTTTTAACCAATCTTGTGCATCCAATATGTGATTTTGTGTCATTTTAAGTCATTGGTTGAACATTTAGGCCATTTTCGTCCTCCCTAGGCTTATTCTAATCCAATTAGGGTTTTTAACCAATCTTGTGCAACCAATATGTGATTTTGTGTCATTTTGTGTCATTGGTTGAATATTTAGGTCATTTTCGTCCTCCCTAGGCTTATTCTAATCAAAATTGGATTTTTAACCAATCTTGTGCATCCAATATGTGATTTTGTGTCATTGGTTGAACATTTAGGTCATTTTCGTCCTCCCTAGGCTTATTCTAATCCAATTAGGGTTTTTCACCAATCTTGTGCAACCAATATGTGATTTTGTGTCATTTTGTGTCATTGGTTGAACATTTAGGTCATTTTCGTCCTCCCAAGGCTTATTCTAATCCAATTAGGGTTTCTAACCAATCTTGTGCATCCAATATGTGATTTTGTGTCATTTTGTGTCATTGGTTGAACATTTAGGTCATTTTCGTCCTCCATAGGCTTATTCTAATCCAATTAGGGTTTTTAACAAATCTTGTGCATCCAATATGTGATTTTGTGTCGTTTTGTGTCATTGGTTGAACATTTAGGTCATTTTCGTCCTCCCTAGGCTTATTCTAATCCAATTAGGGATTTTAACCAATCTTGTGCATCCAATATGTGATTTTGTGTCATTTTGTGTCATTGGTTGAACATTTAGGTCATTGTCGTCCTCCCTTGGCTTTTTCTAATCCAATTAGGGTTTTTAACCAATCTTGTGCATCCAATATGTGATTTTGTGTCATTGGTTGAACGTTTAGGTAATTTTAGTCCTCCCAAGGCTTATTCTAATCCAATTAGGGTTTTTAACCAATCCTGTGCATCCAATATGTGATTTTGTGTCATTTTGTGTCATTGGTTGAACATTTAGGTCATTGTCGTCCTCCCTTGGCTTTTTCTAATCCAATTAGGGTTTTTAACCAATCTTGTGCATCCAATATGTGATTTTGTGTCATTTTATGTCATTGGTTGAACATTTAGGTCATTTTCGTCCTCCCTAGGCTTATTCTAATCCATTTAGGGTTTTTAACCAATCTTGTGCATCCAATATGTGATTTTGTGTCATTTTGTGTCGTTGGTTTAACATTTATGTCATTTTCGTCCTCCCTAGGCTTATTCTAATCCAATTAGGGTTTTTAACCAATCTTGTGCATCCAATATGTGATTTTGTGTCATTGGTTTAACATTTAGGTCATTTTCGTCCTCCCTAGGCTTATTCTAATCCAATTACGGTTTTTAACCAATCTTGTGCATCCAATATGTGATTTTGTGTCATTGGTTGAACATTTAGATCATTTTCGTCCTCCCTAGGCTTATTCTAATCCAATTAGGGTTTTTAACCAATCTTGTGCATCCAAATGTGATTTTGTGTCATTTTGTGTCATTGGTTGAACATTTATGTCATTCTCGTCCTCCCTAGGCTTATTCTAATCCAATTAGGGTTTTGAACCAATCTTGTGCATCCAATATGTGATTTTGTGTCATTGGTCTAACATTTAGGTCATTTTCGTCCTCCCTAGGCTTATTCTAATCCAATTAGGGTTTTTAACCAATCTTGTGCATCCAATATGTGATTTTGTGTCATTGGTTTAACATTTAGGTCATTTTCGTCCTCCCTAGAGCTATTCTAATCCAATTAGTGTTTTTAACCAATCTTGTGCATCCAATATGTGATTTTCTGTCATTGGTTGATCATTTAGGTCATTTTCGTCCTCCCTAGGCTTATTCTAATCCAATTAGGGTTTTTAACCAATCTTGTGCATCCAATATGTGATTTTGTGTCATTTTGTGTCATTGGTTGAACATTTAGGTCATTTTCGTCCTCCCTAGGCTTTTTCTAATCCAATTAGGGTTTTTAACCAATCTTGTGCATCCAATATGTGATTTTGTGTCATTGGTTGAACATTTAGGTCATTTTTGTCCTCCCTAGGCTTATTCTAATCCAATTAGGGTTTTTAACCAATCTTGTGCATCCAATATGTGATTTTGTGTCATTTTGTGTCATTGGTTGAACATTTAGGCCATTTTCGTCCTCCCTAGGCTTATTCTAATCCAATTAGGGTTTTTAGCCAATCTTGTGCATCCAATATGTGATTTTGTGTCATTTTTGGGTCATTGATTGAACATTTAGGTCATTTTCGTCCTCCCTAGGCTTATTCTAATCCAATTAGGGTTTTTAACCAAATTTGTGCATCCAATATGTGATTTTGTGTCATTTTTGGGTCATTGATTGAACATTTAGGTCATTTTCGTCCTCCCTAAGCTTATTCTAATCCAATTAGGGTTTTTAACCAATCTTGTGCATCCAATATGTGATTTTGTGTCATTTGTTAAACATTTAGGTCATTTTCGTCCTCCCTAGGCTTACTCTAATCCAATTAGGGTTTTTAACCAATCTTGTGCATCCAATATGTGATTTTGTGTCATTTTGTGTCATTTGTTGAACATTTAGGTCATTTTCGTCCTCCCTAGGCTTATTCTAATCCAATTAGGGTTTTTAACCAATCTTGTGCATCCAATATGTGATTTTGTGATTGGTTGAACAT
Source organism: Cicer yamashitae (assembly GCA_037974755.1). Lineage (NCBI taxonomy): Eukaryota > Viridiplantae > Streptophyta > Magnoliopsida > Fabales > Fabaceae > Cicer > Cicer yamashitae. The sequence continues at coordinate 17,727,958 of JBBPBQ010000008.1, read as the reverse complement.
TTAGGTCATTTTCGTCCTCCCTAGGCATATTCTAATCCAATTAGGGTTTTTAACCAATCTTGTGCATCCAATATGTGATTTTCTGTAATTGGTTGAACATTTAGGTCATTTTCGTTCTCCCTAGGCTTATTCTAATCCAATTAGGGTTTTTATCCAATCTTGTGCATCCAATATGTGATTTTTTGTCATTGGTTGAATATTTAGGTCATTTTTGTCCTCCCTAGGCTTATTCTAATCCAATTAGGGTTTTTAACCAATCTTGTGCATCCAATATGTTATTTTGTGTCATTTTGTGTCATTTGTTGAACATTTAGGTCATTTTCGTCCTCCGTAGGCTTATTCTAATCCAATTAGGGTTTTTAACCAATCTAGTGCATCCAATCTGTGATTTTCTGTCATTTTGTGTCATTGGTTGAACATTTAGGTCATTTTCGTCCTCCCTAGGCTTATTCTAATCCAATTAGGGTTTTTAACCAATCTTGTGCATCCAATATGTGATTTTGTGTCATTGGTTGAACATTTAGGTCATTTTTGTCCTCCCTAGGCATATTCTAATCCATTTAGGGTTTTTAACCAATCTTGTGCATCCAATATGTGATTTTGTGTCATTTTGTGTCATTGGTTGAACATTTAGGTCATTTTCGTCCTCCCTAGGCTTATTCTAATCCAATTAGGGTTTTTAACCAATCTTTTTCATCCAATATGTGATTTTGTGTCATTTTTGGGTCATTGATTGAACATTTAGGTCATTTTCGTCCTCCCTAGGCTTATTCTAATCCAATTAGGGTTTCTAACCAATCTTGTGCATCCAATATGTGATTTTGTGTCATTTTTGGGTCATTGATTGAACATTTAGGTCATTTTCGTCCTCCCTAAGCTTATTCTAATCCAATTGGGGGTTTTAACCAATCTTGTGCATCCAATATGTGATTTTGTGTCATTTTGTGTCATTGGTTAAACATTTAGGTCATTTTCATCCTCCCTAGGCTTAATCTAATCCAATTAGGGTTTTTAACCAATCTTGTGCATCCAATATGTGAATTTGTGTCATTTTGTGTCATTGGTTGAACATTTAGGCCATTTTCGTCCTCCCTAGGCTTATTCTAATCCAATTAGGGTTTTTAACCAATCTTGTGCATCCAATATGTGATTTTGTGTCATTTGTTGAAAATTTAGGTCATTTTAGTCCTCCCTAGGCTTATTCTAATCCAATTAGGGATTTTAACCAATCTTGTGCATCCAATATGTGATTTTGTGTCATTTTGTGTCATTGGTTGAACATTTAGGTCATTGTCGTCCTCCCTTGGCTTTTTCTAATCCAATTAGGGTTTTTAACCAATCTTGTGCATCCAATATGTGATTTTGTGTCATTTTGTGTCATTGGTTGAACAATTAGGTCATTTTTGTCCTCCCTAGGCTTATTCTAATGAAATTAGGGTTTTTAACCAATCTTGTGGCATCCAATATGTGATTTTGTGTCATTGGTTGAACATTTAGGTCATTTTCGTCCTCCCTAGGCTTATTCTAATCCATTTAGGGTTTTTAACCAATCTTGTGCATCCAATATGTGATTTTGTGTCATTTTGTGTCATTGGTTGAACATTTAGGCCATTTTCGTCCTCCCTAGCCTTATTCTAACCCAATTAGGGTTTTTAACCAATCTTGTGCATCCAATATGTGATTTTGTGTCATTTTTGGGTCATTGATTGAACATTTAGGTCATTTTCGTCCTCCCTAGGCTTATTCTAATCCAATTAGGGTTTCTAACCAATCTTGTGCATCCAATATGTGATTTTGTGTCATTTTTGGGTCATTAATTGAACATTTAGGTCATTTTCGTCCTCCCTAAGCTTATTCTAATCCAATTAGGGTTTTTAACCAATCTTGTGCATCCAATATGTGATTTTGTGTCATTTTTGGGTCATTGATTGAACATTTAGGTCATTTTCGTCCTCCCTAGGCTTATTCTAATCCAATTAGGGTTTCTAACCAATCTTGTGCATCCAATATGTGATTTTGTGTCATTGGTTAAACAATTAGGTCATTTTCGTCCTCCCTAGGCTTATTCTAATCAAATTAGGGTTTTTAACCAATCTTGTGCATCCAATATGTGATTTTGTGTCATTGGTTGAACATTTAGGTCATTTTCGTCCTCCCTAGGCTTATTCTAATCCATTTAGGGTTTTTAACCAATCTTGTGCATCCAATATGTGATTTTGTGTCATTTTGTGTCAGTTGAACATTTAGGCCATTTTCGTCCTCCCTAGGCTTATTCTAATCCAATTAGGGTTTTTAACCAATCTTGTGCATCCAATACGTGATTTTGTGTCATTTTGTGTCAGTTGAACATTTAGGTCTTTTTCGTCCTCCCTAGACTTATTCTAATCCAATTAGGGTTTTCAACCAATCTTGTGCATCCACTATGTGAATTTGTGTCATTTTGTGTCATTGGTTGAACATTTAGGCCATTTTCGTCTTCCCTAGGCTTATTCTAATCCAATTAGGGTTTTTAACCAATCTTGTGCTTCCAATATGTGATTTTGTGTCATTGGTTGAACATTTAGGTCATTTTAGTCCTCCCTAGGCTTATTCTAATCCAATTAGGGTTTTTAACCAATCTTGTGCATCCAATATGTGATTTTGTGTCATTTTGTGTCATTGGTTGAACATTTAGGTCATTTTCGTCCTCCCTAGGCTTATTCTAATCCAATTAGGGTTTTTAACCAATCTATTTCATCCAATATGTGATTTTGTGTCATTTTTGGGTCATTGATTGAACATTTAGGTCATTTTCGTCCTCCCTAGGCTTATTCTAATCCAATTAGGGTTTCTAACCAATCTTGTGCATCCAATATGTGATTTTGTGTCATTTTTGGGTCATTGATTGAACATTTAGGTCATTTTCGTCCTCCCTAGGCTTATTCTAATCCAATTAGGGTTTCTAACCAATCTTGTGCATCCAATATGTGATTTTGTGTCATTTTTGGGTCATTGATTGAACATTTAGGTCATTTTCGTCTTCCCTAAGCTTATTCTAATCCAATTAGGGTTTTTAACCAATCTTGTGCATCCAATATGTGATTTTGTGTCATTGGTTGAACATTTAGGTCATTTTCGTCCTCCCTAGGCTTATTCTAATCCAATTAGGGTTTTTAACCAATCTTGTGCATCCAATATGTGATTTTGTGTCATTGGTTGAACACTTAGGTCATTTTCGTCCTCCCTAGGCTTATTCTAATCCAATTAGGGTTTTAAACCAATCTTGTGCATCCAATATGTGATTTTGTTTCATTTTGTGTCGTTGGTTGAACATATAGATCATTTTCGTCCTCCATAGGCTTATTCTAATCCAATTAGGGTTTTTAACCAATCTTGTGCATCCAATATGTGATTTTCTGTCATTTTGTGTCATTGGTTGAACATTTAGGTCATTTTCGTCCTCCCTAGGCTTATTCTAATCCAATTAGGGTTTTTAACCAATCTTGTGCATCCAATATGTGATTTTGTGTCATTGGTTGAACATTTAGGTCATTTTCGTCCTCCCTAGACTTATTCTAATCCATTTAGGGTTTTTAACCAATCTTGTGCATCCAATATGTGATTTTGTGTCATTTTGTGTCATTGGTTGAACATTTAGGTCATTTTCGTCCTCCCTAGGCTTATTCTAATCCAATTAAGGTTTTTAACCAATCTTGTGCATCCAATGTGTGATTTTGTGTCATTTGGTGTCAGTGGTTGAACATTTAGGTCATTTTCGTCCTCCCTATGTTCTTTGTAATCCAATTAGGGTTTTTAACAAATCTTGTGCATCCAATATGTGATTTTGTGTCATTGGTTGAACATTTAGGTCATTTTCGTCCTCCCTAGGCTTATTCTAATCCAATTAGGGTTTTTAACCAATCTTGTGCATCCAATATGTGATTTTGTGTCATTGGATGAACATTTAGGTCATTTTCGTCCTCCCTAGGCTTATTCTAATCCATTTAGGGTTTTTAACCAATCTTGTGCATCCAATATGTGATTTTGTGTCATTGGTTGAACATTTAGGTCATTTTCGTCCTCCCTAGGCTTATTCTAATCCATTTAGGGTTTTTAACCAATCTTGTGCATCCAATATGTGATTTTGTGTCATTTTGTGTCATTGGTTGAACATTTAGGCCATTTTCGTCCTCCCTAGGCTTATTCTAATCCAATTGGGGTTGTTAACCAATCTTGTGCATCCAATATGTGATTTTGTGTCATTTTTGGGTCATTGATTGAACATTTAGGTCATTTTCGTCCTCCCTAGGCTTATTCTAATCCAATTAGGGTTTCTAACCAATCTTGTGCATCCAATATGTGATTTTGTGTCATTTTTGGGTCATTGATTGAACATTTAGGTCATTTTCGTCCTCCCTATGCTTATTCTAATCCAATTAGGGTTTTTAACCAATCTTGTGCATCCAATATGTGATTTTGTGTCATTTTGTGTCATTGGTTAAACATTTAGGTCATTTTCGTCCTCCCTAGGCTTATTCTAATCCAATTAGGGTTTTTAACCAATCTTGTGTATCCAATATGTGATTTTGTGTCACTGGTTGAACATTTAGGTCATTTTCATCCTCCCTAGGCTTATTCTAATCCAATTAGGGTTTTTAACCAATCTTGTGCATCCAATATGTGATTTTGTTTCATTTTGTGTCATTGGTTGAACATTTAGGTCATTTTCGTCCTCCCTAGGCTTATTCTAATCCAATTAAGGTTTTTAACCAATCTTGTGCATCCAATGTGTGATTTTGTGTCATTTTGTGTCATTGGTTGAACATTTAGGTCATTCGTCCTCCCTACGCTCTTTTTAATCCAATTAGGGTTTTTAACCAATCTTGTGCATCCAATATGTGATTTTGTGTCATTGGTTGAACATTTAGGTCATTTTCGTCCTCCCTAGGCTTATTCTAATCCAATTAGGGTTTTTAACCAATCTTGTGCATCCAATGTGTGATTTTGTGTCATTGGTTGAACAATTAGGTCATTTTCGTCCTCCCTAGGCTTATTCTAATCCAATTAGGGTTTTTAACCATTCTTGTGCATCCAATATGTGATTTTGTTTCATTGGTTGAACATTTAGGTCATTTTCGTCCTCCCTAGGCTTATTCTAATCCAATTAGGGTTTTTAACCAATCTAGTGCATCCAATATGTGATTTTGTGTCATTGGTTGAACATTTAGGTCATTTTCGTCCTCCCTAGGGTTATTCTAATCCAATTAGGGTTTTTAACCAATCTTGTGCATCCAATATGTGATTTTGTGTCATTTTGTGTCATTGGTTGAACATTTAGGTCATTTTCGTCCTCCATAGGCTTATTCTAATCCAATTAGGGTTTTTAACAAATCTTGTGCATCCAATATGTGATTTTGTGTCGTTTTGTGTCATTGGTTGAACATTTAGGTCATTTTCGTCCTCCCTAGGCTTATTCTAATCCAATTAGGGATTTTAACCAATCTTGTGCATCCAATATGTGATTTTGTGTCATTTTGTGTCATTGGTTGAACATTTAGGTCATTGTCGTCCTCCCTTGGCTTTTTCTAATCCAATTAGGGTTTTTAACCAATCTTGTGCATCCAATATGTGATTTTGTGTCATTGGTTGAACGTTTAGGTAATTTTAGTCCTCCCAAGGCTTATTCTAATCCAATTAGGGTTTTTAACCAATCCTGTGCATCCAATATGTGATTTTGTGTCATTTTGTGTCATTGGTTGAACATTTAGGTCATTGTCGTCCTCCCTTGGCTTTTTCTAATCCAATTAGGGTTTTTAACCAATCTTGTGCATCCAATATGTGATTTTGTGTCATTTTATGTCATTGGTTGAACATTTAGGTCATTTTCGTCCTCCCTAGGCTTATTCTAATCCATTTAGGGTTTTTAACCAATCTTGTCCATCCAATATGTGATTTTGTGTCATTTTGTGTCATTTGTTAAACATTTACGTCATTTTCGTCCTCCCTAGGCTTATTCTAATCCAATTAGGGTTTTTAACCAATCTTGTGCATCCAATATGTGATTTTGTGTCATTTTGTGTCATTTGTTAAACATTTAGGTCATTTTCGTCCTCCCTAGGCTTATTCTAATCCAATTAGGGTTTTTAACCAATCTTGTGCATCCAATATGTGATTTTGTGTAATTTTGTGTCATTGGTTAAACATTTTGGTCATTTTCGTTCTCCCTAGGCTTATTCTAATTAAATTAGGGTTTTTAACCAATCTTGTGCATCCAATATGTGATTTTGTGTCATTGGTTGAACATTTAGGTCATTTTCGTCCTCCCTACGCTTATTCTAATCCATTTAGGGTTTTTAACCAATCTTATGCATCCAATATGTGATTTTGTGTCATTTTGTGTCATTGGTTGAACATTTAGGCCATTTTCGTCCTTCCTAGGCTTATTCTAATCCAATTAAGGTTTTTAACCAATCTTGTGAATCCAATATGTGATTTTGTGTCATTTTTGGGTCATTGATTGAACATTTAGGTCATTTTCGTCCTCCCTAGGCTTATTCTAATCCAATTAGGGTTTCTAACCAATTTTGTGCATCCAATATGTGATTTTGTGTCATTTTTGGGTCATTGATTGAACATTTAGGTCATTTTCGTCCTCCCTAAGCTTATTCTAATCCAATTGGGGTTTTTAACCAATCTTGTGCATCCAATATGTGATTTTGTATCATTTTGTGTCATTGGTTAACCATTTAGGTCATTTTTGTCCTCCCTAGGCTTATTCTAATCCAATTAGGGTTTTTAACCAATCTTGTGCATCCAATATGTGAATTTGTGTCATTTTGTGTCATTGGTTGAACATTTAGGCCATTTTCGTCCTCCCTAGGCTTATTCTAATCCAATTAGGGTTTTTAACGAATCTTGTGCATCCAATATGTGATTTTGTGTCATTTTGTGTCATTGGTTGAACATTTAGGCCATTTTCGTCCTCCCTAGGCTTATTCTAATCAAATTAGGGTTTTTAACCAATCTTGTGCATCCAATATGTGATTTTGTGTCATTGGTTGAACGTTTAGGTCATTTTAGTCCTCCCAAGGCTTATTCTAATCCAATTAGGGTTTTTAACCAATCTTGTGCATCCAATATGTGATTTTGTGTCATTTTGTGTCATTGGTTGAACATTTAGGTCATTTTCGTCCTCCCTTGGCTTATTCTAATCCAATTAGGGTTTTTAACCAATCTTGTACATCCAATATGTGATTTTGTGTCATTCGTTGAACATTTAGGTCATTTTCGTCCTCCCTAGGCTGATTCTAATCCAATTAGGGTTTTCAACAAATCTTGTGCATCCAATATGTGTATTTGTGTCATTTTGTGTCATTGGGTGAACATTTAGGCCATTTTCGTCCTCCCTAGGCTTATTCTAATCCAATTAGGGTTTTTAACCAATCTTGTGCATCCAATATGTGATTTTGTGTCATTTTGTGTTATTGATTGAACATTTTGGTCATTTTCGTCTTCCCTAGGCTTTTTCTAATCCATTTAGGGTTTTTAACCAATCTTGTGCATCCAATATGTGATTTTGTGTCATTGGTTGAACATTTAGGTCATTTTCGTCCTCCCTAGGCTTATTCTAACCCATTTAGGGTTTTTAACCAATCTTTTGCATCCAATATGTGATTTTGTGTCTTTTTGTGTCATTGATTGAACATTTAGGTCATTTTCGTCTTCCCTAGGCTTTTTCTAATCCAATTAGGGTTTTTAACCAATCTTGTGCATCCAATATGTGATTTTGTGTCATTGGTTGAACATTTAGGTCATTTTCGTCCTCCCTAGACTTATTCTAATCCATTTAGGGTTTTTAACCAATCTTGTGCATCCAATATGTGATTTTGTGTCATTTTGTGTCATTGGTTGAACACTTAGGTCATTTTCGTCCTCCCTAGGCTTATTCTATTCCATTT
>JBBPBQ010000008.1:17691167-17717036 GCA_037974755.1 Cicer yamashitae | reverse complement strand
GTGCAACCAATATGTGATTTTGTGTCATTTTGTGTCATTGGTTGAACATTTAGGTCTTTTTCGTCCTCCCTAGACTTACTCTAATCCAATTAGGGTTTTCAACCAATCTTGTGCATCCAATATGTGAATTTGTGTCATTTTGTGTCATTGGTTGAACATTTAGGCCATTTTCGTCCTCCCTAGGCTTATTCTAATCCAATTAGGGGTTTTAACCAATCTTGTGCATCCAATATGTGATTTTGTGTCATTGGTTGAACATTTAGGTCATTTTAGTCTTCCCTAGGCTTATTCTAATCCAATTATGGTTTTTAACCAATCTTGTGCATCCAATATGTGATTATGTGTCATTGGTTGAACATTTAGGTAATTTTAGTCCTCCCTAGGCTTATTCTAATCCAATTAGGGTTTTGAACCAATCTTGTGCATCCAATATATGATTTTGTGTCATTTTGTGTCATTGGTCGAACATTTAGGTCATTTTCTTCCTCCCTTGGCTTATTCTAATCCAATTAGGGTTTTTATCCAATCTTGTGCATCCAATATGTGATTTTGGGTCATTTTGTGTCATTGGTTGAACATTTAGGTCATTTTCGTCGTCCCTAGGCTTATTCTAATCTAATTAGGGTTTTTAACCAATCTTGTGCATCCAATATGTGATTTTGTGTCATTTTGTGTCATTGGTTGAACATTTAGGTCATTTTCGTCCTCCCTAGGCTTATTCTAATCCATTTAGGGTTTTTAACCAATCTTGTGCATCCAATATGTGATTTTGTGTCATTTTGTGTCAGTTGAACATTTAGGCCATTTTCGTCCTCCCTAGGCTTATTCTAATCCAATTAGGGTTTTTAACCAATCTTGTGCATCCAATACGTGATTTTGTGTCATTTTGTGTCAGTTGAACATTTAGGTCTTTTTCGTCCTCCCTAGACTTATTCTAATCCAATTAGGGTTTTCAACCAATCTTGTGCATCCACTATGTGAATTTGTGTCATTTTGTGTCATTGGTTGAACATTTAGGCCATTTTCGTCCTCCCTAGGCTTATTCTAATCCAATTAGGGTTTTTAACTAATCTTGTGCTTCCAATATGTGATTTTGTGTCATTGGTTGAACATTTAGGTCATTTTAGTCCTCCCTAGGCTTATTCTAATCCTATTAGGGTTTTTAACCAATCTTGTGCATCCAATATGTGATTTTGCGTCATTTTGTGTCATTGGTTGAACATTTAGGTCATTTTCGTCCTCCCTTGGCTTATTCTAATCCAATTAGGGTTTTTATCCAATCTTGTGCATCCAATATGTGATTTTGTGTCATTTTGTGTCATTGGTTGAACATTTAGGTCTTTTTCGTCCTCCCTAGGCTTATTCTAATCCAATTAGGGTTTTTAACCAATCTTGTGCATCCAATATGTGATTTTGTGTCATTTTGTGTCATTGGTTGAACATTTAGGTCATTTTCGTCCTCCCTAGGCTTTTTCTAATACAATTACGGTTTTTAGCAATCTTGTGCATCCAATATGTGATTATGTGTCATTGGTTGAACATTTATGTCATTTTCGTCCTCCCTAGGCTTATTCTAATCCAATTAGGGTTTTTAACCAATCTTGTGCATCCAATATGTGATTTTGTGTCATTTTGTGTCATTGGTTGAACATTTAGGTCATTTTCGTCCTCCCTAGGCTTATTCTAATCCAATTAGGGTTTTTAACCAATCTTGTGCATCCAATATGTGATTTTGTGTCATTGGTTGAACATTTAGGTCATTTTCGTCCTCCCTAGGCTTATTCTAATCCATTTAGGATTTTTAACCAATCTTGGGCATCCAATATGTGATTTTGTGTCATTTTGTGTCATTGGTTGAACATTTAGGTCATTTTCGTCCTCCCTATGCTTATTCTAATCCAATTAGGGTTTTTAACCAATCTTGTGCATCCAATATGTGATTTTGTGTCATTTTGTGTCATTTGTTGAACATTTAGGTCATTTTCGTCCTCCCTAGGCTTATTCTAATCCAATTAGGGTTTTTAACCAATCTTGTGCATCCAATATGTGATTTTGTGTCATTGGTTGAACATTTAGGTCATTTCCGTCGTCCCTAGGCTTATTCTAATCCAATTAGGGTTTTTAACCAATCTTGTGCATCCAATATGTGATTTTGTGTCATTTTGTGTCATTGGTTGAACATTTAGGTCATTTTCGTCCTCCCTAGGCTTATTCTAATCCAATTAGGGTTTTTAACCAATCTTGTGCATCCAATATGTGATTTTGTGTCATTGGTTGAACATTTAGGTCATTTTCGTCCTCCATAGACTTATTGTAATCCAATTAGGCTTTTTAACCAATCTTGGTCATCCAATATGTGATTTTGTGTCATTTTGTGTCATTGGTTGAACATTTAGGTCATTTTCGTCCTCTCTAGGCTTATTCTAATCCAATTAGGGTTTTTAACCAATCTTGTGGAACCAATATGTGATTTTGTGTCATTGGTTGAACATTTAGGTCATTTTCGTCCTCCCTAGGCTTATTCTAATCCAATTAAGGTTTTTAACCAATCTTGTGCATCCAATGTGTGATTTTGTGTCATTTTGTGTCATTGGTTGAACATTTAGGTCATTTTCGTTCTCCCTAGTCTTTTTTTAATCCAATTTGGGTTTTTAACCAATCTTGTGTATCCAATATCTTATTTTTTGTCATTGGTTGAACATTTAGGTCATTTTCGTCCTCCCTAGGCTTATTCTAATCCAATTAGGGTTTTTAACCAATCTTGTGCATCCAATATGTGATTTTGTGTCATTGGTTGAACATTTAGGTCATTTTCGCCTTGCTAGGCTTATTCTAATCCAATTAGGGTTTTTAACAAATCTTGTGCATCCAATATGTGATTTTGTGTAATTTTGTGTCATTGGTTGAACATTTAGGTCATTTTCGTCCTCCCTAGGCTTATTCTAATCCAATTAGGGTTTTTAACCAATCTTGTGCATCCAATATGTCATTTTGTGTCATTGGTTGAACATTTAGGTCATTTTCGTCCTCCCTAAGCTTATTCTAATCCAATTAGGGTTTTTAACCAATCTTGTGCATCCAATATGTGATTTTGTGTCATTGGTTGAACATTTAGGTCATTTTCGTCCTCCCTAGGCTTATTCTAATCCAATTAAGGTTTTTAACCAATCTTGTGCATCCAATAATTGATTTTGTGTCATTGGTTGAACATTTAGGTCATTTTCGTCCTCCCTAGGCTTATTCTAATCCAATTAGGGTTTTTAACCAATCTTGTGCATCCAATATGTGATTTTGTGTCATTGGTTGAACATTTAGGTCATTTTCGTGCTCCCTAGGCTTATTCTAAACCAATTAGGGTTTTTAACCAATCTTGTGCATCCAATATGTGATTTTGTGTCATTTTGTGTCATTGGTTGAACATTTAGGTCATTTTCGTCCTCCCTAGGCTTATTCTAATCCAATTAGGGTTTTTAACCAATCTTGTGCATCCAGTATGTGATTTTGTGTCATTGATTGAACATTTAGGTCATTTTCGTCCTCCCTAGGCTTATTCTAATCCAAATAGGGTTTTTAATCAATCTTGTGCATCCAATATGTGATTTTGTGTCATTGGTTGAACATTTAGGTCATTTTCGTCCTCCCTAGGCTTATTCTAATCCAATTAGGGTTTTTAACCAATCTTGTGCATCCAATATGTGATTTTGTGTCATTGGTTGAACATTTAGGTCATTTTCGTCCTCCCTAGGCTTATTCTAATCCAATTAGGGTTTTTAACCAATCTTGTACATCCAATATGTGATTTTGTGTCATTTTGTGTCATTGGTTGAACATTTAGGTCATTTTCGTCCTCCATAGGCTTATTCTAATCCAATTAGGGTTTTTAACCAATCTTGTGCATCCAATAAGTGATTTTGTGTCATTGGTTGAACATTTAGGTCATTTTCGTCCTCAATAGGCTTATTCTAATCCAATTAGGGTTTTTAACCAATCTTGTGCATCCAATATGTGATTTTGTGTCATTTTGTGTCATTGGTTGAACATTTAGGTCATTTTCGTCCTCCCTAGGCTTATTCTAATCCAATTAGGGTTTTTAACCAATCTTGTGCATCCAATATGTGATTTTGTGTCATTGGTTGAACATTTAGGTCATTTTCGTCCACCCTAGGTTTATTCTAATCCAATTAGGGTTTTTAACCAATCTTGTGCATCCAATATGTGATTTTGTGTCATTGGTTGAACATTTAGGTCATTTTCGTCCACCCTAGGTTTATTCTAATCCAATTAGGGTTTTTAACCAATCTTGTGCATCCAATATGTGATTTTGTGTAATTTTGTGTCATTGGTTGAACATTTAGGTCATTTTCGTCCTCCCTAGGCTTATTCTAATCCAATTAGGGTTTTTAACCAATCTTGTGCAACCAATATGTGATTTTGTGTCATTGGTTGAACATTTAGGTCTATTTCGTCCTCCGTAGGCTTATTCTAATCCAATTAGGGTTTTTAACCAATCTTGTGCATCCAACATGTGATTTTGTGTCATTGGGTGAACATTTAGGTCATTTTCGTCCTCCCTAGGCTTATTCTAATCCAATTAGGGTTTTTAACCAATCTTGTGCATCCAATATGTGATTTTGTGTCATTGGTTGAACATTTAGGTCATTTTCGTCCTCCCTAGGCTTATTCTAATCCAATTAGGGTTTTTAACCAATCTTGTGCATCCAATATGTGATTTTGTGTCATTGGTTGAACATTTAGGTCATTTTCGTCCTCCCTAGGCTTATTCTCATCCAATTAGGGTTTTTAACCATTCTTGTGCATCCAATATGTGATTTTGTGTCATTTTGTGTCATTGGTTGAACATTTAGGTCATTTTCGTCCTCCCTAGGCTTATTCTAATCCAATTAGGGTTTTTAACCAATCTTGTGCATCCAATATGTGATTTTGTGTCATTGGTTGAACATTTAGGTCATTTTCGTCCTCCCTAGGCTTATTCTAATCCAATGAGGGTTTTTAACCAATCTTGTGCATCCAATATGTGATTTTGTGTCATTGGTTGAACATTTAGGTCATTTTCGTCCTCCCTAGGCTTATTCTAATCCAATTAGGGTTTTTAACCAATCTTGTGCATCCAATATGTGATTTTGTGTCATTGGTTGAACATTTAGGTCATTTTCGTCCTCGCTATGCTTATTCTAATCCAATTCGGGTTTTTAACCAATCTTGTGCATCCAATATGTGATTTTGTGTCATTGGTCGAACATTTAGGTCATTTTCGTCCCCCCTAGGCTTATTCTAATCCAATTAGGGTTTTTAACCAATCTTGTGCATCCAATATGTGAATTTGTGTCATTTTGTGTCATTGGTTGAACATTTAGGTCATTTTCGTCCTCCCTAGGCTTATTCTAATCCAATTAGGGTTTTTAACCAATCTTGTGCATCCAATATGTGATTTTGTGTCATTGGTTGAACATTTAGGTCATTTTCGTCCTCCCTTGGCTAATTCTAATCCAATTAGGGTTTTTAACCAATCTTGTGCATCCAATATGAGATTTTGTGTCATTTTGTGTCATTGGTTGAACATTTAGGTCATTTTCGTTCTCCCTAGGCTTATTCTAATCCAATTAGGGTTTTTAACCAATCTTGTGCATCCAATATGTGATTTTGTGTCATTTTGTGTCATTGGTTGAACATTTAGGTCATTTTCGTCCTCCCTAGGCTTATTCTAATCCAATTAGGGTTTTTAACCAATATTGTGCATCCAATATGTGATTTTGTGTCATTTTGTGTCATTGGTTGAACATTTAGGTCATTTTCGTCCTCCCTAGGCTAATTCTAATCCATTTAGGGTTTTTAACCAATCTTGTGCATCCAATATGTGATTTTGTGTCATTTTGTGTCATTGGTTGAACATTTAGGTCATTTTCGTCCTCCCTAGGCTTATTCTAATCCAATTACAGTTTTTAACCAATCTTGTGCATCCAATATGTGATTTTGTGTCATTGGTTGAACATTTAGGTCATTTTCGTCCTCCCTAGGCTTATTCTAATCGAATTAGGGTTTTTAACCAATCTTGTGCATCCAATATGTGATTTTATGTCATTTTGTGTCATTGGTTGAACATTTAGGTCATTTTCGTCCACCCTAGGCTTATTCTAATCCAATTAGGGTTTTTAACCAATCTTGTGCATCCAATATGTGATTTTGTGTCATTTTGTGTCATTGGTTGAACATTTAGGTCATTTTCGTCCTCCATAGACTTATTCTAATCCAATTAGGGTTTTTAACCAACCTTGTGCATCCAATATGTGATTTTGTGTCATTGGTTGAACATTTAGGTCATTTTCGTCCTCCCTAGGCTTATTTTAATCTAATTAGTGTTTTTAACCAATCTTGTGCATCCAAAATGTGATTTTGTGTCATTTTGTGTCATTGGTTGAACATTTAGGTCATTTTCGTCCTCCCTAGGCTTATTCTAATCCAGTTAGGGTTTTTAACCAATCTTGTGCATCCAATATGTGATTTTGTGTCATTGGTTGAACATTTAGGTCATTTTCGTCCTCCCTAGGCTTATTCTAATCCAATTAGGGTTTTTAACTAATCTGGTGCATCCAATATGTGATTTTGTGTCATTTTGTGTCATTGGTTGAACATTTAGGTCATTTTCGTCCTCCATAGACTTATTCTAATCCAATTAGGGTTTTTAACCAATCTTGTGCATCCAATATGTGATTTTGTGTCATTTTGTGTCATTGGTTGAACATTTAGGTCATTTTCGTCCTCCATAGGCTTATTCTAATCCAATTAGGGTTTTTAACCAATCTTGTGCATCCAATATTTGATTTTGTGTCATTGGTTGAACATTTAGGTCATTTTCGTCCTCCCTAGGCTTATTCTAATCCAATTAGGGTTTTTAACCAATCTTGTGCATCCAATATGTGATTTTGTGTCATTGGTTGAGCATTTACGTCATTTTCGTCCTCCCTAGGCTTATTCTAATCCAATTAGGGTTTTTAATCAATCTTGTGCATCGAATATGTGATTTTGTGTTATTTTGTGTCATTGGTTGAACATTTAGGTCATTTTCGTCCTCCCTAGGCTTATTCTAATCCAATTAGGGTTTTTAACCAATCTTGTGCATCCAATATGTGATTTTGTGTCATTGGTTGAACATTTAGGTCATTTTCGTCCTCCCTAGGCTTATTCCAATCCAATTAGGGTTTTTAACCAATCTTGTGCAACCAATACGTGATTTTGTGTCATTTTGTGTCATTGGTTGAACATTTAGGTCATTTTCGACCTCCCTTGGCTTATTCTAATCCAATTTGGGTTTTTAACCAATCTTGTGCATCCAATATGTGATTTTGTGTCATTGGATGAACATTTAGGTCATTTTCGTCCTCCCTTGGCTTATTCTAATCCAATTAGGGTTTTTAACCATTCTTGTGCATCCAATATGTGATTTTGTGTTATTTTGTGTCATTGGTTGAACATTTAGGTCATTTTCGTCCTCCCTAGGCTTATTCTAATCCAATTAGGGTTTTTAACCAATCTTGTGCATGCAATATGTGATTTTGTGTCATTGGTTGAACATTTAGGTCATTTTCGTCCTCGCTAGGCTTATTCTAATCCACTTAGGGTTTTTAACCAATCTTGTGCATCCAATATGTGATTTTGTGTCATTGGTTGAACATTTAGGTCATTTTCGTCCTCCCTAGGCTTATTCTAATGCACTTAGGGTTTTTAACCAATCTTGTGCATCCAATATGTGAGTTGGTGTCATTTTGTGTCATTGGTTGAACATTTAGGTCATTTTCGTCCTGCCTAGGCTTATTCTAATCCAATTTGGGTTTTTAACCAATCTTGTGCATCCAATATGTGATTTTGTGTCATTGGTTGAACATTTAGGTCATTTTCGTCCTCCCTAGGCTTATTCTAATCCAATTAGGGTTTTTAACCAATCTTGTGCATCCAATATGTGATTTTGTGTCATTTTGTGTCATTTGTTGAACATTTAGGTCATTTTCGTCCTCCCTAGGCTTATTCTAATCGAATTAGGGTTTTTAACCAATCTTGTGCATCCAATACGTGATTTTGTGTCATTTTGTGTCATTTGTTGCACATTTAGGTCATTTTCGTCCTCCGTAGGCTTATTCTACTCCAATTAGGGTTTTTAACCAATCTTGTGCATCCAATATCTGATTTTCTGTCATTTTGTGTCATTGGTTGGACATTTAGGTCATTTTCATCCTCCATAGGCTTATTCTAATCCAATTATGGTTTATAACCAATCTTGTGCATCCAATATGTGATTTTGTGTCATTGGTTGAACATTTAGGTCATTTTCGTCCTCCCTAGGCTTATTCTAATCCAATTAGGGTTTTTAACCAATCTTGTGCATCCAATATGTGATTTTGTGTCATTGGTTGAACATTTAGGTCATTTTCGTCCTCCCTAGGCTTATTCTAATCCAACAAGGGTTTTTAACCAATCTTGTGCATCCAATATGTGATTTTGTGTCATTTGTTGAACATTTAGGTCATTTTCGTCCTCCCTAGGCTTATTCTAATCCAATTAGGGTTTTTAACCAATCTTGTGCATCCAATATGTGATTTTGTGTCATTGGTTGAACATTTTGGTCATTTTCGTCCTCCCTAGGGTTATTCTTATCCAAGTAGGGTTTTTAACCAATCTTGTGCATCCAATATGTGATTTTGTGTCATTTTGTGTCATTGGTTGAACATTTAGGTCATTTTCGTCCTCCCTAGGCTTATTCTAATCCAATTAGGGTTTTTAACCAATCTTGTGCATCCAGTATGTGATTTTGTGTCATTGATTGAACATTTAGGTCATTTTCGTCCTCCCTAGGCTTATTCTAATCCAAATAGGGTTTTTAATCAATCTTGTGCATCCAATATGTGATTTTGTGTCATTGGTTGAACATTTAGGTCATTTTCGTCCTCCCTAGGCTTATTCTAATCCAATTAGGGTTTTTAACCAATCTTGTGCATCCAATATGTGATTTTGTGTCATTGGTTGAACATTTAGGTCATTTTCGTCCTCCCTAGGCTTATTCTAATCCAATTAGGATTTTTAACTAATCTTGTGTATCCAATATGTGATTTTGTGTCATTGGTTGAACATTTAGGTCATTTTCGTCCTCCCTAGGCTTATTCTAATCCAATTAGGGTTTTTAACCAATCTTGTGCATCCAATATGTGATTTTGTGTCATTTTGTGTCATTGGTTGAACATTTAGGTCATTTTCGTCCTACCTAGGCTAATTCTAATCCAATTAGGGTTTTTAACCAATCTTGTGTATCCAATATGTGATTTTGTGTCACTTTGTGTCATTGGTTGAACATTTAGGTCATTTTCGTCCTCCCTAGGCTTATTCTAATCCAATTAGGGTTTTTAACCAATCTTGTGCATCCAATATGTGATTTTGTGTCATTGGTTGAACATTTAGGTCATTTTCGTCCTCCCTATGCTTATTCTAAACCAACTAGAGTTTTTAACCAATCTTTTGCATCAAATATGTGATTTTGTGTCATTGGTTGAACATTTAGGTCATTTTCGTCCTCCCTAGGCTTATTCTAATCCAATTAGGGTTTTTAACCAATCTTGTGCATCCAATATGTGATTTTGTGTCATTGGTTGAACATTTAGGTCATTTTCGTCCTCCCTAGGCTTATTCTAACCCAATTAGGGTTTTTAACCAATCTTGTGCATCCAATATGTGATTTTGTATCATTTTGTGTCATTGGTTGAACATTTAGGTCATTTTCGTCCTCCCTAGGCTTATTCTAATCCAATTAGGGTTTTTAACCAATCTTGTGCAACCAATATGTGATTTTGTGTCATTGGTTGAACATTTAGGTCTATTTCGTCCTCCGTAGGCTTATTCTAATCCAATTAGGGTTTTTAACCAATCTTGTGCATCCAACATGTGATTTTGTGTCATTGGGTGAACATTTAGGTCATTTTCGTCCTCCCTAGGCTTATTCTAATCCAATTAGGGTTTTTAACCAATCTTGTGCATCCAATATGTGATTTTGTGTCATTGGTTGAACATTTAGGTCATTTTCGTCCTCCCTAGGCTTATTCTAATCCAATTAGGGTTTTTAACCAATCTTGTGCATCCAATATGTGATTTTGTGTCATTGGTTGAACATTTAGGTCATTTTCGTCCTCCCTAGGCTTATTCTCATCCAATTAGGGTTTTTAACCATTCTTGTGCATCCAATATGTGATTTTGTGTCATTTTGTGTCATTGGTTGAACATTTAGGTCATTTTCGTCCTCCCTAGGCTTATTCTAATCCAATTAGGGTTTTTAACCAATCTTGTGCATCCAATATGTGATTTTGTGTCATTGGTTGAACATTTAGGTCATTTTCGTCCTCCCTAGGCTTATTCTAATCCAATGAGGGTTTTTAACCAATCTTGTGCATCCAATATGTGATTTTGTGTCATTGGTTGAACATTTAGGTCATTTTCGTCCTCCCTAGGCTTATTCTAATCCAATTAGGGTTTTTAACCAATCTTGTGCATCCAATATGTGATTTTGTGTCATTGGTTGAACATTTAGGTCATTTTCGTCCTCGCTATGCTTATTCTAATCCAATTCGGGTTTTTAACCAATCTTGTGCATCCAATATGTGATTTTGTGTCATTGGTCGAACATTTAGGTCATTTTCGTCCCCCCTAGGCTTATTCTAATCCAATTAGGGTTTTTAACCAATCTTGTGCATCCAATATGTGAATTTGTGTCATTTTGTGTCATTGGTTGAACATTTAGGTCATTTTCGTCCTCCCTAGGCTTATTCTAATCCAATTAGGGTTTTTAACCAATCTTGTGCATCCAATATGTGATTTTGTGTCATTGGTTGAACATTTAGGTCATTTTCGTCCTCCCTTGGCTAATTCTAATCCAATTAGGGTTTTTAACCAATCTTGTGCATCCAATATGAGATTTTGTGTCATTTTGTGTCATTGGTTGAACATTTAGGTCATTTTCGTTCTCCCTAGGCTTATTCTAATCCAATTAGGGTTTTTAACCAATCTTGTGCATCCAATATGTGATTTTGTGTCATTTTGTGTCATTGGTTGAACATTTAGGTCATTTTCGTCCTCCCTAGGCTTATTCTAATCCAATTAGGGTTTTTAACCAATATTGTGCATCCAATATGTGATTTTGTGTCATTTTGTGTCATTGGTTGAACATTTAGGTCATTTTCGTCCTCCCTAGGCTAATTCTAATCCATTTAGGGTTTTTAACCAATCTTGTGCATCCAATATGTGATTTTGTGTCATTTTGTGTCATTGGTTGAACATTTAGGTCATTTTCGTCCTCCCTAGGCTTATTCTAATCCAATTAGGGTTTTCAACAAATATTGTGCATCCAATATGTGAATTTGTGTCATTTTGTGTCATTGGTTGAACATTTAGGCCATTTTCGTCCTCCCTAGGCTTATTCTAATCCAATTAGGGTTTTTAACCAATCTTGTGCATCCAATATATGATTTTGTGTCACTGTTTGAACATTTAGGTCGTTTTCTTCCTCCCTTGGCTTATTCTAATCCAATTAGGGTTTTTATCCAATCTTGTGCATCCAATATGTGATTTTGTGTCATTTTGTGTCATTGGTTGAACATTTAGGTCATTTTAGTCGTCCCTAGGCTTATTCTAATCTAATTAGGGTTTTTAACCTATCTTGTGCATCCAATATGTGATTTTGTGTCATTTTGTGTCATTGGTTGAACATTTAGGTCATTTTCGTCCTCCCTAGGCTTATTCTAATCCATTTAGGGTTTTTAACCAATCTTGTGCATCCAATATGTGATTTTGTGTCATTTTGTGTCATTGGTTGAATATTTAGGCCATTTTCGTCTTCCCTAGGCTTATTCTAATCCAATTAAGGTTTTTAACCAATCTTGTACATCCAATATGTGATTTTGTGTCATTTTGTGTCATTGGTGGAAAATTTAGGTCATTTTCGTCAACCAATCTTGTGCATCCAATATGTGATTTTGTGTCATTTTGTGTCATTGGTTGAACATTTAGATCATTTTCGTCCTGCAAAGGCTTATTCTAATCCAATTAGGGTTTTTAACCAATCTTGTGCATCCAATATGTGATTTTGTGATATTGGTTGAACATTTAGGTCATTTTCGTCCTCCCTAGGCTTATTCTAATCCAATTAGGGTTTTTAATCCATCTTGTGCATCCAATATGTGATTTTGTGTCATTTTGTGTCATTGGTTGAACATTTAGGTCATTTTCGTCCTCCCTAGGCTTATTCTAATCCAATTAGGGTTTTTAACCAATCTTGTGCATCCAATATGTGATTTTGTGTCATTGGTTGAACATTTAGGTCATATTCATCCTCCCTAGGCTTATTCTAATCCAATTAGGGTTTTTAACCAATCTTGTGCATCCAATATGTGATTTTGTGACATTGGTTGAACATTTAGGTCATTTTCGTCCTCCCTAGGCTTATTCTAATCCAATTAGGGTTTTTAATCCATCTTGTGCATCCAATATGTGATTTTGTGTCATTTTGTGTCATTGGTTGAACATTTAGGTCATTTTCGTCCTCCCTAGGCTTATTCTAATCCAATTAGGGTTTTTAACCAATCTTGTGCATCCAATATGTGATTTTGTGTCATTTTGTGTCATTCGTTGAACATTTAGGTCATTTTCGTCCTCGCAAGGCTTATTCTAATCGAATTACGGTTTTTAACCAATCTTGTGCTTCCAATATGTGATTTTGTGTCATTTTGTGTCATTGGTTGAACATTTAGGTCATATTCATCCTCCCTAGGCTTATTCTAATCCAATTAGGGTTTTTAACCAATCTTGTGCATCCAATATGTGATTTTGTGACATTGGTTGAACATTTAGGTCATTTTCGTCCTCCCTAGGCTTATTCTAATCCAATTAGGGTTTTTAATCCATCTTGTGCATCCAATATGTGATTTTGTGTCATTTTGTGTCATTGGTTGGACATTTAGATCATTTTCGTCCTCCCTAGGCTTATTCTAATCCAATTAGGGTTTTTAACCAATCTTGTGCATCCAATATGTGATTTTGTGTCATTGGTTGAACATTTAGGTCATTTTCGTCCTCCCTAGGCTTATTCTAATCCAATTAGGGTTTTTAACCTATCTTGTGCTTCCAATATGTGATTTTGTGTCATTTTGTGTCATTGGTTGAACATTTAGGTCATATTCGTCCTCCCTACGCTTATTCTAATCCAATTAGGGTTTTTAACCAATCTTGTGCATCCAATATGTGATTTTGTGACATTGGTTGAACATTTAGGTCATTTTCGTCCTCCCTAGGCTTATTCTAATCCAATTAGGGTTTTTAACCAATCTTGTGCATCCAATATGTGATTTTGTGTCATTTTGTGTCATTGGTTGAACATTTAGGTCATTTTCGTCCTCCCTAGGCTTTTTCTAATACAATTACGGTTTTTAACCAATCTTGTGCATCCAATATGTGATTTTGTGTCATTGGTTGAACATTTATGTCATTTTCGTCTTCCCTAGGCTTATTCTAATCCAATTAGGGTTTTTAACCAATCTTGTGCATCCAATATGTGATTTTGTGTCATTTTGTGTCATTGGTTGAACATTTAGGTCATTTTCGTCCTCCCTAGGCTTATTCTAATCCAATTAGGGTTTTTAACCAATCTTGTGCATCCAATATGTGATTTTGTGTCATTGGTTGAACATTTAGGTCATTTTCGTCCTCCCTAGGCTTATTCTAATCGAATTAGGATTTTTAACCAATCTTGTGCATCCAATATGTGATTTTTTGTCATTTTGTGTCATTGGTTGAACATTTAGGTCATTTTCGTCCTCCCTAGGCTTATTCTAATCCAATTAGGGTTTTTAACCAATCTTGTGCATACAATATGTCATATTGTGTCATTTTGTGTCATTGGTTGAACATTTAGGTCATTTTCGTCCTCCCTAGGCTTATTCTAATCCATTTAGGGTTTTTAACCAATCTTGTGCATCCAATATGTGATTTTGTGTCATTTTGTGTCATTGGTTGAACATTTAGGTCATTTTCGTCCTCCCTAGGCTTATTCTAATCCAATTACGATTTTTAACCAATTTTGTGCATCCAATATGTGATTTTGTGTCATTGGTTGAATATTTAGGTCATTTTCGTCCTCCTTAGGCTTATTATAATCCAATTAGGGTTTTTAACCAATCTTGTGCATCCAATATGTGATTTTTTGTCATTTTGTGTCATTGGTTGAACATTTAGGTCATTTTCGTCCTCCCTAGGCTTATTCTAATCCAATTAGGGTTTTTAACCAATCTTGTGCATCCAATATGTGATTTGGTGTCATTGGTTTAACATTTAGGTCATTTTCGTCCTCCATAGGCCTATTCTAATCCAATTAGGATTTTTAACCAATCTTGTGCATCCAATATGTGATTTTGTGTCATTATGTGTCATTGGTTGAACATTTAGGTCATTTTCGTCTTCCCTAGGCTTATTCTAATCCAATTAGGGTTTTTAACCAATCTTGTGCATCCAATATGTGATTTTGTGTCATTTTGTGTCATTGGTTGAACATTTAGGTCATTTTCGTCCTCCCTAGGCTTATTCTAATCCAATTAGGGTTTTTAACCAGCCTTGTGCATCCAATATGTGATTTTGTGTCATTTTGTATCATTGGTTGAACATTTAGGTCATTTTCGTCCTCCCTAGGCTTATTCTAATCCAATTAGGGTTTTTAACCAATCTTGTGCATCCAATATGTGATTTTGTGTCATTGGTTGAACATTTAGGTCATTTTCGTCCTCCCTAGGCTTATTCTAATCCTATTAGGGTTTTTAACCAATCTTGTGCATCCAATATGTGATTTTGTGTCATTGGTTGAATATTAAGGTCATTTTCGTCCTCCCTAGGCTTATTCTAATCCAATTAGGGTTTTTAACCAATCTTGTGCATCCAATATGTGATTTTGTGTCATTGGTTGAACATTTAGGTCATTTTCGTCCTCCCTAGGCTTATTCTAATCCAATTAGGGTTTTTAACCAATCTTGTGCACCCAATATGTGATTTTGTGTCATTGGTTGAACATTTAGGTCATTTTCGTCCTCCCTAGGCTTATTCTAATCCAATTAGGGTTTTTAACCAATCTTGTGCATCCAATATGTGATTTTGTGTCATTGGTTGAACATTTAGGTCATTTTCGTCCTCCCTAGGCTTATTCTAATCCAATTAGGGTTTTTAACCAATATTGAGCATCCAATATGTGATTTTGTGTCATTTTGTGTCATTGGTTGAACATTTAGGTCATTTTCGTCCTCCCTAGGCTTATTCTAATCCAATTAGGGTTTTTAACCAATCTTGTGCATCCAATATGTGATTTTGTGTCATTGGTTGAACATTTAGGTCATTTTCGTCCTCCCTAGGCTTATTCTAATCCAATTAGGGTTTTTAACCAATCTTGTGCATCCAATATGTGATTTTGTGTCATTGGTTGAACATTTTTGTCATTTTCGTCCTCCCTAGGCTTATTCTAATCCAATTAGGGTTTTTAACCAATCTTGTGCATCCAATATGTGATTTTGTGTCATTGGTTGAACATTTAGGTCATTTTCGTCCTCCCTAGGCTTATTCTAATCCAATTAGGGTATTTAACCAATCTTGTGCAACCAATATGTGATTCTGTGTCATTGGTTGAACATTAAGGTCATTTTCGTCCTCCCTAGGCTTATTCTAATCCAATTAGGGTTTTTAACCAATCTTGTGCATCCAATATGTGATTTTGTGTCATTGGTTGAACATTTAGGTCATTTTCGTCCTCCCTAGGCTTATTCTAATCCAATTAGGGTTTTTAACCTATCTTGTGCATCCTATATGTGATTTTGTGTAATTGGTTGAACATTTAGGTCATTTTTGTCCTCCCTAGGCTTATTCTAATCCAATTAGGGTTTTTAACCAATCTTGTGCATCCAATATGTGATTTTGTGTCATTGGTTGAACATTTAGGTCATTTTCGTCCTCCATAGGCTTATTCTAATCCAATTAGGGTTTTTAACCAATCTTGTGCAACCAATATGTGATTTTGTGTCATTAGTTGAACATTTAGGTCATTTTCGTCCTCCCTAGGCTTATTCTGATCCAATTAGGGTTTTTAACCAATCTTGTGCATCTAATATGTGACTTTGTGTCATTTTGTGTCATTGGTTGAACATTTAGGTCAGTTTCGTCCTCCCTAGGCTTATTCTAATCCAATTAGGGTTTTTAACCAATCTTGTGCATCCAATATGTGATTTTGTGTCATTGGTTGAACATTTAGGTCATTTTCGTCCTCCCTAGGCTTATTCTAATCCAATTAGGGTTTTTAACCAATCTTGTGCAACCAATATGTGATTTTGTGTCATTGGTTGAACATTTAGGTCTATTTCGTCCTCCGTAGGCTTATTCTAATCCAATTAGGGTTTTTAACCAATCTTGTGCATCCAACATGTGATTTTGTGTCATTGGGTGAACATTTAGGTCATTTTCGTCCTCCCTAGGCTTATTCTAATCCAATTAGGGTTTTTAACCAATCTTGTGCATCCAATATGTGATTTTGTGTCATTGGTTGAACATTTAGGTCATTTTCGTCCTCCCTAGGCTTATTCTAATCCAATTAGGGTTTTTAACCAATCTTGTGCATCCAATATGTGATTTTGTGTCATTGGTTGAACATTTAGGTCATTTTCGTCCTCCCTAGGTTTATTCTAATCCAATTAGGGTTTTTAACCAATCTTGTGCATCCAATATGTGATTTTGTGTCATTGGTTGAACATTTAGTTCATTTTGGTCCTCCCTCGGCTTATTCTAATCCAATTAGGGTTTTTAACCAATCTTGTGCATCCAATATGTGATTTTGTGTCATTGGTTGAACATTTAGGTCATTTTCGTCCTCCCTAGGCTTATTCTAATCCAATTAGGGTTTTTAACCAATCTTGTGCATCCAATATGTGATTTTGTGTCATTGGTTGAACATTTAGGTCATTTTCGTCCTCCCTAGGCTTATTCTAATGCAGTTAGGATTTTTAACCAATCTTGTGCATCCAATATGTGATTTTGTGTAATTTTGTGTCATTGGTTGAACATTTAGGTCATTTTCGTCCTCCCTAGGCTTATTCTAATCCAATTAGGGTTTTTAACCAATCTTGTGCATCCAATATATGATTTTGTGTCATTTTGTGTCATTGGTTGAACATTTAGGTCATATTCGTCCTCCCTAGGCTTATTCTAATCCAATTAGGGTTTTTAACCAATCTTGTGCATCCAATATGTGATTTTGTGTCATTTTGTGTCATTGGTTGAACATTTAGCTCATATTCGTCCTCCCTAGGCTTATCCTAATCCAATTAGGGTTTTTAACCAATCTTGTGCATCCAATATGTGATTTTGTGTCATTGGTTTAACATTTAGGTCATTTTCGTCCTTCCTAGGCTTATTCTATTCCAATTAGGATTTTTAACCAATCTTGTGCATCCAATATGTGATTTTGTGTGATTTTGTGTCATTGGTTGAACATTTACATCGTTTTCGTCCTCCCTAGGCTTATTGTAATCCAATAAGGGTTTTTAACCAATCTTGTGCGTCAAATATGTGATTTTGTGTCATTTTGTGTCATTGGTTAAACATTTAGGTCATTTTCGTCATCCCTAGGCTTATTCTAATTCAATTAGGGTTTTTAACCAATCTTGTGCATCCCATATGTGATCTTGTGTCATTTTTTGTCATTGGTTGAACATTTAGGTTATTTTCGTCCTCCCTAGGCTTATTCTAAACCAATTAGGGTTTTTAACCAATCTTGTGCATCCAATATGTGATTTTGTGTCATTTTGTGTCATTGGTTGAACATTTAGGTCATTTTCGTTCTCCCTAGGCTTATTCTAATCCAATTAGGGTTTTTAACCAACCTTGTGCATCCAATATGTTATTTTGTGTCATTGGTTGAACATTTAGGTCATTTTCGTCCTCCCTAGGCTTATTCTATTCCAATTAGGGTTTTTAACCAATCTTGTGCATCCAATATGTGATTTTGTGTCATTGGTTGAACATTTAGGTCATTTTCGTCCTCCCTAGGCTTATTCTAATCCAATTAGGGTTTTTAGCAATCTTGTGCATCCAGTACGTGATTTTGTGTCATTTTGTGTCATTGGTTGAACATTTAGGTCATTTTCGTCCTCCCTAGGCTTATTCTAATTCAATTAGGGTTTTTAACCAATCTTGTGCATCCAATATATGATTTTGTGTCATTTTGTGTCATTGGTTGAACATTTAGGTCATATTCGTCCTCCCTAGGCTTATCCTAATCCAATTAGGGTTTTTAAGCAATCTTGTGCATCCAATATGTGATTTTGTGTGATTTTGTGTCATTGGTTGAACATTTACATTGTTTTCGTCCTCCCTAGGCTTATTGTAATCCAATAAGGGTTTTTAACCAATCTTGTGCGTCAAATATGTGATTTTGTGTCATTTTGTGTCATTGGTTAAACATTTAGGTCATTTTCGTCATCCCTAGGCTTATTCTAATTCAATTAGGGTTTTTAACCAATCTTGGGCATCCCATATGTGATCTTGTGTCATTTTTTGTCATTGGTTGAACATTTAGGTCATTTTCGTCCTCCCTATGCTTATTCTAAACCAATTAGGGTTTTTAACCAATCTTGTGCATCCAATATGTGATTTTGTGTCATTTTGTGTCATTGGTTGAACATTTAGGTCATTTTCGTTCTCCCTAGGCTTATTCTAATCCAATTAGGGTTTTTAACCAACCTTGTGCATCCAATATGTTATTTTGTGTCATTGGTTGAACATTTAGGTCATTTTCGTCCTCCCTAGGCTTATTCTATTCCAATTAGGGTTTTTAACCAATCTTGTGCATCCAATATGTGATTTTGTGTCATTGGTTGAACATTTAGGTCATTTTCGTCCTCCCTAGGCTTATTCTAATCCAATTAGGGTTTTTAGCAATCTTGTGCATCCAGTATGTGATTTTGTGTCATTTAGTGTCATTGGTTGAACATTTAGGTCATTTTCGTCCTCCCTAGGCTTATTCTAATTCAATTAGGGTTTTTAACCAATCTTGTGCATCCAATATGTGATTTTGTGTCATTGGTTGAACATTTAGGTCATTTTCGTCCTCCCTAGGCTAATTCTAATCCATTTAGGGTTTTTAACCAATCTTGTGCATCCAATATTTGATTTTGTGTCATTTTGTGTCATTGGTTGAACATTTAGGTCATTTTCGTCCTCCCAAGGCTTATTCTAATCCAATTAGGGTTTTCAACAAATATTGTGCATCCAATATGTGAATTTGTATCATTTTGTGTCATTGGTTGAACATTTAGGTCATTTTCGTCCTCCCTAGGCTTATTCTAATCCAATTAGGGTTTTTAACCAATCTTGTGCATCCAATATGTGATTTTGTGTCATTGGTTGAACATTTAGGTCTTTTTCGTCCTCCCTAGGCTTATTCTAATCCAGTTAGGGTTTTTAACCAATCTTGTGCATCCAATATGTGATTTTGTGTCATTTTGTGTCATTGGTTGAATGTTTAGGTCATTTTCGTCCTCCCTAGGCTTATTCTAATCCAATTAGGGTTTTTAACCAATCTTGTGCATCCAATATGTGATTTTGTGACATTGGTTGAACATTTAGGTCATTTTCGTCCTCCCTAGGCTTATTCTAATCCAATTAGGGTTTTTAATCCATCTTGTGCATCCAATATGTGATTTTGTGTCATTGGTTGAACATTTAGGTCATTTTCGTCCTCCCTAGGCTTATTCTAATCCAATTAGGGTTTTTAACCAATCTTGTGCATCCAATATGTGATTTTGTGTCATTTTGTGTCATTGGTTGAACATTTAGGTCATTTTCGTTCTCCCTAGGCTTATTCTAATCTAATTAGCGTTTTTAACCAATCTTGTGTATCCAATAAGTGATTTTGTGTCATTGGTTGAACATTTAGGTCATTTTCGTCCTCCCTAGGCTTATGCTAATCCAACTAGGGTTTTTAACCAATCTTGTGCATCCAATATGTGATTTTGTGTCATTTTGTGTCATTGGTTGAACATTTAGGTCATTTTCGTCCTCCCTTGGCTTATTCTAATCCAATTAGGGTTTTTAACCAATCTTGTGCATCCAATATGTAATTTTGTGTCATTTTGTGTCATTGGTTGAACATTTAGGTCATTTTCGTCCTCCCTAGGCTTATTCTAATCCAATTAGGGTTTTTAACCAATCTTGTGCATCCAATATGTGATTTTGTCTCATTTTGTGTCATTGGTTGAACATTTAGGTCATTTTCTTCCTCCCTAGGCTTATTCTAATCCAATTAGGGTTTTTAACCAATCTTGTGCATCCAATATGTGATTTTGTGTCATTTTGTGTCATTGGTTGAACATTTAGGTCATTTTCGTCGTCCCTAGGCTTATTCTAATCTAATTAGGGTTTTTAACCAATCTTGTGCATCCAATATGTGATTTTGTGTCATTTTGTGTCATTGGTTGAACATTTAGGTCATTTTCGTCCTCCCTAGGCTTATTCTAATCCATTTAGGGTTTTTAACCAATCTTGTGCATCCAATATGTGATTTTGTGTCATTTTGTGTCATTAGTTGAACATTTAGGTCATTTTCGTCCTCCCTAGGCTTATTCTAATCCAATTAGGGTTTTTAACCAATCTTGTGCATCCAATATGTGATTTTGTGTCATTTTGTGTCATTTGTTGAACATTTAGGTCATTTTCGTCCTCCGTAGGCTTATTCTAATCCAATCAGGGTTTTTAACCAATCTTGTGCATCCAATATGTGATTTTCTGTCATTGGTTGAATATTTAGGTCATTTTTGTCCTCCCTAGGCTTATTCTAATCCAGTTAGGTTTTTTAACCAATCTTGTGCATCCAATATGCGATTTTGTGTCATTTTGTGTCATTTGTTGAACATTTAGGTCATTTTTGTCCTCCGTAGGCTTATTCTAAACCAATTAGGGTTTTTAACCAATCTTGACCATCCAATATGTGATTTTGTGTCATTGGTTGAACATTTAGGTCATTTTCGTCCTCCCTAGGCTTATTCTAATCCAATTAGGGTTTTTAACCAATCTTGTGCATCCAATATGTGATTTTGTGTCATTTTGTGTCATTGGTTGAACATTTAGGTCATTTTCGTTCTCCCTAGGCTTATTCTAATCCAATTAGCGTTTTTAACCAATCTTGTGCATCCAATATGTGATTTTGTGTCATTTTCTGTCATTGGTTGAACATTTAGGTCATTTTCGTCCTCCCTAGGCTTATTCTAATCCAATTAGGGTTTTTAACCAATCTTGTGCATCCAATATGTGATTTTGTGTCATTTTGTGTCATTGGTTGAACATTTAGGTCATTTTCGTCCTCCCTAGGCTTATTCTAATCCAATTAGGGTTTTTAACCAACATTGTGCATCGAATATGTGAGTTTGTGTCATTTTGTGTCATTTTCGTCCTCCCTAGGCTTATTCTAATCCAATAAGGGTTTTTAACCAATCTTGTGCATCCAATATGTGATTTTGTGTCATTGGTTGAACATTTAGGTCATTTTCGTCCTCCCTAGGCTTATTCTAATCCAATTAGGGTTTTTAACCAATCTTGTGCATCCAATATGTGTTTTGTGTCATTGGTTGAACATTTAAGTCATTTTCGTCGTCCCTTGGCTTATTCTAATCCAATTAGGGTTTTTAACCAATCTTGTGCATCCAATATGTGATTTTGTGTCATTTTGTGTCATTGGATGAACATTTAGGTCATTTTCGTCCTCCCTAGGCTTATTCTAATCCAATTAGGGTTTTTAACCAATCTTGTGCATCCAATATGTGATTTTGTGTCATTTTGTGTCATTGGTTGAACATTTAGGTCATTTTCGTCCTCCCAAGGCTTATACTAATCCAATTAGGGTTTTTAACCAATCTTGTGCATCGAATATGTGATTTTGTGTCATTGGTAATTGAATTAGGTCACTTTCGTCCTCGCTAGGCTTATTTTAATCCAATTAGGTTTTTTAACCAATCTTGTGCATCCAATATGTGATTTTGTGTCATTTTGTGTCATTGGATGAACATTTAGGTCATTTTCGTCCTCCCTAGGCTTATTCTAATCCAATTAGGGTTTTTAACCAATCTTGTGCATCCAATATGTGATTTTATGTCATTTTGTGTCATTGGTTGTACATTTAGGTCATTTTCGTCCTCCCTAGGCTTATTCTAATCCAATTAGGGTTTTTAACCAATCTTGTGCATCCAATATGTGATTTTGTGTCATTTTGTGTCATTGGTTGAACATTTAGGTCATTTTCGTCCTCCCTAGGCTTTTTCTAATACAATTACGGTTTTTAACCAATCTTGTGCATGCAATATGTGGTTTTGTGTCATTGGTTGAACATTTATGTCATTTTCGTCCTCCCTAGGCTTATTCTAATCCAATTAGGGTTTTTAACCAATCTTGTGCATCCAATATGTGATTTTGTGTCATTTTGTGTCATTGGTTGAACATTTAGGTCATTTTCGTCCTCCATAGGCTTATTCTAATCCAATTAGGGTTTTTAACCCATCTAGTGCATCCAATATGTGATTTTGTGTCATTTTGTGTCATTGGTTGAACATTTAGGTCATTTTCGTCCTCCCTAGGCTTATTCTAATCCAATTAGGGTTTTTAACCAATCTTGTGCATCCAATATATGATTTTGTGTCATTTTGTGTCATTGGTTGAACATTTAGGTCATATTCGTCCTCCCTAGGCTTATTCTAATCCAATTAGGGTTTTTAACCAATCTTGTGCATCCAATATGTGATTTTGTGTCATTTTGTGTCATTGGTTGAACATTTAGCTCATATTCGTCCTCCCTAGGCTTATCCTAATCCAATTAGGGTTTTTAACCAATCTTGTGCATCCAATATGTGATTTTGTGTCATTGGTTTAACATTTAGGTCATTTTCGTCCTTCCTAGGCTTATTCTATTCCAATTAGGATTTTTAACCAATCTTGTGCATCCAATATGTGATTTTGTGTGATTTTGTGTCATTGGTTGAACATTTACATCGTTTTCGTCCTCCCTAGGCTTATTGTAATCCAATAAGGGTTTTTAACCAATCTTGTGCGTCAAATATGTGATTTTGTGTCATTTTGTGTCATTGGTTAAACATTTAGGTCATTTTCGTCATCCCTAGGCTTATTCTAATTCAATTAGGGTTTTTAACCAATCTTGTGCATCCCATATGTGATCTTGTGTCATTTTTTGTCATTGGTTGAACATTTAGGTCATTTTCGTCCTCCCTAGGCTTATTCTAAACCAATTAGGGTTTTTAACCAATCTTGTGCATCCAATATGTGATTTTGTGTCATTTTGTGTCATTGGTTGAACATTTAGGTCATTTTCGTTCTCCCTAGGCTTATTCTAATCCAATTAGGGTTTTTAACCAATCTTGTGCATCCAATATGTGATTTTGTGTCATTTTGTGTCATGGGTTGAACATTTAGGTCATTTTCGTCCTCCCTAGGCTTATTCCAATGCAATTAGGGTTTTTAACCAATCTTGTGCATCCAATATGTGATTTTGTGTCATTTTGTGTCATTGGTTGAACATTTAGGTCATTTTCGTCCTCCCTAGGCTTATTCTAATCCAATTAGGGTTTTTAACCAATCTTGTGCATCCAATATGTGATTTTGTGTCATTTTGTGTCATTGGTTGAACATTTAGGTCAGTTTAGTCCTCCCTAGGCTTATTCTAATCCAATTAGGTTTTTAACCAATCTTGTGCATCCAATATGTGATTTTGTGTCATTGGTTGAACATTTAGGTCATTTTCGTCCTCCCTAGGCTTATTCTAATCCAATTAGAGTTTTTAACCAATCTTGTGCGTCCAATATGTGATTTTGCGTCATTTTGTGTCATTAGTTGAACATTTAGGTCATTTTCGTCCTCCCTAGGCTTATTCTAATCCAATTAGGGTTTTTAACCAATCTTGTGCATCCAATATGTGATTTTGTGTCATTTTGTGTCATTGGTTGAACATTTAGGTCATTTTCGTTCTCCCTAGGCTTATTCTAATCCAATTAGGGTTTTTAACCAAACTAGTGCACCCAATACGTCATTTTGTGTCATTGGTTGAACATTTAGGTCATTTTCGTCCTCCCTAGGCTTATTCTAATCCAATTAGGGTTTTTAACCAATCTTGTGCATCCAATATGTGATTTTGTGTCATTTTGTGTCATTGGTTGAACATTTAGGTCATTTTCGTCCTCCCTAGGCTTATTCTAATACAATTACGATTTTTAACTAATCTTGTGCATCCAATATGTGATTTTGTGTCATTTTGTGTCATTGGTTGAACATTTAGGTCATTTTTGTCGTCCCTAGGCTTATTCTAATCCAATTAGGGTTTTTAACAAATCTTGTGCATCCAATATGTGATTTTGTGTCCTTGGTTGAACATTTAGGTCATTTTTGTCCTCCCTGGGCTTATTCTAATCCAGTTAGGGTTTTTAACCAATCTTGTGCATCCAATATGTGATTTTGTGTCATTGGTTGAACATTTAGGTCATTTTCGTCCTCCCTAGGCTTATTCTAATCCAATTAGGGTTTTTAACCAATCTTGTGCATCCAATATGTGATTTTGTGTCATTGGTTGAACATTTAGGTCATTTTCAACCTCCCTAGGCTTATTCTAATCCAATTAAGGTTTTTAACCAATCTTGTGCATCCAATATGTGATTTTGTGTCATTGGTTAAACATTTAGGTCATTTTCGTCCTCCCTAGGCTTATTCTAATCCAATTAGGGTTTTTAACCAATCTTGTGCATCCAATATGTTATTTTGTGTCATTGGTTGAATATTTAGGTCATTTTTGTCCTCCCTAGGCTTATTCTAATCCAATTAGGGTTTTTAACCAATCTTGTGCATCCAATATGTGATTTTCTGTCATTTTGTGTCATTGGTTGAACATTTAGGTCATTTTTGTCCTCCCTAGGCTTGTTCTAATCCAATTAGGGTTTTTAACCAATCTTGTGCATCCAATATGTGATTTTCCGTCATTTTGTGTCATTGGTTGAACATTTAGGTCATTTTCGTCCTCCCTAGGATTATTATAATCCAGTTAGGGTTTTTAACCAATCTTGTGCATCCAATATGTGATTTTGTGTCATTGGTTGAACATTTAGGTCATTTTCGTCCTCCCTAGGCTTATTCTAATCCAATTAGGGTTTTTAACCAATCTTGTGCATCCAATATGTGAGTTTGTGTCATTTTGTGTCCATGGTTGAACATTTAGGTCATTTTCGTCCTCCCTAGGCTTATTGTAATCCAATTAGGGTTTCTAACCAACCTTGTGCATCCAATATGTGATTTTGTGTCATTGGTTGAACATTTAGGTCATTTTCATCCTCCCTAGGGTTATTCTAATCCAATTAGGATTTTTAACCAATCTTGGCATCCAATATGTGATTTTCATCCTAAATGTTTAACAAATGACACAAAATGACACAAATTCACATATTGGATGCACAAGATTGGTTGAAAACCCTAATTGGATTAGAATAAGCCTAGGGAGGAAGAAAATGACCTAAATGTTCAACCAATGACACAAAATGACACAAAATCACATATTGGATGCACAAGATTTGTTAAAAACCCTAATTGGATTAGAATAAGTCTAGGGAGGACAAAAAATGACCTAAATGTTCAACCAATGACACAAAATCACGTATTGGATGCACAAGATTGGTTAAAAACCCTAATTGGATTAGAATAAGCCTAGGGAGGACGAAAATGGCCTAAATGTTCAACCAATGACACAAAATGACA
>JBBPBQ010000008.1:17667412-17687516 GCA_037974755.1 Cicer yamashitae | reverse complement strand
ACAAAATCAAATATTGGATGCACAAGATTGGTTAAAAACCCTAAATGGATTAGAATTAGCCTAGGGAGGACGAAAATGACCTAAATGTTCAACCAATGACACAAAATCACATATTGGATGCACAAGATTGGTTAAAAACCCTGATTGAATTAGAATAAGCCTAGGGAGGACGAAAATGACCTAAATGTTCAACCAATGACACTAAATGACACAAAATCACATACTGGATGCACAAGATTGCTAAAAACCCTAATTGGATTAGAATAAGCCTAGGGAGGACGAAAAAGACCTAAATGTTTAACCAATGACACAAAATCACATATTGGATGCACAAGATTGGTTAAAAACCCTAATTGGAATAGAATATGCCTAGGGAGGACGAAAATGGCCTAAATGTGCAACCAATGACACAAAATGACACAAATTCACATATTGGATGCACAATATTTGTTGAAAACCCTAATTGGATTAGAATATGCCTAGGGAGGACGAAAATGACCTAAATGTTCAACCAATGACACAAAATGACACAAAATCACATATTGGATGTACAAGATTGGTTAAAAACCCTAATTGGATTAGAATAAGCCTAGGGAAGACGAAAATGGCCTAAATGTTCAACCAATGACACAAAATGACACAAAATCACATATTGGATGCACAAGATTGGTTAAAAACCCTAAATGGATTAGAATAAGCCTAGCGAGGACAAAAATGACCCAAATGTTCAACCAATGACACAAGATGACACAAAATCACATATTGGATGCACAAGATTGGTTAAAAACCCTAATTAGATTAGAATAAGCCTAGGGACGACGAAAATGACCTAAATGTTCAACCAATGACACAAAATGACACAAAATCACATATTGGATGCACAAGATTGGTTAAAAAACCTAATTGGATTAGAATAAGCCTAGGGAGGATGAAAATGACCTAAATGTTCAACCAATGACACAAAATGACACAAATTCACATATTCGATGCACAAGATTGGTTAAAAAACCTAATTGGATTAGAATAAGCCTAGGGAGGATGAAAATGACCTAAATGTTCAACCAATGACACAAAATCACATATTGGATGCACAAGATTGGTTAAAAACCCTAATTGGATTAGAATAAGCCTAGGGAGGACGAAAATGACCTAAATGTTCAACCAATGACACAATATCAGATATTGGATGCACAAGATTGGTTAAAAACCCTAATTGGATTAGAATAAGCCTAGGGAGGACGAAAATGACCTAAATGTTCAACCAATGACACAAAATCACATATTGGATGCACAAGATTGGTTAAAAACCCTAATTGGATTAGAATAAGCCTAGGGAGGACAAAAATGACCTAAATGTTCAACCAATTACACAAAATCACATATAGGATGCACAAGATAGGTTAAAAACCCTAATTGGATTAGAATAAGCCTAGGGAGGACGAAAATGACCTAAATGTTCAACCAATGACACAAAATCACATATTGGATGCACAAGATTGGTTAAAAACCCTAATTGGATTAGAATAAGCCTAGGGAGGACGAAAATGACCTAAATGTTCAACCAATGACACAAAATCACATATTGGATGCACAAGATTGGTTAAAAACCCTAATTGGATTAGAATAAGCCTAGGGAGGACAAAAATGACCTAAATGTTCAACCAATGACACAAAATCACATGTTGGATGCACAAGATTGGTTAAAAACCCTAATTGGATTAGAATAAGCCTAGGGAGGACGAAAATGACCTAAATGTTCAACCAATGACACAAAATCACATGTTGGATGCACAAGATTGGTTAAAAACCCTAATTGGATTAGAATTAGCCTAGGGAGGACGAAAATGACCTAAATGTTCAACCAATGACACAAAATGACACAAAATCATATATTGGATGCACAAGATTGGTTAAAAACCCTAATTGGATTAGAATAAGCCTAGGGAGGACGAAAATGACCTAAATGTTCAACCAATGACACAAAATCACATATTGGATGCACAAGATTGGTTAAAAACCCTAATTGGATTAGAATAAGCCTAGGGAGGACGAAAATGACCTAAATGTTCAACCAATGACACAAAATCACATATTGGATGCACAAGATTGGTTAAAAACCCTAATTGGATTAGAATAAGCCTAGGGGGGACGAAAATGACCTAAATGTTCAACCAATGACACAAAATCACATATTGGATGCACAAGATTGGTTAAAAACCCTAATTGGATTAGAATAAGCCTAGGGAGGACGAAAATGACCTAAATGTTCAACCAATGACACAAAATCACATATTGGATGCACAAGATTGGTTAAAAACCCTAATTGGATTAGAATAAGCCTAGGAAGGACGAAAATGACCTAAATGTTCAACCAATGACACAAGATGACACAAAATCACATATTGGATGCACAAGATTGGTTAAAAACCCTAATTGGATTAGAATAAGCCTAGGGAGGACGAAAATGACCTAAATGTTCAACCAATGACACAAAATGACACAAAATGACATATTGGATGCACAAGATTGGTTAAAAACCCTAATTGGATTAGAATAAGCTTAGGGAGGATGAAAATGACCTAAATGCTCAACCAATGACACAAAATGACACAAAATCACATATTGGATGCACAAGATTGGTTAAAAACCCTAATTGGATTAGAATAAACCTAGGGAGGAAGAAAATGACCTAAATGTTCAACCAATGACACAAAATCACATATAGGATGCACAAGATTGGTTAAAAACCCTAATTGGATTAGAATAAGCCTAGGGAGGATGAAAATGACTTAAATGTTCAACCAATGACACAAGATGACACAAAATCACATATTGGATGCACAAGATTGGTTAAAAACCTTAATTGGATTAGAATAAGTCTAGGGAGGACCAAAATGACCTAAATGTTCAACCAATGACACAAAATCACATATTGGATGCACAAGATTGGATAAAAACCCTAATTGGATTAGAATAAGCCTAGGGAGGACGAAAATGACCTAAATGTTCAACCAATGACACAAAATCACATATTGGATGCACAAGATTGGTTAAAAACCCTAATTGGATTAGAATAAGCCTAGGGAGGACGAAAATGACCTAAATGTTCAACCAATGACACAAAATGACATATTGGATGCACAAGATTGGTTAGAAACCCTAATTGGATTAGAATAAGCCAAGGGAGGACGAAAATGACCTAAATGTTCAACCAATGACACCAAACGACACAAAATCACATATTGGATGCACAAGATTGGTTAAAAACCCTAATTGGATTAGAATAAGTCTAGGGAGGACGAAAATGACCTAAATGTTCAACCAATGACACAAAATCACATATTGGATGCACAAGATTGGTTAAAAACCCTAATTGGATTAGAATAAGCCTAGGGAGGACGAAAATGACCTAAATGTTCAACCAATGACACAAAATGACACAAATTCACATATTGGATGCACAAGATTGGTTAAAAACCCTAATTGGATTAGAATAAGCCTAGGGGGGACGAAAATGACCTAAATGTTCGACCAATGACACAAAATCACATATTGGATGCACAAGATTGGTTAAAAACCCGAATTGGATTAGAATAAGCATAGCGAGGACGAAAATGACCTAAATGTTCAACCAATGACACAAAATCACATATTGGATGCACAAGATTGGTTAAAAACCCTAATTGGATTAGAATAAGCCTAGGGAGGACGAAAATGACCTAAATGTTCAACCAATGACACAAAATCACATATTGGATGCACAAGATTGGTTAAAAACCCTAATTGGATTAGAATAAGCCTAGGGAGGACGAAAATGACCTAAATGTTCAACCAATGACACAAAATCACATATTGGAAGCACAAGATTGGTTAAAAACCCTAATTGGATTAGAATAAGTCTAGGTAGGACGAAAATGACCTATATGTTAAACCAATGACCCAAAATGACACAAAATCACATATTGGATGCACAAGATTGGTTAAAAACCATAATTGGATTAGAATAAGGCTAGGGAGGACGAAAATGACCTAAATGTTCAACCAATGGTACAAAATCACATATTGGATGCACAAGATTGGTTAAAAACCCTAATTGGATTAGGATAAGCCTAGGGAGGACGAAAATGACCTAAATGTTCAACCAATGACACAAAATCACATATTGGATGCACAAGATTGGTTAAAAACCCTAATTGGATTCGAAAAAGCCTAGCGAGGACGAAAATGACCTAAATGTTCAACCAATGACACAAAATCACATATTGGATGCACAAGATTGGTTAAAAACCCTAATTGGATTAGAATAAGCCTAGGGAGGACGAAAATGACCTAAATGTTCAACCAATGACGCAAAATCACATATTGGATTCCCAAGATTGGTTAAAAACCTTAATTGGATTAGAATAAGCCTAGGGAGGACAAAAATGACCTAAATGTTCAACCAATGACACAAAATCACATACTGGAT
The DNA here is from genome assembly GCA_037974755.1 of Cicer yamashitae. NCBI lineage: Eukaryota > Viridiplantae > Streptophyta > Magnoliopsida > Fabales > Fabaceae > Cicer > Cicer yamashitae. The sequence goes on along the minus strand of JBBPBQ010000008.1, from coordinate 17,683,048 downwards.
GCACAAGATTGGTTAAAAACCCTAATTGGATTAGAATAAGCCTAGGGTGGACGAAAATGACCTAAATGTTCAACCAATGACACAAAATGACACAAAATCACATATTGGATGCATCAGATTGGTTAAAAACCTTAATTGGATTAGAATAAGCCTAGGGAGGACGAAAATGACCTAAATGTTCAACCAATGACACAAAATGACACAAAATCACATATTGGATGCACAAGATTGGTTAAAAACCCTAATTGGATTAGAATAAGCCTAGGGAGGACGAAAATGACCTAAATGTTCAACCAATGACACAAAATCACATATTGGATGCACAAGATTGGTTAAAAACCCTAATTGGATTAGAATAAGCCTAGGGAGGACGAAAATGACCAACATGTTCAACCGATGACACAAAATGACACAAAATCACATATTAGATGCACAAGATTGGTTAAAAACCCTAATTGGATTAGAATAAGCCTAGGGAGGACGAAAAATGACCTAAATGTTCAACCGATGACACAAAATGACACAAAATCACATATTGGATGCACAAGATTGGTTAAAAACCCTAATTGGATTAGAATAAGCCTAGGGAGGACGAAAATGACCAAAATGTTCAACTGATGACACAAAATCACATATTGGATGCACAAGATTGGTTAAAAACCCTAATTGGATTAGAATAAGCCTAGGGAGGACGAAAATGACCTAAATGTTCAACCAATGACACAAAATGACACAAAATCACATATTGGATGCACAAGATTGGTTAAAAACCCTAATTGGATTAGAATAAGCCTAGGGAGGACGAAAATGACCTAAATGTTCAACCAATGACACAAAATCAAATATTAGATGCACAAGATTGGTTAAAAACCCTAATTGGATTAGAATAAGCCTAGGGAGGACGAAAATGACCTAAATGTTCAACCAATGACACAAAATCACATATTGGATGCACAAGATTGGTTAAAAACCCTAATTGGATTAGAATAAGGCTATGGAGGACGAAAATGATCTATATGTTCAACCAACGACACAAAATGACACAAAATCACATACTGGATGCACAAGATTGGTTAAAAACCCTAATTGGATTAGAATAAGCCTAGGGAGGACGAAAATGACCTAAATGTTCAACCAATGACACAAAATCACATATTGGATGCACAAGATTGGTTAAAAACCCTAATTGGATTAGAATAAGCCTAGGGAGGACGAAAATGACCTAAATGTTCAACCAATGACACAAAATGACAGAAAATCACATATTGGATGCACAAGATTGGTTAAAAACCCTAATTGGATTAGAATAAGCCTAGGGAGGACGAAAATGACATAAATGTTCAACCAATGACACAAAATGACACAAAATTACATATTGGATGCACATGATTGGTTAAAAACCCTAATTGGATTAGAATAAGCCTAGAGAGGACGAAAATGACCTAAATGTGCAACCAATGACACAAAATTACATATTGGATGCACAAGATTGGTTAAAAACACTAATTGGATTAGAATAAGCCTACGGAGGACGAAAATGACCTAAATGTTCAACCAATGACACAAAATGACACAAAATCAAATATTGGATGCACAAGATTGGTTAAAAACCCTAATTGGATTAGAATAAGGCTAGGGAGGACGAAAATGACATAAATGTTCAACCAATGACACAAAATGACACAAAATTACATATTGGATGCACATGATTGGTTAAAAACCCTAATTGGATTAGAATAAGCCTAGAGAGGACGAAAATGACCTAAATGTACAACCAATGACACAAAATCACATATTGGATGCACAAAATTGTTTAAAAACCCTAATTGGATTAGAATAAGCCTTGGGAATTCGAAAATGACCTAAATGTTCAACCAATGACACAAAATCACATATTGGATGCACAAGATTGGTTAAAAACCCTAATTGGATTAGAATAAGCCTAGGGAGGACGAAAATGACCTAAATGTTCAACCAATGACACAAAATGACACAAAATCAAATATTGGAAGCACAAGATTGTTTAAAAAGCCTAATTGGATTAGAATAAGCCAAGAGAGGACGAAAATGACCTAAATGTGCAACCAATGACACAAAATTACATATTGGATGCACAAGATTGGTGAAAAACACTAATTGGATTAGAATAAGCCTAGGGAAGACGAAAATGACCTAAATGTTCAACCAATGACACAAAATGACACAAAATCACATATTGGATGCACAAGATTGGTTAAAAACCCTAATTGGATTAGAATAAGCCTAGGGAGGACGAAAATGACCTAAATGTTCAACCAATGACACAAAATGACACAAAATCACATATTGGATGCACAAGATTGGTTAAAAACCCTAATTGGATTAGAATAAGCCTAGGGAGGACGAAGAAGACCTAAATGTTCAACCAATGACACAAAATCACATATTAGATGCACAAGATTGGTTACAAACCCTAATTGGATTAGAATATGCCTAGGGAGGACGAAAATGACCTAAATGTTCAACCAATGACACAAAATCACATATTGGATGCACAAGATTGGTTAAAAACCCTAATTGGATTAGAATAAGCCTAGGGAGGACGAAAATGACCTAAATGTTCAACCAATGACACAAAATCACATATTGGATGCATAAGATTGGTTAAAAACCCTAATTGGATTAGAATAAGCCCAGGGAGGACAAAAATGACCTAAATGTTCAACCAATGACACAAAATGACACAAAATCACATACTGGATGCACAAGATTGGTTAAAAACCCTAATTGGATTAGAATAAGCCTAGGGAGGACGAAAATGACCTAAATGTTCAACCAATGACACAAAATGACACAAAATCACATATTGGATGCACAAGATATGTTAAAAACCCTAATTGGATTAGAATAAGCTTAGGGAGGACGAAAATGACCTAAATGTTCAACCAATGACACAAAATGATACAAAATCACATATTGGATGCACAAGATTGGTTAAAAACCCTAATTGGAATAGAATAAGCCTAGGGATGACGAAAATGACCTAAATGTTCAACCAATGACACAAAATGACACAAAATCACATATTGGATGCACAAGATTGCTTAAAAACCCTAATTGGATTAGAATAAGCCTAGGGAGGACGAAAATGACCTAAATGTTCAACCAATGACACAAAATCACATATTGGATGCACAAGATTGGTTAAAAACCCTAATTGGATTAGAATAAGCCTAGGGAGGACGAAAATGACCTAAATGTTCAACCAATGACACAAAATGATACAAAATCACATATTGGATGCACCAGATGGATTAAAAACCCTAATTGGATTAGAATAAGCCTAGGGAGGACGAAAATGACCTAAATGTTCAACCAATGTCACAAAATCACATATTGGATGCACAAGATTGGTTAAAAACCCTAATTGGATTAGAATAAGCCTAGGGAGGATGAATATGACCTAAATGTTCAACCAATGACACAAAATGAAACAAAATCACATATTGGAAGCACAAGATTGGTTAAAAACCCTAATTGGATTAGAATAAGCCTAGGGAGGACGAAAATGACCTAAACGTTCAACCAATGACACAAAATGACACAAAATCACATATTGGATGCACAAGATTGGTTAAAAACCCTAAATGGATTAGAATAAGCCTAGGGAGGACGAAAATGACCTAAATGTTCAACCAATGACACAAAATCACATATTGGATGCACAAGATTGGTTAAAAACCCTAATTGGATTAGGATAAGCCTAGGGAGGACGAAAATGACCTAAATGTTCAACCAATGACACAAAATGACATATTGGATGCACAAGATTGGTTAAAAACCCTAATTGGATTAGAAAAAGCCTAGCGAGGACGAAAATGACCTAAATGTTCAACCAATGACACAAAATCACATATTGGATGCACAAGATTGGTTAAAAACCCTAATTGGATTAGAATAAGCATAGGGAGGACGAAAATGACCTAAATGTTTAACCAATGACACAAAATCACATATTGGATGCACAAGATTGGTTAAAAACCCTAATTGGATTAGAATAAGCCTAGGGAGGACGAAAAAGACCTAAATGTTCAACCAATGACACAAAATCACATATTGGATGCACAAGATTGGTTAAAAACCCTAATTGGATTAGAATAAGCCTAGGGAGGACGAAAATGACCTAAATGTTCAACCAATGACACAAAATGATACAAATTCACATATTGGATGCACAATATTTGTTGAAAACCCTAATTGGATTAGAATAAGCCTTGGGAGGACGAAAATGACCTAAATGTTCAACCAATGACACAAAATGACACAAAATCAAATATTGGATGCACAAGATTGGTTAAAAACCCTAAATGGATTAGAATTAGCCTAGGGAGGACGAAAATGACCTAAATGTTCAACCAATGACACAAAATCACATATTGGATGCACAAGATTGGTTAAAAACCCTAATTGAATTAGAATAAGCCTAGGGAGGACGAAAATGACCTAAATGTTCAACCAATGACACTAAATGACACAAAATCACATACTGGATGCACAAGATTGCTAAAAACCCTAATTGGATTAGAATAAGCCTAGGGAGGACGAAAATGACCTAAATGTTCAACCAATGTCACAAAATCACATATTGGATGCACAAGATTGGTTAAAAACCCTAATTGGAATAGAATAAGCCTAGGGAGGACGAAAATGACCTAAATGTTCAACCAATGACACAAAATAACATATTGGATGCACAAGGTTGGTTAAAAACCCTAATTGGATTAGAATAAGCCTAGGGAGAACGAAAATGACCTAAATGTTCAACCAATGACACAAAATGACACAAAATCACATATTGGATGCACAAGATTGGTTAAAAACCCTAATTGGTTTAGAATAAGCCTAGGGAGGACGAAAATGACCTAAATGTTCAACCAATGACAAAAAATGACACAAGATCACATATGGGATGCACAAGATTGGTTAAAAACCCTAATTGAATTAGAATAAGCCTAGGGAGGACGAAAATGACCTAAATGTTCAACCAATGACACAAAATGACACAAAATCACATATTGGACGCCCAAGATTGGTTAAAAACCCTAATTGGATTACAAGAAGCCTAGGGAGGACGAAAACGATCTAAATGTTCAACCAATGACACAAAATCACACAAAATCTCATATTGGATGCACAAGATTGGTTAAAAACCCTAATTGGAATAGAATAAGCCTAGGGAGGACGAAAATGACCTAAATGTTCAACCAATGACACAAAATCACATATTGGATGCACAAGATTGGTTAAAAACCGTAATTGGATTAGAATAAGCCTAGCGAGGACGAAAATGACCTAAATGTTCAACGAATGACACAAAATGACACAAAATCACATATTGGATGCACAAGATTGGTTAAAAACCCTAATTGGATTAGAATAAGCCTAGGGAGGACGAAAATGACCTAAATGTTCAACCAATGACACAAAATGACACAAAATCACATATTGGATGCACAAGATGGATTAAAAACCCTAATTGGATTAGAATAAGCCTAGGGAGGACGAAAATGACCTAAATGTTCAACCAATGTCACAAAATCACATATTGGATGCACAAGATTGGTTAAAAACCCTAATTGAATTAGAATAAGCCTAGGGAGGATGAATATGACCTAAATGTTCAACCAATGACACAAAATGACACAAAATCACATATTGGAAGCACAAGATTGGTTAAAAACCGTAATTGGATTTGAATAAGCCTTGCGAGGACGAAAATGACCTAAATGTTCAACGAATGACACAAAATGACACAAAATCACATATTGGATGCACAAGATTGGTTAAAAACCCTAATTGGATTAGAAAAAGCCTAGGGAGGACGAAAATGACCTAAATGTTCAACCAATGACACAAAATGACACAAAATCACATATTGGATGCACAAGATGGATTAAAAACCCTAATTGGATTAGAATAAGCCTAGGGAGGACGAAAATGACCTAAATGTTCAACCAATGACACAAAATCACATATTGGATGCACAAGATTGGTTAAAAACCCTAATTGGATTAGAATAAGCCTAGGGAGGACGAAAATGACCTAAATGTTCAACCAATGACACAAAATCACAAATTGGATGCACAAGATTTGTTAAAAACCCTAATTGGATTACAATAAACCTAGGGAGGACGAAAATGACCTAAATGTTCAACCAATGACACAAAATGACACAAAATCACATATTGGATGCACAAGATTGGTTAAAAACCCTAATTGGATTAGAATAAGCCTAGGGACACGAAAATGACCTAAATGTTCAACCAATGACACAAAATCACATTTTGGATGCACAAGATTGGTTAAAAACCCTAATTGGATTATAATAAGCCTAGTAAGGACCAAAATGACCTAAATGTTCAACCAATGACACAAAATGACACAAAATCACATATTGGATGCACAAGATTGGTTAAAAACCCTAATTGGATTAGAATAAGCCTAGGAAGGACAAAAATGACCTAAATGTTCAACCAATGACACAAAATGACACAAAATCACATATTGGATGCACAAGATTGGTTAAAAACCCTAATTGGATTAGAATATGCCTAGGAAGGACGAAAATGACCTAAATGTTCAACCAATGACACAAAATGACACAAAATCACATATTGGATGCACAAGATTGGTTAAAAACCCTAATTGGATTAGAATAAGCCTAGGGAGGACGAAAATGACCTAAATGTTCAACCAATGACAAAAAATGACACAAGATCACATATGGGATGCACAAGATTGGTTAAAAACCCTAATTGAATTAGAATAAGCCTAGGGAGGACGAAAATGACCTAAATGTTCAACCAATGACACAAAATGACACAAAATCACATATTGGACGCACAAGATTGGTTAAAAACCCTAATTGGATTACAATAAGCCTAGGGAGGACGAAAACGATCTAAATGTTCAACCAATGACACAAAATCACACAAAATCTCATATTGGATGCACAAGATTGGTTAAAAACCCTAATTGGAATAGAATAAGCCTAGGGAGGACGAAAATGACCTAAATGTTCAACCAATGACACAAAATCACATATTGGATGCACAAGATTGGTTAAAAACCCTAATTGGATTAGGATAAGCCTAGGGAGGACGAATATGACCTAAATGTTCAACCAATGACACAAAATGACACAAAATCACATATTGGATGCACAAGATTGGTTAAAAACCCTAATTGGATTAGAATAAGCCTAGGGAGGACGAATATGACCTAAATGTTCAACCAATGACACAAAATGACACAAAATCACATATTGGATGCACAAGATGGATTAAAAACCCTAATTGGATTAGAATAAGCCTAGGGAGGACGAAAATGACCTAAATGTTCAACCAATGTCACAAAATCACATATTGGATGCACAAGATTGGTTAAAAACCCTAATTGGATTAGAATAAGCCTAGGGAGGATGAATATGACCTAAATGTTCAACCAATGACACAAAATCACATATTGGATGCACAAGATTGGTTAAAAACCCTAATTGGATTAGAATAAGCCTAGGGAGGACGAAAATGACCTAAATGTTCAACCAATGACACAAAATGACACAAAATCACATATTGGATGCACAAGATGGATTAAAAACCCTAATTGGATTAGAATAAGCCTAGGGAGGATGAAAATGACCTAAATGCTCAACCAATGACACAAAATCACATATTGGATGTACAAGATTGGTTAAAAACCCTAATTGGATTAGAATAAGCCTTTGGAGGACGAAAATGATCTAAATGTTCAACCAATGACACAAAATGACACAAAATGACACAAAATCACATATTGGATGCACAAGATTGGTTAAAAACCCTAATTGGATTAGAATAAGCCTAGGGAGGACGAAAATGACCTAAATGTTCAACCAATGACACAAAATCACATATTGGATGCACAAGATTGGTTAAAAACCCTAATTGGATTAGAATAAGCCTAGCAAGGACGAAAATGACCTAAATGTTCAACCAATGACACAAAATGACACAAAATCACATATTGGATGCACAAGATTGGTTAAAAACCCTAATTGGATTAGAATAAGCCTAGGGAGGACAAAAATGACCTAAATGTTCAACCAATGACACAAAATCACATATTGGATGCACAAGATTGGTTAAAAACCCTAATTGGATTAGAATAAGCCTAGGGAGGACGAAAATGACCTAAATGTTCAACCAATGACACAAAATGACACAAAATCACATATTGGATGCTCAAGATTGGTTAAAAACCCTAATTCGATTAGAATAAGCCTAGGGAGGACGAAAATGACCTAAATGTTCAACCAATGACACTAAATCACATATTGGATGCACAAGATTGGTTAAAAACCCTAATTGGATTAGAATAAGCCTAGGGAGGACGAAAATGACCTAAATGTTCAACCAATGACACAAAATCACATATTGGATGCACAAGATTGGTTAAAAACCCTAATTGGATTAGAATAAGCCTAGGGAGGACGAAAATAACCTAAATGTTCATCCAATGACACAAAATCACATATTGGATGCACAAGATTGGTTAAAAACCCTAATTGGATTAGAATAAGCCTAGGGAGGACGAAAATGACCTAAATGTTCAACCAATGACACAAAATCACATATTGGATGCACAAGATTGGTTAAAAACCCTAATTGGATTAAAAAGAGCCTTGGGAGGACGAAAATGACCTAAATGTTCAACCAATGACACAAAATCACATATTGGATGCACAAGATTGGTTAAAAACCCTAATTGGATTAGAATAAGCCTAGGGAGGACGAAAATGACCTAAATGTTCAACCAATGACACAAAATCACATATTGGATGCACAAGATTGGTTAAAAACCCTAATTGCATTAGAATAAGCCTAGGGAGGACGAAAATGACCTAAATGTTCAACCAATGACACAAAATGACACAAAATCACATATTGGATGCACAAGATTGGTTAAAAACCGTAGTTGGATTAGAATAAGCCTAGGGACGACGAAAATGACATAAATGTTCAACCAATGATACAAAATCACATATTGGATGTACAAGATTGGTTAAAAACCCTAATTGGATTAGAATAAGCCTAGGGAGGACGAAAATGACCTAAATGTTCAACCAATGACACAAAATCACATATTGGATGCACAAGATTGGTTAAAAACCCTAATTGGATTAGAATAAGCCTAGGGAGGACGAAAATGACCTAAATGTTCAACCAATGACATAAAATGACACAAAATCACATATTGGATGCACAAGATTGGTTAAAAATCCTAATTGGATTAGAATAAGCCTAGCGAGGACGAAAATGACCTAAATGTTCAACCAATGACACAAAATCACATATTGGATGCACAAGATTGGTTAAAAACCCTAATTGGATTAGAATAAGCCTAGGGAGGACGAAAATGACCTAAATGTTCAACCAATGACACAAAATCACATATTGGATGCACAAGATTGGTTAAAAACTCTAATTGGATTAGAATAAGCCTAGGGAGGACGAAAATGACCGATATGTTCAACCAATGACACAAAATGACACAAAATCACATATTGGATGCACAAGATTGGTTAAAAACCCTAATTGGATTAGAATAAGCCTAGGGAGGATGAAAATGACCTAAATGTTCAACCAATGACACAAAATGACACAAAATCACATATTGGATGCAGAAGATTGGTTAAAAACCCTAATTGGATTAGAATAAGCCTAGGGAGGACGAAGAAGACCTAAATGTTCAACCAATGACACAAAATCACATATTAGATGCACAAGATTGGTTACAAACCCTAATTGGATTAGAATATGCCTAGGGAGGACGAAAATGACCTAAATGTTCAACCAATGACACAAAATCACATATTGGATGCACAAGATTGGTTAAAAACCCTAATTGGATTAGAATAAGCCTAGGGAGGACGAAAATGACCTAAATGTTCAACCAATGACACAAAATCACATATTGGATGCATAAGATTGGTTAAAAACCCTAATTGGATTAGAATAAGCCCAGGGAGGACAAAAATGACCTAAATGTTCAACCAATGACACAAAATGACACAAAATCACATACTGGATGCACAAGATTGGTTAAAAACCCTAATTGGATTAGAATAAGCCTAGGGAGGACGAAAATGACCTAAATGTTCAACCAATGACACAAAATGACACAAAATCACATATTGGATGCACAAGATATGTTAAAAACCCTAATTGGATTAGAATAAGCTTAGGGAGGACGAAAATGACCTAAATGTTCAACCAATGACACAAAATGATACAAAATCACATATTGGATGCACAAGATTGGTTAAAAACCCTAATTGGAATAGAATAAGCCTAGGGATGACGAAAATGACCTAAATGTTCAACCAATGACACAAAATGACACAAAATCACATATTGGATGCACAAGATTGCTTAAAAACCCTAATTGGATTAGAATAAGCCTAGGGAGGACGAAAATGACCTAAATGTTCAACCAATGACACAAAATCACATATTGGATGCACAAGATTGGTTAAAAACCCTAATTGGATTAGAATAAGCCTAGGGAGGACGAAAATGACCTAAATGTTCAACCAATGACACAAAATGATACAAAATCACATATTGGATGCACCAGATGGATTAAAAACCCTAATTGGATTAGAATAAGCCTAGGGAGGACGAAAATGACCTAAATGTTCAACCAATGTCACAAAATCACATATTGGATGCACAAGATTGGTTAAAAACCCTAATTGGATTAGAATAAGCCTAGGGAGGATGAATATGACCTAAATGTTCAACCAATGACACAAAATGACACAAAATCACATATTGGAAGCACAAGATTTGTTAAAAACCCTAATTGGATTAGAATAAGCCTAGGGAGGACGAAAATGACCTAAACGTTCAACCAATGACACAAAATGACACAAAATCACATATTGGATGCACATGATTGGTTAAAAACCCTAACTGGATTAGAATAAGCCTAGGGAGGACGAAAAAGACCTAAATGTTTAACCAATGACACAAAATCACATATTGGATGCACAAGATTGGTTAAAAACCCTAATTGGATTAGAATAAGCCTAGGGAGGACGAAAATGACCTAAATGTTCAACCAATGACACAAAATGACACAAAATCACATATTGGATGCACAAGATGGATTAAAAACCCTAATTGGATTAGAATAAGCCTAGGGAGGACGAAAATGACCTAAATGTTCAACCAATGACACAAAATCACATATTGGATGCACAAGATTGGTTAAAAACCCTAATTGGATTACAATAAGCCTAGGGAGGACGAAAATGACCTAAATGTTCAACCAATGACACAAAATCACATATTGGATGCACAAGATTGGTTAAAAACCCTAATTGGATTAGAATAAGCCTTGGGAGGACGAAAATGACCTAAATGTTCAACCAATGACACAAAATGACACAAAATCACATATTAGATGCGCAAGATTGGTTAAAAACCCTAATTGGATTAGAATAAGCCTAGGGAGGACGAAAATGACCTAAATGTTCAACCAATGACACAAAATCACATATTGGATGCACAAGATTGGTTAAAAACCCTAATTGGATTAGAATAAGCCTAGGGAGGACGAAAATGACCTAAATGTTCAACCAATGACACAAAATGACAGAAAATCACAGATTGGATGCACTAGATTGGTTAAAAACCCTAATTGGATTAGAATAAGCCTACGGAGGACGAAAATGACCTAAATGTTCAACAAATGACACAAAATGACACAAAATAACATATTGGATGCACAAGATTGGTTAAAAACCTTAATTGGATTAGAATAAGCCTAGGGAGGACAAAAATGACCTAAATATTCAACCGATGACACAAAATCACATATTGGATGCACAAGATTGGTTAAAAACCCTAATTGGATTAGAATAAGCCTAGGGAGGACGAAAATGACCTAAATGTTCAACCAATGACACAAAATCACATATTGGATGCACAAGATTGGTTAAAAACCCTAATTGGATTAGAATAAGCCTAGGGAGGACGAAAATGACCTAAATGTTCAACCAATGACACAAAATCACATATTGGAAGCACAAGATTGGTTAAAAACCCTAATTGGATTAGAATAAGTCTAGGTAGGACGAAAATGACCTATATGTTAAACCAATGACCCAAAATGACACAAAATCACATATTGGATGCACAAGATTGGTTAAAAACCATAATTGGATTAGAATAAGGCTAGGGAGGACGAAAATGACCTAAATGTTCAACCAATGGTACAAAATCACATATTGGATGCACAAGATTGGTTAAAAACCCTAATTGGATTAGAATAAGCCTAGGGAGGACGAAAATGACCTAAATGTTCAACCAATGACACAAAATCACATATTGGATGCACAAGATTGGTTAAAAACCCTAATTGGATTAGAATAAGCCTAGGGAGGACGAAAATGACCTAAATGTTCAACCAATGACACAAAATCACATATTGGATGCACAAGATTGGTTAAAAACCCTAATTGGATTAGAATAAGCCTAGGGAGGACAAAAATGACCTAAATATTCAACCAATGACAAAAAATCACATATTGGATGCACAAGATTGGTTAAAAACCCTAATTGGATTAGAATAAGCCTAGGGAGGACGAAAATGACCTAAATGTTCAACCAATGACACAAAATCACATATTGGATGCACAAGATTGGTTAAAAACCCTATATGGATTAGAATTAGCCTAGCAAGGCGAAAATGACCTAAATGTTCAACCAATGACACAAAATCACATATTGGATGCACAAGATTGGTTAAAAACCCTAATTGGATTAGAATAAGCCTAGGGAGGACGAAAATGACCTAAATGTTCAACCAATGACACAAAATGACACAAAATCACATATTGGATGCACAAGATTGGTTAGAAACCCTAATTGGATTAGAATTAGCCTAGCAAGGCGAAAATGACCTAAATGTTCAACCAATGACACAAAATCACATATTGGATGCACAAGATTGGTTAAAAACCCTAATTGGATTAGAATAAGCCTAGGGAGGACGAAAATGACCTAAATGTTCAACCAATGACACAAAATGACACATAATCACATATTGGATGCACAAGATTGGTTAAAAACCCTAATTGGATTAGAATAAGCCTAGGGAGGACAAAAATGACCTAAATGTTCAACCAATGACACAAAATCACATATTGGATGCACAAGATTGGTTAAAAACCCTAATTGGATAAGAATAAGCCTAGGGAGGACGAAAATGACCTAAATGTTCAACCAATGACACAAAATGACACAAAATCACATATTGGATGCACAAGATTGGTTAAACACCACAATTGGATTAGAATAAGCCTAGGGAGGACGAAAATGACCTAAATGTTCAACCAATGACACAAAATGACACAAAATCACATATTGGATGCACAAGATTGGTTAAAAACCCTAATTGGATTAGAATAAGCCTAGGGAGGACGAAAATGACCTAAATGTTCAACAAATGACACAAAATGACACAAAATCACATATTGGATGGACAAGATTGGTTAAAAACCCTAATTGGATTAGAATAAGCCTAGGGAGGACGAAAATGACCTAAATGTTCAACCAATGACACAAAATGACACAAAATCACATATTGGATGCACAAGATTGGTTAAAAACCCTAAATGGATTAGAATAAGCCTAGTGATATGATCCTATTTCTCATGAATCACTATAAGGATCGTTCTAGGTTGGAAACTTACAAATTGGAACGAAAATCGCGTATTGCTGGAGAACGCAATAAACAGAGCTACGAAACTCCGAATCGGCCGATTCCAAAACGAGGTGAAAGATGACGTTCCGAAACGCAAGTTAGGATGTTGAATCGCCGAAAACAAGTTTGTAGAACTCGAGATATGATTGCAGGTTATTGAACACGAAAATTGGCACAATTTGTGAATTAGGGTTTGATGTAAAGGAAACCGAAAATTATAAAGAAACAAAATATGGATTAGGTTGAGAAGATGAAGAAGGCGCCACAATCAAGGATGATTGATAAGCCAATGAAGAATCGCCACAATGGTAAGGAAGCCATTGATAAGACTCAAACAAGTTCTAATCCAAGAACTCAAAGAGGAGACCTAACTCACTCACAATTCTCATTAGAGAAATTTTAATTCATTCCCAAAAAAAAATCCTTCATTGAGGTTACAAAATCATAGTTATAGTAAAATTATCTCTAAACCTAAATGGGTCATAAGTGACACCATTCTCTAGGCCCAAATTGGGCTTACATCATTTTTTTTTATAAAAATAACTAAATGTAAGGAAGCAAAGTATCTTCACTTACATATAACATCAACTAAATCTATATTAAAACTATTACAATTCCAAATTAAAGCAAACTAGGAACTATTACAAACCAAATGAAAATAAATAAAGTTCACCCTAATTTATTAAAAATATGGATCATCTTCATGCTCTTGAGATCCTTATCAATGTTCAACCAATGACACAAAATGACACAAAATCACATATTGGATGCACAAGATTGGTTAAAAACCCTAATTGGATTAGAATAAGCCTAGGGAGGACAAAAATGACCTAAATGTTCAACCAATGACACAAAATCACATATTGGATGCACAAGATTGGTTAAAAACCCTAATTGGATTAGAATAAGCCTAGGGAGGACGAAAATGACCTAAATGTTCAACCAATGACACAAAATGATACAAAATCACATATTGGATGCACCAGATGGATTAAAAACCCTAATTGGATTAGAATAAGCCTAGGGAGGACGAAAATGACCTAAATGTTCAACCAATGTCACAAAATCACATATTGGATGCACAAGATTGGTTAAAAACCCTAATTGGATTAGAATAAGCCTAGGGAGGATGAATATGACCTAAATGTTCAACCAATGACACAAAATGACACAAAATCACATATTGGAAGCACAAGATTGGTTAAAAACCCTAATTGGATTAGAATAAGCCTAGGGAGGACGAAAATCACCTAAACGTTCAACCAATGACACAAAATGACACAAAATCACATATTGGATGCACAAGATTGGTTAAAAACCCTAACTGGATTAGAATAAGCCTAGGGAGGACGAAAAAGACCTAAATGTTCAACCAATGACACAAAATCACATATTGGATGCACAAGATTGGTTAAAAACCCTAATTGGATTAGAAAAAGCATAGGGAGGACGAAAATGACCTAAATGTTCAACCAATGACACAAAATGACACAAAATCACATATTGGATGCACAAGATGGATTAAAAACCCTAATTGGATTAGAATAAGCCTAGGGAGGACGAAAATGACCTAAATGTTCAACCAATGTCACAAAATCACATATTGGATGCACAAGATTGGTTAAAAACCCTAATTAGATTAGAATAAGCGTAGGGAGGACGAATATGACCTAAATGTTCAACCAATGACACAAAATGACACAAAATCACATATTGGAAGCACAAGATTGGTTAAAAACCCTAATTGGATTAGAATAAGCCTAGGGAGGACGAAAATGACCTAAATGTTCAACCAATGACACAAAATGACACAAAATCACATATTGGATGCACAAGATTGGTTAA
>JBBPBQ010000008.1:17628726-17657631 GCA_037974755.1 Cicer yamashitae | reverse complement strand
ATGACCTAAATGTTCAACCAATGACACAAAATGACACAAAATCACATATTGGATGCACAAGATTGGTTAAAAACCCTAATTGGATTAGAATAAGCCTAGGGAGGACGAATATGACCTAAATGTTCAACCAATGACACAAAATGACACAAAATCACATATTGGATGCACAAGATTGGTTAACAACCCTAACTGGATTAGAATAAGCCTAGGGAGGACGAAAATGACTTAAATGTTCAACCAATGAAACAAAATCACATATTGGATGCACAAGATTGGTTAAAAACCCTAATTGGAATAGAATAAGCCTAGGGAGGACGAAAATGACCTAAATGTTCAACCAATGACACAAAATCACATATTGGATGCACAAGATTGGTTAAAAACCCTAATTGGATTAGGATAAGCCTAGGGAGGACGAATATGACCTAAATGTTCAACCAATGACACAAAATGACACAAAATCACATATTGGATGCACAAGATTGGTTAAAAACCCTAATTGGATTAGAATAAGCCTAGGGAGGACGAATATGACCTAAATGTTCAACCAATGACACAAAATGACACAAAATCACATATTGGATGCACAAGATGGATTAAAAACCCTTATTGGATTAGAATAAGCCTAGGGAGGACGAAAATGACCTAAATGTTCAACCAATGTCACAAAATCACATATTGGATGCACAAGATTGGTTAAAAACCCTAATTGGATTAGAATAAGCCTAGGGAGGATGAATATGACCTAAATGTTCAACCAATGACACAAAATGACACAAAATCACATATTGGAAGCACAAGATTGGTTAAAAACCGTAATTGGATTAGAATAAGCCTTGCGAGGACGAAAATGACCTAAATGTTCTACGAATGACACAAAATGACACAAAATCACATATTGGATGCACAAGATTGGTTAAAAACCCTAATTGGATTAGAATAAGCCTAGGGAGGACGAAAATGACCTAAATGTTCAACCAATGACACAAAATGACACAAAATCACATATTGGATGCACAAGATGGATTAAAAACCCTAATTGGATTAGAATAAGCCTAGGGAGGACGGAAATGACCTAAATGTTCAACCAATGTCACAAAATCACATATTGGATGCACAAGATTGGTTAAAAACCCTAATTGGATTAGAATAAGCGTACGGAGGACGAATATGACCTAAATGTTCAACCAATGACACAAAATGACACAAAATCACATATTGGATGCACAAGATTGGTTAAAAACCCTAACTGGATTAGAATAAGCCTAGGGAGGACGAAAAAGACCTAAATGTTCAACCAATGACACAAAATCACATATTGGATGCACAAGATTGGTTAAAAACCCTAATTGGATTAGAATAAGCATAGGGAGGACGAAAATGACCTAAATGTTCAACCAATGACACAAAATGACACAAAATCACATATTGGATGCACAAGATGGATTAAAAACCCTAATTGGATTAGAATAAGCCTAGGGAGGACGAAAATGACCTAAATGTTCAACCAATGTCACAAAATCACATATTGGATGCACAAGATTGGTTAAAAACCCTAATTGGATTAGAATAAGCGTACGGAGGACGAATATGACCTAAATGTTCAACCAATGACACAAAATGACACAAAATCACATATTGGAAGCATAAGATTGGTTAAAAACCCTAATTGGATTAGAGTAAGCCTAGGGAGGACGAAAATGACCTAAATGTTCAACCAATGACACAAAATGACACAAAATCACATATTGGATGCACAAGATTGGTTAAAAACCCTAATTGGATTAGAATAAGCCTAGGGAGGACGAAAATGACCTAAATGTTCAACCAATGACACAAAATGACACAAAATCACATATTGGGTGCACAAGATTGGTTAAAATCCCTAATTGGATTAGAATAAGCCTAGGGAGGACGAAAATGACCTAAATGTTCAACCAATGATACAAAATGACACAAAATCACATATTGGATGCACAAGATTGGTTAAAAACCCTAACTGGATTAGAATAAGCCTAGGGAGGACGATAATGACCTAAATGTTCAACCAATGACACAAAATGACACAAAATCACATATTGGATGCACAAGATTGGTTAAAAACCCTAATTAGATTAGAATAAGCCTAGGGAGGATGAAAATGACCTAAATGTTCAACCAATGACACAAAATGACACAAAATCACATATTGGATGCACAAGATTGGTTAAAAACCCTAATTGGATTAGAATAAGCATAGGGAGGACGAAAATGACCTAAATGTTCAACCGATGACACAAAATGACACAAAATCACATATTGGATGCACAAGATTGGTTAAAAACCCTAATTGGATTAGAATAAGCCTAGGGAGGACGAAAATGACCAAAATGTTCAACTGATGACACAAAATCACATATTGGATGCACAAGATTGGTTAAAAACCCTAATTGGATTAGAATAAGCCTAGGGAGGACGAAAATGACCTAAATGTTCAACCAATGACACAAAATCACATATTGGATGCACAAGATTGGTTAAAAACCCTTATTGGATTAGAATAACCCTAGGGAGGACGAAAATGACCTAAATGTTCAACCAATTTCACAAAATGACACAAAATCACATATTGGATGCACAAGATTGGTTAAAAACCCTAATTGGATTAGAATAAGCCTAGGGAGGACGAAAATGACCTAAATGTTCAACCAATGACACAAAATGACACAAAATCACATATTGGATGCACAAGATTGTTTAAAAAGCCTAATTCGATTACAATAAGCCGAGCGAGGACGAAATTGACCTAATTGGATTACCAATGATACAAAATCACTTATTATATGCACAAGATTGGTTAAAAACCCTAATTGGATTAGAATAAGCCTAGGGAGGATGAAAATGACCTAAATGTTCAACTAGTGACCCAAAATGACAAAAAATCACATATTGGATGCACAAGATTGGTTAAAAACCCTAATTGAATTAGAATAAGCCTAGGGAGGATGAAAATGACCTAAGTGTGCAACCAATGACACAAAATGACACAAAATCACATATTGGATGCACAAGATTGGTTAAAAACCCTAATTGGATTAGAATAAGCCTAGGGAGGACGAAAATGACCTAAATGTTCAACCAATGACACAAAATGACACAAAATCACATATTGGATGCACAAGATTGGTTAAAAACCCTAATTGGATAAGAATAACCCTAGGGAGGACGAAAATGACCTAAATGTTCAACCAATGACACAAAATCACATATTGGATGCACAAGATTGGTTAAAAACCCTAATTGGATTGAAAAGATCCTAGGGAGGACGAAAAAGACCTAAATGTTCAACCAATGACACAAAATGACACAAAATCACATATTGGATGCACAAGATTGGTTAAAAACCCTAATTGGATTAGAATAAGCCTAGGGAGGACGAAAATGACCTAAATGTTCAACCAATGACACAAAATCACATATTGGATGCACAAGATTGGTTAAAAACCCTAACTGGATTAGAATAAGCTTAGGGAGGACGAAAATGTCCTAAATGTTCAACCAATGACACAAAATGACACAAAATCACATATTGGATGCACAAGATTGGTTAAAAACCCTAATTGGATTAGAATAAGCCTAGGGAGGACGAAAATGACCTAAATGTTCAACCAATGACACAAAATGACACAAAATCACATATTGGATGCACAAGATTGGTTAAAAATCCTAATTGGATTAAAATAACCCTAGGGAGGACGAAAATGACCTAAATGTTGAACCAATGACACAAAATGACACAAAATCACATATTGGATGCAGAAGATTGGTTAAAAACCCTAAATGGAATAGAATAAGCCTAGGGAGGACGAAAATGAACTAAATGTTCAACCAATGACACAAAATCACATATTGGATGCACAAGATTGGTTAAAAACCCTAATTGGATTAGAATAAGCCTAGGGAGGACGAAAATGACCTAAATGTTCAACCAATGACACAAAATGACACAAAATCACATATTGGATGCACAAGATTGGTTAAAAACCCTAATTGTTTTAGAATAAGCCTAGGGAGGACGAAATGACCTAAATGTTCAACCAATGACACAAAATGACACAAAATCACATATTGGATGCACAAGATTGGTTAAAAACCCTAATTGGATTAGAATAAGCCTAGGGAGGACGAAAATGACCTAAATGTTCAACCAATGACACAAAATGACACAAAATCACATATTGGATGCACAAGATTGGTTAAAAACCTTAATTGGATTAGAATAAGCCTAGGGAGGACGAATATGACCTAAATGTTCAACCAATGACACAAAATGACACAAAATCACATATTGGATGCACAAGATTGGTTAAAAACCCTAATTGGATTAGAATAAGCCTAGGGAGGACGAAAATGACCTAAATGTTCAACCAATGACACAAAATGACACAAAATCACATATTGGATGCACAAGATTGGTTAAAAACCCTAATTGGCGTAGAATAAGCCAAGGGAGGACGAAAATGACCTAAATGTTCAACCAATGACACAAAATGACACAAAATCACATATTGGATGCACAAGATTGGTTAAAAACCCTAATTGGATTAGAATAAGCCTAGGGAGGACGAAAATGACCTAAATGTTCAACCAATGACACAAAATGACACAAAATCACATATTGGATGCACAAGATTAGTTAACAACCCTAACTGGATTAGAATAAGCCTAGGGAGGACGAAAATGACCTAAATGTTCAACCAATGACACAAAATCACATATTGGATGCACAAGATTGGTTAAAAACCCTAACTGGATTAGAATAAGCCTAGGGAGGACGAAAAAGACCTAAATGTTCAACCAATGACACAAAATCACATATTGGAAGCACAAGATTGGTTAAAAACCCTAATTGGATTAGAATAAGCCTAGAGAGGACGAAAATGACCTAAATGTTCAACCAATGACACAAAATGACACAAAATCACATATTGGATGCACAAGATTGGTTAAAAACCCTAACTGGATTAGAATAAGCCTAGGGAGGACGAAAAAGACCTAAATGTTCAACCAATGACACAAAATCACATATTGGATGCACAAGATTGGTTAAAAACCCTAATTGGATTAGAATAAGCGTAGGGAGGACGAATATGACCTAAATGTTCAACCAATGACACAAAATGACACAAAATCACATATTGGAAGCACAAGATAGGTTAAAAACCCTAATTGGATTAGAATAAGCCTAGGGAGGACGAAAATGACCTAAATGTTCAACCAATGACACAAAATGACACAAAATCACATATTGGATGCACAAGATTGGTTAAAAACGCTAATTGGATTAGAATAAGCCTAGGGAGGACGAAAATGATCTAAATGTTCAACCAATGACACAAAATGACACAAAATCACATATTGGATGCACAAGATTGGTTAACAACCCTAACTGGATTAGAATAAGCCTAGGGAGGACGAAAATGACTTAAATGTTCAACCAATGAAACAAAATCACATATTGGATGCACAAGATTGGTTAAAAACCCTAATTGGATTATAATAAGCCTAGGGAGGACGAATATGACCTAAATGTTCAACCAATGACACAAAATGACACAAAATCACATATTGGATACACAAGATTGGTTAAAAACCCTAATTGGATTCGAATAAGCCTAGGGAGGACGAAAATGACCTAAATGTTCAACCAATGACACAAAATGACACAAAATCACATATTGGATGCACAAGATTGGTTAAAAACCCTAACTGGATTAGAATAAGCCTAGGGAGGACGAAAATGATCTAAATGTCCAACCAATGACACAAAATGACACAAAATCACATATTGGATGCACAAGATGGATTAAAAACCCTAATTGGATTAGAATAAGCCTAGGGAGGACGAAAATGACCTAAATGTTCAACCAATGTCACAAAATCACATATTGGATGCACAAGATTGGTTAAAAACCCTAATTGGATTAGAATAAGCGTACGGAGGACGAATATGACCTAAATGTTCAACCAATGACACAAAATGACACAAAATCACATATTGGAAGCATAAGATTGGTTAAAAACCCTAATTGGATTAGAGTAAGCCTAGGGAGGACGAAAATGACCTAAATGTTCAACCAATGACACAAAATGACACAAAATCACATATTGGATGCACAAGATTGGTTAAAAACCCTAACTGGATTAGAATAAGCATAGGGAGGACGAAAAAGACCTAAATGTTCAACCAATGACACAAAATCACATATTGGATGCACAAGATTGGTTAAAAACCCTAATTGGATTAGAATAAGCCTAGGGAGGACGAAAATGACCTAAATGTTCAACCAATGACACAAAATGACACAAAATCACATATTGGATGCACAAGATGGATTAAAAACCCTAATTGGATTAGAATAAGCCTAGGGAGGATGAAAATGACCTAAATGCTCAACCAATGACACAAAATCACATATTGGATGTACAAGATTGGTTAAAAACCCTAATTGGATTAGAATAAGCCTTTGGAGGACGAAAATGATCTAAATGTTCAACCAATGACACAAAATGACACAAAATGACACAAAATCACATATTGGATGCACAAGATTGGTTAAAAACCCTAATTGGATTAGAATAAGCCTAGGGAGGACGAAAATGACCTAAATGTTCAACCAATGACACAAAATCACATATTGGATGCACAAGATTGGTTAAAAACCCTATTTGGATTAGAATAATCCTAGGGAGGACGAAAATGAATTAAATGTTCAACCAATGACACAAAATGACACAAAATCACATATTGGATGCACAAGATTGGTTAAAAACCCTAATTGGATTAGAATAAGCCTAGGGAGGACGAAAATGACCTAAATGTTCAATCAATGACACAAAATCACATATTGGATGCAAAAGATTGGTTAAAAACCCTAATTGGATTAGAATAAGCCTAGGGACGACGGGAATGACCTAAATGTTCAACCAATGACACAAAATTACACAAAATCACATATTGGATGCACAAGATTGATTAAAAACCCTAATTGGATTAGAATAAGCCTAGGGAGGACGAAAATGACCTAAATGTTCAACCAATGACACAAAATGACACAAAATCACATATTGGATGCACAAGATGGGTTAAAAACCCTAATTGGATTAGAATAAGCCTAGGGAGGACGAAAATGACCTAAATGGTCAGCCAATGACACAAAATCACATATTGGATGCACAAGATTGGTTAAAAACCCTAATTGGATTAGAATAAGCCTAGGGAGGACGAAAATGACCTAAATGTTCAACCAATGACACAAAATCACATATTGGATGCACAAGATTGGTTAAAAACCCTCATTGGATTAGAATAAGCCTAGGGAGGACGAAAATGACCTAAATGTTCAACCAATGACACAAAATCACATATTGGATGCACAAGATTGGTTAAAAACCCTAATTGGATTAGAATAAGCCTAGGGAGGACGAAAATGACCTAAATGTTCAACCAATGACACAAAATGACACAAAATCACATATTGGAAGCACAAGATTGGTTAAAAACCCTAATTGGATTAGAATAAGCCTAGGGAGGACGAAAATGACCTCAATGTTTAACCAATGACACAAAATGACACAAAATCACATATTGGATGCACAAGATTGGTTAAAAACCCTAATTGGATTAGAATAAGCCTAGGGAGGACGAAAATGACCTAAATGTTTAACCAATGACACAAAATGACACAAAATCACATATTGGATGCACAAGATTGGTTAAAAACCCTAGTTGGATTAGAATAAGCCTAAGGGGGACGAAAATGACCTAAATGTTTAACCAATGACACAAAATCACATATTGGATGCACAAGATTGGTTAAAAACCCTAATTGGATTAGAATAAGCCTAGGGAGGACGAAAATGACCTAAATGTTCAACCAATGACAAAAAATGACACAAAATCACATATTGGATGCACAAGATTGGTTAAAAACCCTAATTGGATTAGAATAAGCCTAGGGAGGACGAAAATGACCTAATTGGATTACAGATGACTCAAAATGACAGAAAATCACATATTGGATACACAAGATTGGTTAAAAACCCTAATTGGATTAGAATAAGCATAGGGAGGACGAAAATGACCTAAATGTTCAACTAATGACACAAAATCACATATTGGATGCACAAGATTGGTTAAAAACCCTAATTGGATTAGAATATGCCTAGCGAGGACGAAATTGACCTAAATGTTCAACCAATGACACAAAATGACACAAAATAACATATTGGATGCACAAGATTGGTTAAAAACCCTAATTGGATTAGAATAAGCCTAGGGAGGACGAAAATGACCTAAATGTTCAACCAATGACACAAAATCACATATTGGATGCACAAGATTGGTTAAAAGCCCAAATTGGATTAGAATAAGCCGAGGGAGGAAGAAAATGACCTAAATGTTCAACCAATGACACAAAATCACATATTGGATGCACAAGATTGGTTAAAAACCCTAATTGGATTAGAATAAGCCTAGGGAGGACGAAAATGACCTAAATGTTCAACCAATGACACAAAATCACATATTGGATGCACAAGATTGGTTAAAAACCCTAATCGGATTAGAATAAGCCTAGGGAGGACGAAAATGACCTAAATTTTCAACGAATGACACAAAATGACACAAAATCACCTATTGGATGCACAAGATTGGTTAAAAACCCTAATTGGATTAGAATAAGCATAGGGAGGACGAAAATGACCTAAATGTTCAACCAATCACAAAATCACATATTGGATGCACAAGATTGGTTAAAAACCCTAATTGGATTAGAATAAGCCTAGGGAGGACGAAAATGACCTAAATGTTCAACCAATGACACAAAATCACATATTGGATGCACAAGATTGGTTAAAAACCCTATTTGGATTAGAATAAGCCTAGGGAGGACAAAAATGACCTAAATGTTCAACCAATGACACAAAATCACATATTGGATGCACAAGATTGGTTAAAAACCCTAATTGGATTAGAATAAGCCTAGGGAGGACGAAAATGACCTAAATGTTCAACCAATAGCACAAAATGACACAAAATCACATATTGGATGCACAAGATTGGTTAAAAACCCTAATTGGATTAGAATAAGCCTAGGGAGGACGAAAATGACCTAAATGTTCAACCAATGACACAAAATGACACAAAATCACATATTGGATGCACAAGATTGGTTAAAAACCCTAACTGGATTAGAATAAGCATAGGGAGGACGAAAAAGACCTAAATGTTCAATCAATGACACAAAATCACATATTGGATGCACAAGATTGGTTAAAAACCCTAATTGGATTAGAATAAGCCTAGGGAGGACGAAAATGACCTAAATGTTCAACCAATGACACAAAATGACACAAAATCACATATTGGATGCACAAGATTGGTTAAAAATCCTAATTGGATTAGAATAAGCCTAGGGAGGACGAAAATTACCTAAATGTTCAACCAATGACACAAAATGACACAAAATCACATATTGGATGCACAAGATTGGTTAAAAACCCTAATTGGATTAGAATAAGCCTAGGGAGGACGAAAATGACCTAAATGTTCAACCAATGACACAAAATCACATATTGGATGCACAAGATTGGTTAAAAACCGTAATTGTATTAGGATAAGCCTAGGGAGGACGAAAATGACCTAAATGTTCAACCAATGACAAAAAATGACACAAAATCACATATTGGATGCACAAGATTGGTTAAAAACCCTAATTGGATTAGAATAAGCCTAGGGAGGACGAAAATGACCTAAATGTTCAACCAATGACACAAAATGACACAAAAGCACATATTGGATGCACAAGATTGGTTAAAAACCCTAATTGGATTAGAATAAGCCTAGGGAGGACGAAAATGACCTAAATGTTCAACCAATGACACAAAATCACATATTGGATGCACAAGATTGGTTAAAAACCCTAATTGGATTAGAATAAGCCTAAGGAGGACAAAAATGACCTAAATGTTCAACCAATGACACAAAATCACATATTGGATGCACAAGATTGGTTAAAAACCCTAATTGGATTAGAATAAGCCTAGGGAGGACAAAAATGACCTAAATGTTCAACCAATGACACAAAATCACATATTGGATGCACAAGATTGGTTAAAAACCCTAATTGGATTAGAATAAGCCTAGGGAGGACGAATATGACCTAAATGTTCAACCAATGACACAAAATGACATATTGGATGCACAAGATTGGTTAAAAACCCTAATTGGATTAGAATAAGCCTAGGGAGGACGAAAATGACCTAAATGTTCAACCAATGACACAAAATCACATATTGGATGCACAAGATTGGTTAAAAACCCTAATTGGATTAGAATAAGCCTAGGGAGGACGAAAATGACCTAAATGTTCAACCAATGACACAAAATCACATATTGGATGCACAAGATTGGTTAAAACCCCTAATTGGATTAAAAAGATCCTAGGGAGGACGAAGAAGACCTAAATGTTCAACCAATGACACAAAATGACACAAAATCACATATTGGATGCACAAGATTGGTTAAAAACCCTAATTGGATTAGAATAAGCCTAGGGAGGACGAAAATGACCTAAATGTTCAACCAATGACACAAAATGACACAAAATCACATATTGGATGCACAAGATTGGTTAAAAATCCTAATTAGATTAAAATAACCCTAGGGAGGACGAAAATGACCTAAATGTTCAACCAATGACACAAAATGACACAAAATCACATATTGGATGCACAGGATTCGTGAAAAACCCTAATTGGATTAGAATAAGCCTGGGGAGGACGAAAATGACCTAAATGTTCAACCAATGACACAAAATGACACAAAATCACATATTGGATGCACAAGATTGGTTAAAAACCCTAATTGGATTAGAATAAGCCTAGGGAGGACGAAAATGACCTAAATGTTCAACCAATGACACAAAATGACACAAAATCACATATTGGATGCACAAGATTGGTTAAAAACCTTAATTGGATTAGAATAAGCCTAGGGAGGACGAATATGACCTAAATGTTCAACCAATGACACAAAATGACACAAAATCACATATTGGATGCACAAGATTGGTTAAAAACCCTAATTGGATTAGAATAAGCCTAGGGAGGACGAAAATGACCTAAATGTTCAACCAATGACACAAAATGACACAAAATCACATATTGGATGCACAAATTGGTTGAAAACCCTAATTGGATTAGAATAAGCCTAGGGAGGACGAAAACGACCTAAATGTTCAACTGATGACACAAAATGACACAAAATCACATATTGGATGCACAAGATTGGTTAAAAACCCTAATTGGATTAGAATAAGCCTAGGGAGGACGAAAATGACCTAAATGTTCAACCAATGACACAAAATGACACAAAATCACATATTGGATGCACAGGATTGGTTAAAAACTCTAATTGGATTGGAATAAGCCTAGGGAGGACGAAAATGACCTAAATGTTCAACCAATGACACAAAATGACACAAAATCACATATTGGATGCACAAGATTGGTTAAAAACCCTAATTGGATAAGAATAAGCCTACGGAGGACGAAAATGACCTAAATGTTCAACCAATGACACAAAATGACACAAAATCACATATTGGATGCACAAGATTGGTTAAAAACCCTAATTGGATTAGAATAAGCCTAGGGAGGACGAAAACGACCTAAATGTTCAATTGATGACACAAAATGACACAAAATCACATATTGGATGCACAAGATTGGTTAAAAACCCTAATTGGATTAGAATAAGCCTAGGGAGGACGAAAATGACCTAAATGTTCAACCAATGACACAAAATCACATATTGGATGCACAAGATTGGTTAAAAACCCTAATTGGATTAGAATAAGCCTACGGATGACGAAAATGACCTAAATGTTCAACCAATGACACAAAATGACACAAAATCACATATTGGATGCACAAGATTGGTTAAAAACCCTAATTGGATTAGAATAAGCCTAGGGAGGACGAAAATGACCTAAATAGTCAACCAATGACACAAAATCACATATTGGATGAACAAGATTGGTTAAAAACCCTAAATGGATTAGAATAAGCCTATGGGGGATGAAAATGACCTAAATGTTCAACCAATGACACAAAATGACACAAAATCACATATTGGATGCACAAGATTGGTTAAAAACCCTAATTGGATTAGAATAAGCCTAGGGAGGACGAAAATGACCTAAATGTTCAACCAATGACACAAAATCACATATTGGATGCACAAGATGGATTAAAAACCCTAATTGGATTAGAATAAGCCTAGGGAGGACGAAAATGACCTAAATGTTCAACCAATGTCACAAAATCACATATTGGATGCACAAGATTGGTTAAAAACCCTAATTGGATTAGAATAAGCCTAGGGAGGACGAAAATGACCTAAACATTCAACCAATGACACAAAATGACACAAAATCACATATTGGATGCACAAGATTGGTTAAAAACCCTAACTGGATTAGAATAAGCCTAGGGAGGACGAAAAAGACCTAAATGTTCAACCAATGACACAAAATCACATATTGGATGCACAAGATTGGTTAAAAACCCTAATTGGATTAGAATAAGCCTAGGGAGGACGAAAATGACCTAAATGTTCAACCAATGACACAAAATGACACAAAATCACATATTGGATGCACAAGATTGATTAAAAACCGTAATTGGATTAGAATAAGCCTAGGGAGGACGAAAATGACCTAAATGTTCAACCAATGTCACAAAATCACATATTGGATGCACAAGATTGGTTAAAAACCCTAATTGGATTAGAATAAGCGTAGGGAGGACGAATATGACCTAAATGTTCAACCAATGACACAAAATGACACAAAATCACATATTGGAAGCACAAGATAGGTTAAAAACCCTAATTGGATTAGAATAAGACTAGGGAGGACGAAAATGACCTAAATGTTCAACCAATGACACAAAATGACACAAAATCACATATTGGATGCACAAGATTGGTTAAAAACCCTAACTGGATTAGAATAAGCCTAGGGAGGACGAAAAAGACCTAAATGTTCAACCAATGACACAAAATCACATATTGGATGCACAAGATTGGTTAAAAACCCTAATTGGATTAGAATAAGCCTAGGGAGGACGAAAATGACCTAAATGTTCAACCAATGACAAAAAATGACACAAAATCACATATTGGATGCACAAGATTGGTTAAAAACCCTAATTGGATTAGAATAAGCCTAGGGAGGACGAAAATGACGTAAATGTTCAACCAATGACACAAAATGACACAAAATCACATATTGGATGCACAAGATTGGTTAAAAACCCTAAGTGGATTAGAATAAGCCTAGGCAGGACGAAAATGACCTAAATGTTCAACCAATGACACAAAATCACATATTGGATGGCCAAGATTGGTTAAAAACCCTAATTGGATTAGAATAAGCCTAGGGAGGACGAAAATGACCTAAATGTTCAACCAATGACACAAAAAGACACAAAATCACATATTGGATGCACAAGATTGGTTAAAAACCCTAATTGGATTAGAATAAGCCTAGGGAGGCAAGAATGACCTAAATGTTCAACCAATGACACAAAATCACATATTGGATGCACAAGATTGGTTAAAAACCCTAATTGGATTAGAATAAGCATAGGGAGGACGAAAATGACCTAAATGTTCAACCAATGACACAAAATGACACAAAATCACATATTGGATGCACAAGATGGATTAAAAACCCTAATTGGATTAGAATAAGCCTAGGGAGGACGAAAATGACCTAAATGTTCAACCAATGTCACAAAATCACATATTGGATGCACAAGATTGGTTAAAAACCCTAATTGGATTAGAATAAGCGTACGGAGGACGAATATGACCTAAATGTTCAACCAATGACACAAAATGACACAAAATCACATATTGGATGCACAAGATTGGTTAAAAACCCTAACTGGATTAGAATAAGCCTAGGGAGGACGAAAAAGACCTAAATGTTCAACCAATGACACAAAATCACATATTGGATGCACAAGATTGGTTAAAAACCCTAATTGGATTAGAATAAGCATAGGGAGGACGAAAATGACCTAAATGTTCAACCAATGACACAAAATCACATATTGGATGCACAAGATGGATTAAAAACCCTAATTGGATTAGAATAAGCCTAGGGAGGACGAAAATGACCTAAATGTTCAACCAATGTCACAAAATCACATATTGGATGCAAAAGATTGGTTAAAAACCCTAATTGGATTAGAATAAGCGTACGGAGGACGAATATGACCTAAATGTTCAACCAATGACACAAAATGACACAAAATCACATATTGGAAGCATAAGATTGGTTAAAAACCCTAATTGGATTAGAATAAGCCTAGGGAGGACGAAAATGACCTAAATGTTCAACCAATGACACAAAATGACACAAAATCACATATTGGATGCACAAGATTGGTTAAAAACCCTAACTGGATTAGAATAAGCATAGGGAGGACGAAAAAGACCTAAATGTTCAATCAATGACACAAAATCACATATTGGATGCACAAGATTGGTTAAAAACCCTAATTGGATTAGAATAAGCCTAGGGAGGACGAAAATGACCTAAATGTTCAACCAATGACACAAAATGACACAAAATCACATATTGGATGCACAAGATGGATTAAAAACCCTAATTGGATTAGAAGAAGCCTAGGGAGGACGAAAATGACCTAAATGTTCAACCAATGTCACAAAATCACATATTGGATGCACAAGATTGGTTAAAAACCCTAATTGGATTACAATAAGCCTAGGGAGGACGAATATGACCTAAATGTTCAACCAATGACACTAAATGACACAAAATTACATATTGGATGCACAAAATTGGTTAAAAACCCTAACTGGATTAGAATAAGCCTAGGGAGGACGAAAAAGACCTAAATGTTCAACCAATGACACAAAATCACATATTGGATGCACAAGATTGGTTAAAAACCCTAATTGGATTAGAATAACCCTAGGGAGGACGAAAATGACCTAAATGTTCAACCAATGACACAAAATGACACAAAATCACATATTGGATGAACAAGATGGATTAAAAACCCTAATTGAATTAGAATAAGCCTAGGGAGGATGAAAATGACCTAAATGTTCAACCAATGACACAAAATCACACAAAATCTCATATTGGATGCACAAGATTGGTTAAAAACCCTAATTGGAATAGAATAAGCCTAGGGAGGACGAAAATGACCTAAATGTTCAACCAATGACACAAAATCACATATTGGATGCACAAGATTGGTTAAAAACCCTAATTGGATTAGGATAAGCCTAGGGAGGACGAATATGACCTAAATGTTCAACCAATGACACAAAATGACACAAAATCACATATTGGATGCACAAGATTGGTTAAAAACCCTAATTGGATTAGAATAAGCCTAGGGAGGACGAATATGACCTAAATGTTCAACCAATGACACAAAATGACACAAAATCACATATTGGATGCACAAGATTGGTTAAAAACTATAATTGAATTAGAATAAGCCTAGGGAGGACGAAAATGACCTAAATGTTCAACCAATGACACAAAATCACATATTGGATGTACAAGATTGGTTAAAAACCCTAATTGGATTAGAATAACCCTAGGGAGGACGAAAATGACCTAAATGTTCAACCAATGACACAAAATCACATATTGGATGCACAAGATTGGTTAAAAACCCTAGTTGGATTGGAATAAGCCTAGGGAGGACGAAAATGACCTAAATGTTCAACCAATGACAAAAAATGACATAAAATCACATATTGGATGCACAAGATTGGTTAAATACCCTAATTGGATTAGAATAAGCCTAGGGAGGACGAAATTGACCTAAAAGTTCAACAAATGACACAAAATGACACAAAATCACATATTGGAAGCACAAGATTGGTTAAAAACCCTAATTGGATTAGAATAAGCCTAGGGAGGACGACAATGACCTAAATGTTCAACCAATGACACAAAATGACATAAAATCTCATATTGGATGCACAAGATTGGTTAAAAACCCTAATTGGATTAGAATAAGCCTAGGGAGGACGAAAATGACCTAAATGTTCAACCAATGACACAAAATCACATATTGGATGCACAAGATTGGTTAAAAACCCTAATTAGATTAGAATAAGCCTAGGGAGGACGAAAATGACCTAAATGTTCAACCAATGACACAAAATCACATATTGGATTCACAAGATTGGTTAAAAACCCTAGTTGGATTGGAATAATCCTAGGGAGGACGAAGATGACCTAAATGTTCAACCAATGACACAATGACACAAAATCACATATTGGATGCAAAAGATTGGTTAAAAACCCTAATTGGATTAGAATAAGCCTAGGGAGGACGAAATTGACCTAAAAGTTCAACCAATGACACAAAATGACACAAAATCACATATTGGATGCACAAGATTGGTTAAAAACCCTAATTGGATTAGAATAAGCCTACGGAGGACGAAATTGACCTAAAAGTTCAACCAATGAAACAAAATGACACAAAATCACATATTGGATGCACAAGATTGGTTAAAAACCCTAATTGGATTAGAATAAGCCTAGGGAGGACGAAAATGACCTAAATGTTCAACCAATGACACAAAATGACACAAAATCACATATTGGATGCACAAGATTGGTTAAAAACCCTAATTGGATTAGAACAAGCCTAGGGAGGACGAAAATGACCTAAATGTTCAACCAATGGCACAAAATCACATATTGGATGCACAAGATTGGTTAAAAACCCTAATTGGATTAGAATAAGCCTAGGGAGGACGAAAATGACCTAAATGTTCAACCAATGACACAAAATCACATATTGGATGCACAAGATTGGTTAAAAACCCTAATTGGATTAGAATATGCCTATCGAGGACGAAAATGACCTAAATGTTCAACCAATGACACAAAATGACACAAAATCACATATTGGATGCACAAGATTGGTTAAAAACCCTAATTGGATTAGAATAAGCCTAGGGAGGACGAAAATGACCTAAATGTTCAACCAATGACACAAAATGACACAAAATCACATATTGGATGCACAAGATTGGTTAAAAACCCTAATTGGCGTAGAATAAGCCTAGGGAGGACAAAAATGACCTAAATGTTCAACCAATGACACAAAATCACATATTGGATGCACAAGATTGGTTACAAATCATAATTGGATTAAAATAACCCTAGGGAGGACGAAAATGACCTAAATGTTCAACCAATGACACAAAATCACATATTGGATGCACAGGATTGGTGAAAAACCCTAATTGGATTAGAATAAGCCTGGTGAGGACGAAAATGACCTAAATGTTCAACCAATGACACAAACTAACACAAAATCACATATCGGAAGCACAAGATTGGTTTAAAACCCTAATTGGATTAGAATAAGCCTAGGGAGAACGAAAATGACCTAAATGTTCAACCAATGACACAAAATCAGATACTGGATGCACAAGATTGGTTAAAAACCCTAATTGGATTAGAATAAGCCTAGGGAGGATGAAAATGACCTAAATGTTCAACCAATGACACAAAATGAAACAAAATCACATATTGGATGCACAAGATTGGTTAAAAACCCTAATTGGATTAGAATAAGCCTAGGGAGGACGAAAATGACCTAAATGTTCAACCAATGACACAAAATGACACAAAATAACATATTGGATGCACAAGATTGGTTAAAAACCTAATTGGATTAGAATAAGCTTAGGGAAGACGAAAATGACCTAAATGTTCAACCAATGACACAAAATCACATATTGGATGCACAAGATTGGTTAAAAACCCTAATTGGATTAGAATAAGCCTAGGGAGGACGAAAATGACCTAAATGTTCAACCAATGACACAAAATGACACAAAATCACATATTGGATGCACAAGATTGGTTAAAAACCCTAATTGGATTAGAATAAGCCTAGGGAGAACGAAAATGAACAAAATCTTCAACCAATGACACAAAATGACACAAAATCACATATTGGATGCACAAGATTGGTTAAAAACCCTAATTGGATTAGAATAAGCCTAGGGAGGACGAAAATGACCTAAATGTTCAACCAATGACACAAAATCACATATTGGATGCACAAGATTGGTTAAAAACCCTAATTGGATTAGAATAAGCCTAGCAAGGACGAAAATGACCTAATTGTTCAACCAATGACACAAAATGACACAAAATCACATATTGGATGCACAAGATTGGTTAAAAACCCTAATTGGATTAGAATAAGCCTAGGGAGGACGAAAATGACCTAAATGTTCAACCAATGACACAAAATGACACAAAATCACATATTGGATGCACAAGATTGGTAAATACCCTAATTGGATTATAACAAGCCTAGGGAGGACGAAAATGACCTAAATGTTCAACCAATGACACAAAATGACACAAAATCACATATTGGATGCACAAGATTGGTTAAAAACCCTAATTGGATTAGAATAAGCCTAGGGAGGACGAAAATGACCTAAATGTTCAACCAATGACACAAAATCACATATGGGATGCACAAGATTGGTTAAAAACCCTAATTGGAATAGAAAAACCTTGAGAGGACGAAAATGACCTAAATGTTCAACCAATGACACAAAATCACATATTGGATGCACAAGATTGGTTAAAAACCCTAATTGGATTAGAATAAGCCTAGGGAGGACGAAAATGACCTAAATGTTCAACCAATGACACAAAATGACACAAAATCACAGATTGGATACCCAATATTGGTTAAAAAACCCTAATTGGATTAGAATAAGCCTAGGGAGGACGAAAATGACCTAAATGTTCAACCAATGACACAAAATGACACAAAATCACATATTGGATGCACAAGATTGGTTAAAAACCCTAATTGGATTAGAATAAGCCTAGGGAGGACGAAAGAGACCTAAATGTTCAACCAATGACACAAAATCACATATTGGATGCACAAGATTGGTTAAAAACCCTAATTGGATTAGAATAAGCCTAGGGAGGACGAAAATGACCTAAATGTTCAACCAATGACACAAAATGACACAAAATCACATATTGGATGCACAAGAATGGTTAAAAACCCTAATTGGATGAGAATAAGCCTAGGGAGGACGAAAATGACCTAAATGTTCAACCAATGACACAAAATCACATATTGGATGCACAAGATTGGTTAAAAACCCTAATTGGATTAGAATAAGCCTAGGGAGGACGAAAATGACCTAAATGTTCAACCAATGACACAAAATCACATATTGGATGCACAAGATTGGTTAAAAACCCTTATTGGAATAGAATAAGCCTAGGGAGGACGAAAATGACCTAAATGTTCAACCAATGACACAAAATGACACAAAATTACATATTGGATGCACAAGATTGGTTAAAAACCCTTATTGGATTAGAATAAGCCTAGGGAGGACGAAAATGA
This sequence comes from Cicer yamashitae, assembly GCA_037974755.1. Taxonomy (NCBI): domain Eukaryota; kingdom Viridiplantae; phylum Streptophyta; class Magnoliopsida; order Fabales; family Fabaceae; genus Cicer; species Cicer yamashitae. The sequence goes on along the minus strand of JBBPBQ010000008.1, from coordinate 17,638,116 downwards.
CCTAAATGTTCAACCAATGACACAAAATGACATAAAATCACATATTGGATGCACAAGATTGGTTAAAAACCCTAATTGGATTAGAATAAGCCTAGGGAGGACGAAAATGACCTAAATGTTCAACCAATGACACAAAATGACACAAAATCACATATTGGATGCACCAGATTGGTTAAAAACCCTAATTGGATTAGAATAAGCCTAGGGAGGACGAAAAGGACCTAAATGTTCAACCAATGACACAAAATCACATATTGGATGCACAAGATTGGTTAAAAACCCTAATTGGATTAGAATAAGCCTATGGAGGACGAAAATGACCTAAATGTTCAACCAATGACACAAAATGACACAAAATCACATATTGGATGCACAAGATGGATTAAAAACCCTAATTGGATTAGAATAAGCCTAGGGAGGACGAAAATGACCTAAATGTTCAACCAATGACACAAAATCAAATATTGGATGCACAAGATTGGTTAAAAACCCTAATTGGATTAGAATAAGCCTAGGGAGGACGAAAATGACCAAAATGTTCAACCAATGACACAAAATGATACAAAATCACATATTGGATGCACCAGATGGATTAAAAACCCTAATTGGATTAGAATAAGCCTAGGGAGGACGAAAATGACCTAAATGTTCAACCAATGTCACAAAATCACATATTGGATGCACAAGATTGGTTAAAAACCCTAATTGGATTAGAATAAGCCTAGGGAGGATGAATATGACCTAAATGTTCAACCAATGACACAAAATGACACAAAATCACATATTGGAAGCACAAGATTGGTTAAAAACCGTAATTGGATTAGAATAAGCCTTGCGAGGACGAAAATGACCTAAATGTTCAACGAATGACACAAAATGACACAAAATCACATATTGGATGCACAAGATTGGTTAAAAACCCTAATTGGATTAGAATAAGCCTAGGGAGGACGAATATGACCTAAATGTTCAACCAATGACACAAAATGACACAAAATCACATATTGGATGCACAAGATGGATTAAAAACCCTAATTGGATTAGAATAAGCCTAGGGAGGACGAAAATGACCTAAATGTTCAACCAATGTCACAAAATCACATATTGGATGCACAAGATTGGTTAAAAACCCTAATTGGATTAGAATAAGCCTAGGGAGGATGAATATGACCTAAATGTTCAACCAATGACACAAAATCACATATTGGATGCACAAGATTGGTTAAAAACCCTAATTGGATTAGAATAAGCCTAGGGAGGACGAAAATGACCTAAATGTTCAACCAATGACACAAAATGACACAAAATCACATATTGGATGCACAAGATGGATTAAAAACCCTAATTGGATTAGAATAAGCCTAGGGAGGACGGAAATGACCTAAATGTTCAACCAATGTCACAAAATCACATATTGGATGCACAAGATTGGTTAAAAACCCTAATTGGATTAGAATAAGCGTACGGAGGACGAATATGACCTAAATGTTCAACCAATGACACAAAATGACACAAAATCACATATTGGATGCACAAGATTGGTTAAAAACCCTAACTGGATTAGAATAAGCCTAGGGAGGACGAAAAAGACCTAAATGTTCAACCAATGACACAAAATCACATATTGGATGCACAAGATTGGTTAAAAACCCTAATTGGATTAGAATAAGCATAGGGAGGACGAAAATGACCTAAATGTTCAACCAATGACACAAAATCACATATTGGATGCACAAGATGGATTAAAAACCCTAATTGGATTAGAATAAGCCTAGGGAGGACGAAAATGACCTAAATGTTCAACCAATGTCACAAAATCACATATTGGATGCAAAAGATTGGTTAAAAACCCTAATTGGATTAGAATAAGCGTACGGAGGACGAATATGACCTAAATGTTCAACCAATGACACAAAATGACACAAAATCACATATTGGAAGCATAAGATTGGTTAAAAACCCTAATTGGATTAGAATAAGCCTAGGGAGGACGAAAATGACCTAAATGTTCAACCAATGACACAAAATGACACAAAATCACATATTGGATGCACAAGATTGGTTAAAAACCCTAACTGGATTAGAATAAGCATAGGGAGGACGAAAAAGACCTAAATGTTCAATCAATGACACAAAATCACATATTGGATGCACAAGATTGGTTAAAAACCCTAATTGGATTAGAATAAGCCTAGGGAGGACGAAAATGACCTAAATGTTCAACCAATGACACAAAATGACACAAAATCACATATTGGATGCACAAGATTGGTTAAAAACCCTAATTGGATTAGAATAACTCTAGGGAGGACGAAAATGACCTAAATGTTCAACCAATGACACAAAATCACATATTGGATGCACAAGATTGGTTAAAAACCCTAATTGGATTAGAATAAGCCTAGGGAGGACGAAAATGACCTAAATGATCAACCAATGACACAAAATGACACAAAATCACATATTGGATGCACAAGATGGATTAAAAACCCTAATTGGATTAGAATAAGCCTAGGGAGGACGAAAATGACCTAAATGTTCAACCAATGTCACAAAATCACATATTGGATGCACAAGATTGGTTAAAAACCCTAATTGGATTAGAATAAGCCTAGGGAGGATGAATATGACCTAAATGTTCAACCAATGACACAAAATGACACAAAATCACATATTGGAAGCACAAGATTGGTTAAAAACCGTAATTCGATTAGAATAAGCCTTGCGAGGACGAAAATGACCTAAATGTTCAACGAATGACACAAAATGACACAAAATCACATATTGGATGCACAAGATTGGTTAAAAACCCTAATTGGATTAGAATAAGCCTAGGGAGGACGAAAATGACCTAAATGTTCAACCAATGACACAAAATGACACAAAATCACATATTGGATGCACAAGATGGATTAAAAACCCTAATTGGATTAGAATAAGCCTAGGGAGGACGAAAATGACCTAAATGTTCAACCAATGTCACAAAATCACATATTGGATGCACAAGATTGGTTAAAAACCCTAATTGGATTAGAATAAGCGTACGGAGGACGAATATGACCTAAATGTTCAACCAATGACACAAAATCACATATTGGATGCACAAGATTGGTTAAAAACCCTAATTGGATTAGAATAAGCCTAGGGAGGACGAAAATGACCTAAATGTTCAACCAATGACACAAAATGACACAAAATCACATATTGGATGAACAAGATGGATTAAAAACCCTAATTGGATTAGAATAACCCTAGGGAGGACGAAAATGACCAAAATGTTCAACCAATGACACAAAATGACACAAAATCACATATTGGATGAACAAGATGGATTAAAAACCCTAATTGAATTAGAATAAGCCTAGGGAGGACGAAAATGACCTAAATGTTCAACCAATGACACAAAATGACACAAAATCACATATTGGACGCACAAGATTGGTTAAAAACCCTAATTGGATTACAATAAGCCTAGGGAGGACGAAAACGATCTAAATGTTCAACCAATGACACAAAATCACACAAAATCTCATATTGGATGCACAAGATTGGTTAAAAACCCTAATTGGAATAGAATAAGCCTAGGGAGGACGAAAATGACCTAAATGTTCAACCAATGACACAAAATCACATATTGGATGCACAAGATTGGTTAAAAACCCTAATTGGATTAGGATAAGCCTAGGGAGGACGAATATGACCTAAATGTTCAACCAATGACACAAAATGACACAAAATCACATATTGGATGCACAAGATTGGTTAAAAACCCTAATTGGATTAGAATAAGCCTAGGGAGGACGAAAATGACCTAAATGTTCAACCAATGACACAAAATGACACAAAATCACATATTGGATGCACAAGATTGGTTAAAAACCTTAATTGGATTAGAATAAGCCTAGGGAGGACGAATATGACCTAAATGTTCAACCAATGACACAAAATGACACAAAATCACATATTGGATGCACAAGATTGGTTAAAAACCCTAATTGGATTAGAATAAGCCTAGGGAGGACGAAAATGACCTAAATGTTCAACCAATGACACAAAATGACACAAAATCACATATTGGATGCACAAGATTGGTTAAAAATCCTAATTGGATTAAAATAACCCTAGGGAGGACGAAAATGACCTAAATGTTGAACCAATGACACAAAATGACACAAAATCACATATTGGATGCAGAAGATTGGTTAAAAACCCTAAATGGAATAGAATAAGCCTAGGGAGGACGAAAATGAACTAAATGTTCAACCAATGACACAAAATCACATATTGGATGCACAAGATTGGTTAAAAACCCTAATTGGATTAGAATAAGCCTAGGGAGGACGAAAATGACCTAAATGTTCAACCAATGACACAAAATGACACAAAATCACATATTGGATGCACAAGATTGGTTAAAAACCCTAATTGGATTAGAATATGCCTAGGGAGGACCAAAATGACCTAAATGTTCAACCAATGACACATAATGACACAAAATCACATATTGGATGCACAAGATTGGTTAAAAACCCTAATTGGATTAGAATAAGCCTAGGGAGGACGAAAATGACCTAAATGTTCAACCAATGACACAAAATGACACAAAATCACATATTGGATGCACAAGATTGGTTAAAAACCCTAATTGGATTAGAATAAGCCGAGGGAGGACGAAAATGACCCAAATGTTCAACCAATGACACAAAATGACACAAAATCACATATTGGATGCACAAGATTGGTTAAAAACCCTAATTGGATTAGAATAAGCCTAGGGAGGACGAAAATGACCTAAATGTTCAACCAATGACACAAAATGACACAAAATCACATATTGGATGCACAAGATTGGTTAAAAACCCTAATTGGATTAGAATAAGCCTAGGGAGGACGAAAATGACCTAAATGTTCAACCAATGACACAAAATGACACAAAATCACATATTGGATGCACAAGATTGGTTAAAAACCCTTATTGGAAAAGAATAAGCCTAGGGAGGACGAAAATGACCTAAATGTTCAACCAATGACACAAAATGACACAAAATCACATATTGGATGCATAAGATTGGTTAAAACCCTAATTGGATTAGAATAAGCCTAGGGAGGACGAGAATGACCTAAATGTTCAACCAATGACACAAAATCACATATTGGATGCACAAGATTGGTTAAAAACCCTAATTGGATTAGAATAAGCCTAGGGAGGACAAAAATGACCTAAATGTTCAACCAATGACACAAAATCACATATTGGATGCACAAGATTGGTTTAAAACCCTAATTGGATTAGAATAAGCCTAGGGAGGACGAAAATGACCTAAATGTTCAACCAATGACAAAAAATCACATATTGGATGCACAAGATTGGTTAAAAACCCTAATTGGATTAAAAAGAGCCTAGGGAGGACGAAAATGACCTAAATGTTCAACCAATGACACAAAATGACACAAAATCACATATTGGATGCACAAGATTGGTTAAAAACCCTAATTGGATTAGAATAAGCCTAGGGAGGACGAAAACGACCTAAATGTTCAACTGATGACACAAAATCACATATTGGATGCACAAGATTGGTTAAAAACCCTAATTGGATTAGAATAAGCCTAGGGAGGACGAAAATGACCTAAATGTTCAACCAATGACACAAAATGACACAAAATCACATATTGGATGCACAAGATGGATTAAAAACCCTAATTGGATTAGAATAAGCCTAGGGAGGACGGAAATGACCTAAATGTTCAACCAATGTCACAAAATCACATATTGGATGCACAAGATTGGTTAAAAACCCTAATTGGATTAGAATAAGCGTACGGAGGACGAATATGACCTAAATGTTCAACCAATGACACAAAATGACACAAAATCACATATTGGATGCACAAGATTGGTTAAAAACCCTAACTGGATTAGAATAAGCCTAGGGAGGACGAAAAAGACCTAAATGTTCAACCAATGACACAAAATCACATATTGGATGCACAAGATTGGTTAAAAACCCTAATTGGATTAGAATAAGCATAGGGAGGACGAAAATGACCTAAATGTTCAACCAATGACACAAAATCACATATTGGATGCACAAGATGGATTAAAAACCCTAATTGGATTAGAATAAGCCTAGGGAGGACGAAAATGACCTAAATGTTCAACCAATGTCACAAAATCACATATTGGATGCAAAAGATTGGTTAAAAACCCTAATTGGATTAGAATAAGCGTACGGAGGACGAATATGACCTAAATGTTCAACCAATGACACAAAATGACACAAAATCACATATTGGAAGCATAAGATTGGTTAAAAACCCTAATTGGATTAGAATAAGCCTAGGGAGGACGAAAATGACCTAAATGTTCAACCAATGACACAAAATGACACAAAATCACATATTGGATGCACAAGATTGGTTAAAAACCCTAACTAGATTAGAATAAGCATAGGGAGGACGAAAAAAGACCTAAATGTTCAACCAATGACACAAAATCACATATTGGATGCACAAGATTGGTTAAAAACCCTAATTGGATTAGAATAAGCCTAGGGAGGACGAAAATGACCTAAATGTTCAACCAATGACACAAAATGACACAAAATCACATATTGGATGAACAAGATGGATTAAAAACCCTAATTGGATTAGAATAAGCCTAGGGAGGACGAAAATGACCTAAATGTTCAACCAATGTCACAAAATCACATATTGGATGCACAAGATTGGTTAAAAACCCTAATTGGATTACAATAAGCCTAGGGAGGACGAATATGACCTAAATGTTCAACCAATGACACTAAATGACACAAAATCACATATTGGATGCACAAAATTGGTTAAAAACCCTAACTGGATTAGAATAAGCCTAGGGAGGACGAAAAAGACCTAAATGTTCAACCAATGACACAAAATCACATATTGGATGCACAAGATTGGTTAAAAACCCTAATTGGATTAGAATAAGCCTTGGGAGGACGAAAATGACCTAAATGTTCAACCAATGACACAAAATGACACAAAATCACATATTGGATGCACAAGATGGATTAAAAACCCTAATTGGATTAGAATAAGCCTAGGGAGGACGAAAATGACCTAAATGTTCAACCAATGACACAAAATCAAATATTGGATGCACAAGATTGGTTAAAAACCCTAATTGGATTAGAATAAGCCTAGGGAGGACGAAAATGACCTAAATGTTCAACCAATGACACAAAATGATACAAAATTACATATTGGATGCACCAGATGGATTAAAAACCCTAATTGGATTAGAATAAGCCTAGGGAGGACGAAAATGACCTAAATGTTCAACCAATGTCACAAAATCACATATTGGATGCACAAGATTGGTTAAAAACCCTAATTGGATTAGAATAAGCCTAGGGAGGATGAATATGACCTAAATGTTCAACCAATGACACAAAATGACACAAAATCACATATTGGAAGCACAAGATTGGTTAAAAACCCTAATTGGATTAGAATAAGCCTAGGGAGGACGAAAATCACCTAAACGTTCAACCAATGACACAAAATGACACAAAATCACATATTGGATGCACAAGATTGGTTAAAAACCCTAACTGGATTAGAATAAGCCTAGGGAGGACGAAAAAGACCTAAATGTTCAACCAATGACACAAAATCACATATTGGATGCACAAGATTGGTTAAAAACCCTAATTGGATTAGAAAAAGCATAGGGAGGACGAAAATGACCTAAATGTTCAACCAATGACACAAAATGACACAAAATCACATATTGGATGCACAAGATGGATTAAAAACCCTAATTGGATTAGAATAAGCCTAGGGAGGACGAAAATGACCTAAATGTTCAACCAATGTCACAAAATCACATATTGGATGCACAAGATTGGTTAAAAACCCTAATTGGATTAGAATAAGCCTAGGGAGGATGAATATGACCTAAATGTTCAACCAATGACACAAAATGACACAAAATCACATATTGGAAGCACAAGATTGGTTAAAAACCGTAATTCGATTAGAATAAGCCTTGCGAGGACGAAAATGACCTAAATGTTCAACGAATGACACAAAATGACACAAAATCACATATTGGATGCACAAGATTGGTTAAAAACCCTAATTGGATTAGAATAAGCCTAGGGAGGACGAAAATGACCTAAATGTTCAACCAATGACACAAAATGACACAAAATCACATATTGGATGCACAAGATGGATTAAAAACCCTAATTGGATTAGAATAAGCCTAGGGAGGACGAAAATGACCTAAATGTTCAACCAATGTCACAAAATCACATATTGGATGCACAAGATTGGTTAAAAACCCTAATTGGATTAGAATAAGCGTACGGAGGACGAATATGACCTAAATGTTCAACCAATGACACAAAATCACATATTGGATGCACAAGATTGGTTAAAAACCCTAATTGGATTAGAATAAGCCTAGGGAGGACGAAAATGACCTAAATGTTCAACCAATGACACAAAATGACACAAAATCACATATTGGATGAACAAGATGGATTAAAAACCCTAATTGGATTAGAATAACCCTAGGGAGGACGAAAATGACCAAAATGTTCAACCAATGACACAAAATGACACAAAATCACATATTGGATGAACAAGATGGATTAAAAACCCTAATTGAATTAGAATAAGCCTAGGGAGGACGAAAATGACCTAAATGTTCAACCAATGACACAAAATGCCACAAAATCACATATTGGACGCACAAGATTGGTTAAAAACCCTAATTGGATTACAATAAGCCTAGGGAGGACGAAAACGATCTAAATGTTCAACCAATGACACAAAATCACACAAAATCTCATATTGGATGCACAAGATTGGTTAAAAACCCTAATTGGATTAGAATAAGCCTAGGGAGGACGAAAATGACCTAAACATTCAACCAATGACACAAAATGACACAAAATCACATATTGGATGCACAAGATTGGTTAAAAACCCTAACTGGATTAGAATAAGCCTAGGGAGGACGAAAAAGACCTAAATGTTCAACCAATGACACAAAATCACATATTGGATGCACAAGATTGGTTAAAAACCCTAATTGGATTAGAATAAGCCTAGGGAGGACGAAAATGATCTAAATGTTCAACCAATGACACAAAATGACACAAAATCACATATTGGATGAACAAGATGGATTAAAAACCCTAATTGGATTAGAATAACCCTAGGGAGGACGAAAATGACCTAAATGTTCAACCAATATCACAAAATCACATATTGGATGCACAAGATTGGTTAAAAACCCTAATTGGATTAGAATAAGCCTAGGGAGGATGAATATGACCTAAATGTTCAACCAATGACACAAAATGACACAAAATCACATATTGGAAGCACAAGATT
>JBBPBQ010000008.1:17617052-17628716 GCA_037974755.1 Cicer yamashitae | reverse complement strand
AATGACACAAAATCACATATTGGATGAACAAGATGGATTAAAAACCCTAATTGGATTAGAATAACCCTAGGGAGGACGAAAATGACCTAAATGTTCAACCAATATCACAAAATCACATATTGGATGCACAAGATTGGTTAAAAACCCTAATTGGATTAGAATAAGCCTTTGGAGGACGAAAATGATCTAAATGTTCAACCAATGACACAAAATCACACAAAATCACATATTGGAAGCACAAGATTGGTTAAAAACCCTAATTGGATTAGAATAAGCCTAGCGAAGACGAAAATGACCTAAATGTTCAACCAATGACACAAAATGACACAAAATCACATATTGGATGCACAAGATTGGTTAAAAACCCTAACTGGATTTGAATAAGCCTAGGGAGGACGAAAAAGACCTAAATGTTCAACCAATGACACAAAATCACATATTGGATGCACAAGATTGGTTAAAAACCCTAATTGGATTAGAATAAGCCTAGGGAGGACGAAAATGACCTAAATGTTCAACCAATGACACAAAATGATACAAATTCACATATTGGATGCACAATATTTGTTGAAAACCCTAATTGGATTAGAATAAGCCTTGGGAGGACGAAAATGACCTAAATGTTCAACCAATGACACAAAATGACACAAAATCAAATATTGGATGCACAAGATTGGTTAAAAACCCTAAATGGATTAGAATTAGCCTAGGGAGGACGAAAATGACCTAAATGTTCAACCAATGACACAAAATCACATATTGGATGCACAAGATTGGTTAAAAACCCTAATTGAATTAGAATAAGCCTAGGGAGGACGAAAATGACCTAAATGTTCAACCAATGACACAAAATCACATATTGGATGCACAAGATTGGTTAAAAACCCTAATTGGATTAGAATAAGCCTAGGGAGGACGAAAATGACCTAAATGTTCAACCAATGACACAAAATGACACAAAATCACATATTGGATGCACAAGATTGGTTAAAAACCCTAATTGGATTAGAATAAGCCTAGGGAGGACGAAAATGATCTAAACGATCAACCAATGACACAAAATCACATATTGGAAGCACAAGATTGGTTAAAAACACTAATTGGATTAGAATAACTCTAGGGAGGACGAAAATGACCTAAATGTTCAACCAATGACACAAAATCACATATTGGATGCACAAGACTGGTTAAAAACCCTAATTGGATTAGAATAAGCCTAGGGAGGACGAAAATGACCTAAATGTTCAACCAATGACACAAAATCACATATTGGATGCACAAGATTGGTTAAAAACCCTAATTGGATTAGAATAAGCCTAGGGAGGACGAAAATGACCTAAATGTTCAACCAATGACACAAAATGACACAAAATCACATATTGGATGCACAGGATATGTTAAAAACCCTAATTGGATTAGAATAAGCTTAGGGAGGACGAAAATGACCTAAATGTTCAACCAATGACACAAAATGACACAAAATCACATATTGGATGCACAAGATTGCTTAAAAACCCTAATTGGATTAGAATAAGCCTAGGGAGGACGAAAATGACCTAAATGTTCAACGAATGACACAAAATCACATATTGGATGCACAAGATTGGTTAAAAACCCTAATTGGATTAGAATAAGCCTAGGGAGGACGAAAATGACCTAAATGTTCAACCAATGACACAAAATGACACAAAATCACATATTGGATGCACAAGATTGGTTAAAAACCCCAATTGGATTTGAATTAGCCTAGGGAGGACGAAAATGACCTAAATGTTCAACCAATGACAAAAAATGACACAAAATCACATATTGGATGCACAAGATTGGTTAAAAACCCTTATAGGATTAGAATAAGCCTAGGGAGGACGAAAATGACCTAAATGTTCAACCAATGACACAAAATGACACAAAATCACATATTGGATGCACAAGATTGGATAAAAACCTTAATTGGATTATAATAAGCCTAGGGAGGACGAAAATGACCTAAATGTTCAACCAATGACACAAAATGACACAAAATCACATATTGGATGCACAAGATTGGATAAAAACCTTAATTGGATTATAATAAGCCTAGGGAGGACGAAAATGACCTAAATGTTCAACCAATGACACAAAATCACATATTGGATGCACAAGATTGGTTAAAAACCCTAATTGGATTAGAATAAGCCTAGGGAGGACGAAAATGACCTAACTGTTCAACCAATGACACAAAATCACATATTGGATGCACAAGATTGGTTAAAAACCCTAATTGGATTAGAATAAGCCTAGGGAGGACGAAAATGACCTAAATGTTCAACCAATGACACAAAATGACACAAAATCACATATTGGATGCACAAGATTGTTTAAAAAGCCTAATTCGATTACAATAAGCCGAGCGAGGACGAAATTGACCTAATTGGATTACCAATGATACAAAATCACTTATTATATGCACAAGATTGGTTAAAAACCCTAATTGGATTAGAATAAGCCTAGGGAGGATGAAAATGACCTAAATGTTCAACTAGTGACCCAAAATGACAAAAAATCACATATTGGATGCACAAGATTGGTTAAAAACCCTAATTGAATTAGAATAAGCCTAGGGAGGATGAAAATGACCTAAGTGTGCAACCAATGACACAAAATGACACAAAATCACATATTGGATGCACAAGATTGGTTAAAAACCCTAATTGGATTAGAATAAGCCTAGGGAGGACGAAAATGACCTAAATGTTCAACCAATGACACAAAATGACACAAAATCACATATTGGATGCACAAGATTGGTTAAAAACCCTAACTGGATTAGAATAAGCATAGGGAGGACGAAAAAGACCTAAATGTTCAATCAATGACACAAAATCACATATTGGATGCACAAGATTGGTTAAAAACCCTAATTGGATTAGAATAAGCCTAGGGAGGACGAAAATGACCTAAATGTTCAACCAATGACACAAAATGACACAAAATCACATATTGGATGCACAAGATGGATTAAAAACCCTAATTGGATTAGAATAAGCCTAGGGAGGACGGAAATGACCTAAATGTTCAACCAATGTCACAAAATCACATATTGGATGCACAAGATTGGTTAAAAACCCTAATTGGATTAGAATAAGCGTACGGAGGACGAATATGACCTAAATGTTCAACCAATGACACAAAATGACACAAAATCACATATTGGATGCACAAGATTGGTTAAAAACCCTAACTGGATTAGAATAAGCCTAGGGAGGACGAAAAAGACCTAAATGTTCAACCAATGACACAAAATCACATATTGGATGCACAAGATTGGTTAAAAACCCTAATTGGATTAGAATAAGCATAGGGAGGACGAAAATGACCTAAATGTTCAACCAATGACACAAAATCACATATTGGATGCACAAGATGGATTAAAAACCCTAATTGGATTAGAATAAGCCTAGGGAGGACGAAAATGACCTAAATGTTCAACCAATGTCACAAAATCACATATTGGATGCAAAAGATTGGTTAAAAACCCTAATTGGATTAGAATAAGCGTACGGAGGACGAATATGACCTAAATGTTCAACCAATGACACAAAATGACACAAAATCACATATTGGAAGCATAAGATTGGTTAAAAACCCTAATTGGATTAGAATAAGCCTAGGGAGGACGAAAATGACCTAAATGTTCAACCAATGACACAAAATGACACAAAATCACATATTGGATGCACAAGATTGGTTAAAAACCCTAACTGGATTAGAATAAGCATAGGGAGGACGAAAAAGACCTAAATGTTCAATCAATGACACAAAATCACATATTGGATGCACAAGATTGGTTAAAAACCCTAATTGGATTAGAATAAGCCTAGGGAGGACGAAAATGACCTAAATGTTCAACCAATGACACAAAATGACACAAAATCACATATTGGATGCACAAGATGGATTAAAAACCCTAATTGGATTAGAAGAAGCCTAGGGAGGACGAAAATGACCTAAATGTTCAACCAATGTCACAAAATCACATATTGGATGCACAAGATTGGTTAAAAACCCTAATTGGATTACAATAAGCCTAGGGAGGACGAATATGACCTAAATGTTCAACCAATGACACTAAATGACACAAAATCACATATTGGATGCACAAAATTGGTTAAAAACCCTAACTGGATTAGAATAAGCCTAGGGAGGACGAAAAAGACCTAAATGTTCAACCAATGACACAAAATCACATATTGGATGCACAAGATTGGTTAAAAACCCTAATTGGATTAGAATAAGCCTTGGGAGGACGAAAATGACCTAAATGTTCAACCAATGACACAAAATGACACAAAATCACATATTGGATGCACAAGATGGATTAAAAACCCTAATTGGATTAGAATAAGCCTAGGGAGGACGAAAATGACCTAAATGTTCAACCAATGTCACAAAATCACATATTGGATGCACAAGATTGGTTAAAAACCCTAATTGGATTAGAATAAGCCTAGGGAGGATGAATATGACCTAAATGTTCAACCAATGACACAAAATCACATATTGGATGCACAAGATTGGTTAAAAACCCTAATTGGATTAGAATAAGCCTAGGGAGGACGAAAATGACCTAAATGATCAACCAATGACACAAAATGACACAAAATCACATATTGGATGCACAAGATGGATTAAAAACCCTAATTGGATTAGAATAAGCCTAGGGAGGACGAAAATGACCTAAATGTTCAACCAATGTCACAAAATCACATATTGGATGCACAAGATTGGTTAAAAACCCTAATTGGATTAGAATAAGCCTAGGGAGGATGAATATGACCTAAATGTTCAACCAATGACACAAAATGACACAAAATCACATATTGGAAGCACAAGATTGGTTAAAAACCGTAATTCGATTAGAATAAGCCTTGCGAGGACGAAAATGACCTAAATGTTCAACGAATGACACAAAATGACACAAAATCACATATTGGATGCACAAGATTGGTTAAAAACCCTAATTGGATTAGAATAAGCCTAGGGAGGACGAAAATGACCTAAATGTTCAACCAATGACACAAAATGACACAAAATCACATATTGGATGCACAAGATGGATTAAAAACCCTAATTGGATTAGAATAAGCCTAGGGAGGACGAAAATGACCTAAATGTTCAACCAATGTCACAAAATCACATATTGGATGCACAAGATTGGTTAAAAACCCTAATTGGATTAGAATAAGCGTACGGAGGACGAATATGACCTAAATGTTCAACCAATGACACAAAATCACATATTGGATGCACAAGATTGGTTAAAAACCCTAATTGGATTAGAATAAGCCTAGGGAGGACGAAAATGACCTAAATGTTCAACCAATGACACAAAATGACACAAAATCACATATTGGATGAACAAGATGGATTAAAAACCCTAATTGGATTAGAATAACCCTAGGGAGGACGAAAATGACCAAAATGTTCAACCAATGACACAAAATGACACAAAATCACATATTGGATGAACAAGATGGATTAAAAACCCTAATTGAATTAGAATAAGCCTAGGGAGGACGAAAATGACCTAAATGTTCAACCAATGACACAAAATGACACAAAATCACATATTGGACGCACAAGATTGGTTAAAAACCCTAATTGGATTACAATAAGCCTAGGGAGGACGAAAACGATCTAAATGTTCAACCAATGACACAAAATCACACAAAATCTCATATTGGATGCACAAGATTGGTTAAAAACCCTAATTGGAATAGAATAAGCCTAGGGAGGACGAAAATGACCTAAATGTTCAACCAATGACACAAAATCACATATTGGATGCACAAGATTGGTTAAAAACCCTAATTGGATTAGGATAAGCCTAGGGAGGACGAATATGACCTAAATGTTCAACCAATGACACAAAATGACACAAAATCACATATTGGATGCACAAGATTGGTTAAAAACCCTAATTGGATTAGAATAAGCCTAGGGAGGACGAAAATGACCTAAATGTTCAACCAATGACACAAAATGACACAAAATCACATATTGGATGCACAAGATTGGTTAAAAACCCTAATTGGATTAGAATAAGCCTAGGGAGGACGAAAATGACCTAAATGTTTAACCAATGACAGAAAATCACATATTGGATGCACAAGATTGGTTAAAAACCCTAATTGGATTAGAATAAGCCTAGGGAGGACGAAAATGACCTAAATGTTCAACCAATGACACAAAATCACATATTGTATGCACAAGATTGGTTAAAAACCCTAATTGGATTAAAAAGAGCCTAGGGAGGACGAATGACCTAAATGTTCAACCAATGACACAAAATGACACAAAATCACATATTGGATGCACAAGATTGGTTAAAAACCCTAATTGGATTAGAATAAGCCTAGGGAGGACGAAAATGACCTAAATGTTCAACCAATGACACAAAATGACACAAAATCACATATTGGATGCACAAGATTGTTTGAAAACCCTAATTGGATTAGAATAAGCCTAGGGAGGAAGAAAATGACCTAAATGTTCAACCAATGACATAAAATGACAAAACATCACATATTGGATGCACAAGATTGGTTAAAAACCCTAATTGGATTAGAATAAGCCTAAGGAGGACGAAAATAACCTAAATGTTCAAACAATGACACAAAATCACATATTGGATGCACAAGATTGGTTAAAAACCCTAATTGGATTAAAAAGAGCCTAGGGAGGACAAAAATGACCTAAATGTTCAACCAATGACACAAAATCACACAAAATCACACATTGGATGCACAAGATTGGTTAAAAACCTTAATTGGATTAGAATAAGCCTAGGGAGGACGAAAATGACCTAAATGTTCAACCAATGACACAAAATGACACAAAATCACATATTGGATGCACAAGATTGGTTAAAAACCCTAATTGGATTAGAATAAGCCTAGGGAGGACGAAAATGACCTAAATGATCAACCAATGACAGAAAATCACATATTGGATGCACAAGATTGGTTAAAAACACTAATTGGATTAGAATAGGTCTAGGGAGGACGAAAATGACCTAAATGTTAAACCAATGACACAAAATCACATATTAGATGCACAAGTTTGGTTAAAAACCCTAATTGGATTAGAATAAGCCTAGGGAGGACGAAAATGACCTAAATGTTCAACCAATGACACAAAATCACATATTGGATGCACAAGATTGGTTAAAAACCCTAATTGGATTAGAATATGCCTATCGAGGACGAAAATGACCTAAATGTTCAACCAATGACACAAAATGACACAAAATCACATATTGGATGCACAAGATTGGTTAAAAACCCTAATTGGATTAGAATAAGCCTAGGGAGGACGAAAATGACCTAAATGTTCAACCAATGACACAAAATGACACAAAATCACATATTGGATGCACAAGATTGGTTAAAAACCCTAATCGAATTAGAATAAGCCTAGGGAGGACGAAAATGACCTAAATGTTCAACTAATGACACAAAATCACATATTGGATGCACAAGATTGGTTAAAAACCCTAATTGGATTAGAATAAGTCTAGGGAGGACGAAAATGACCTAAATGTTCAACCAATGACACAAAATGACACAAAATCACATATTGGATGCACAAGATTGGTTAAAAACCCTAATTGGATTAGAATTAGCCTAGGGAGGACGAAAATGACCTAAATGTTCAACCGATGACAAAAAATGACTCAAAATCACATATTGGATGCACAAGATTGGTTAAAAACCCTAATATGATTAGAATAAGCCTAGGGAGGACGAAAATGACCTAAATGTTCAACCAATGACACAAAATGACACAAAATCACATATTGGATGCACAAGATTGGTTAAAAACCCTAATTGGATTAGAATAAGCCTAGGGAGGACGAAAATGACCTAAATGTTCAACCAATGACACAAAATGACACAAAATCACATATTGGATGCACAAGATGGATTAAAAACCCTAATTGGATTAGAATAAGCCTAGGGAGGACGGAAATGACCTAAATGTTCAACCAATGTCACAAAATCACATATTGGATGCACAAGATTGGTTAAAAACCCTAATTGGATTAGAATAAGCGTACGGAGGACGAATATGACCTAAATGTTCAACCAATGACACAAAATGACACAAAATCACATATTGGATGCACAAGATTGGTTAAAAACCCTAACTGGATTAGAATAAGCCTAGGGAGGACGAAAAAGACCTAAATGTTCAACCAATGACACAAAATCACATATTGGATGCACAAGATTGGTTAAAAACCCTAATTGGATTAGAATAAGCATAGGGAGGACGAAAATGACCTAAATGTTCAACCAATGACACAAAATCACATATTGGATGCACAAGATGGATTAAAAACCCTAATTGGATTAGAATAAGCCTAGGGAGGACGAAAATGACCTAAATGTTCAACCAATGTCACAAAATCACATATTGGATGCAAAAGATTGGTTAAAAACCCTAATTGGATTAGAATAAGCGTACGGAGGACGAATATGACCTAAATGTTCAACCAATGACACAAAATGACACAAAATCACATATTGGAAGCATAAGATTGGTTAAAAACCCTAATTGGATTAGAATAAGCCTAGGGAGGACGAAAATGACCTAAATGTTCAACCAATGACACAAAATGACACAAAATCACATATTGGATGCACAAGATTGGTTAAAAACCCTAACTAGATTAGAATAAGCATAGGGAGGACGAAAAAAGACCTAAATGTTCAACCAATGACACAAAATCACATATTGGATGCACAAGATTGGTTAAAAACCCTAATTGGATTAGAATAAGCCTAGGGAGGACGAAAATGACCTAAATGTTCAACCAATGACACAAAATGACACAAAATCACATATTGGATGAACAAGATGGATTAAAAACCCTAATTGGATTAGAATAAGCCTAGGGAGGACGAAAATGACCTAAATGTTCAACCAATGTCACAAAATCACATATTGGATGCACAAGATTGGTTAAAAACCCTAATTGGATTACAATAAGCCTAGGGAGGACGAATATGACCTAAATGTTCAACCAATGACACTAAATGACACAAAATCACATATTGGATGCACAAAATTGGTTAAAAACCCTAACTGGATTAGAATAAGCCTAGGGAGGACGAAAAAGACCTAAATGTTCAACCAATGACACAAAATCACATATTGGATGCACAAGATTGGTTAAAAACCCTAATTGGATTAGAATAAGCCTTGGGAGGACGAAAATGACCTAAATGTTCAACCAATGACACAAAATGACACAAAATCACATATTGGATGCACAAGATGGATTAAAAACCCTAATTGGATTAGAATAAGCCTAGGGAGGACGAAAATGACCTAAATGTTCAACCAATGACACAAAATCAAATATTGGATGCACAAGATTGGTTAAAAACCCTAATTGGATTAGAATAAGCCTAGGGAGGACGAAAATGACCAAAATGTTCAACCAATGACACAAAATGATACAAAATCACATATTGGATGCACCAGATGGATTAAAAACCCTAATTGGATTAGAATAAGCCTAGGGAGGACGAAAATGACCTAAATGTTCAACCAATGTCACAAAATCACATATTGGATGCACAAGATTGGTTAAAAACCCTAATTGGATTAGAATAAGCCTAGGGAGGATGAATATGACCTAAATGTTCAACCAATGACACAAAATGACACAAAATCACATATTGGAAGCACAAGATTGGTTAAAAACCCTAATTGGATTAGAATAAGCCTAGGGAGGACGAAAATCACCTAAACGTTCAACCAATGACACAAAATGACACAAAATCACATATTGGATGCACAAGATTGGTTAAAAACCCTAACTGGATTAGAATAAGCCTAGGGAGGACGAAAAAGACCTAAATGTTCAACCAATGACACAAAATCACATATTGGATGCACAAGATTGGTTAAAAACCCTAATTGGATTAGAAAAAGCATAGGGAGGACGAAAATGACCTAAATGTTCAACCAATGACACAAAATGACACAAAATCACATATTGGATGCACAAGATGGATTAAAAACCCTAATTGGATTAGAATAAGCCTAGGGAGGACGAAAATGACCTAAATGTTCAACCAATGTCACAAAATCACATATTGGATGCACAAGATTGGTTAAAAACCCTAATTGGATTAGAATAAGCCTAGGGAGGATGAATATGACCTAAATGTTCAACCAATGACACAAAATGACACAAAATCACATATTGGAAGCACAAGATTGGTTAAAAACCGTAATTCGATTAGAATAAGCCTTGCGAGGACGAAAATGACCTAAATGTTCAACGAATGACACAAAATGACACAAAATCACATATTGGATGCACAAGATTGGTTAAAAACCCTAATTGGATTAGAATAAGCCTAGGGAGGACGAAAATGACCTAAATGTTCAACCAATGACACAAAATGACACAAAATCACATATTGGATGCACAAGATGGATTAAAAACCCTAATTGGATTAGAATAAGCCTAGGGAGGACGAAAATGACCTAAATGTTCAACCAATGTCACAAAATCACATATTGGATGCACAAGATTGGTTAAAAACCCTAATTGGATTAGAATAAGCGTACGGAGGACGAATATGACCTAAATGTTCAACCAATGACACAAAATCACATATTGGATGCACAAGATTGGTTAAAAACCCTAATTGGATTAGAATAAGCCTAGGGAGGACGAAAATGACCTAAATGTTCAACCAATGACACAAAATGACACAAAATCACATATTGGATGAACAAGATGGATTAAAAACCCTAATTGGATTAGAATAACCCTAGGGAGGACGAAAATGACCAAAATGTTCAACCAATGACACAAAATGACACAAAATCACATATTGGATGAACAAGATGGATTAAAAACCCTAATTGAATTAGAATAAGCCTAGGGAGGACGAAAATGACCTAAATGTTCAACCAATGACACAAAATGCCACAAAATCACATATTGGACGCACAAGATTGGTTAAAAACCCTAATTGGATTACAATAAGCCTAGGGAGGACGAAAACGATCTAAATGTTCAACCAATGACACAAAATCACACAAAATCTCATATTGGATGCACAAGATTGGTTAAAAACCCTAATTGGATTAGAATAAGCCTAGGGAGGACGAAAATGACCTAAACATTCAACCAATGACACAAAATGACACAAAATCACATATTGGATGCACAAGATTGGTTAAAAACCCTAACTGGATTAGAATAAGCCTAGGGAGGACGAAAAAGACCTAAATGTTCAACCAATGACACAAAATCACATATTGGATGCACAAGATTGGTTAAAAACCCTAATTGGATTAGAATAAGCCTAGGGAGGACGAAAATGATCTAAATGTTCAACCAATGACACAAAATGACACAAAATCACATATTGGATGAACAAGATGGATTAAAAACCCTAATTGGATTAGAATAACCCTAGGGAGGACGAAAATGACCTAAATGTTCAACCAATATCACAAAATCACATATTGGATGCACAAGATTGGTTAAAAACCCTAATTGGATTAGAATAAGCCTAGGGAGGATGAATATGACCTAAATGTTCAACCAATGACACAAAATGACACAAAATCACATATTGGAAGCACAAGATT
>JBBPBQ010000008.1:17603853-17617042 GCA_037974755.1 Cicer yamashitae | reverse complement strand
AATGACACAAAATCACATATTGGATGAACAAGATGGATTAAAAACCCTAATTGGATTAGAATAACCCTAGGGAGGACGAAAATGACCTAAATGTTCAACCAATATCACAAAATCACATATTGGATGCACAAGATTGGTTAAAAACCCTAATTGGATTAGAATAAGCCTTTGGAGGACGAAAATGATCTAAATGTTCAACCAATGACACAAAATCACACAAAATCACATATTGGAAGCACAAGATTGGTTAAAAACCCTAATTGGATTAGAATAAGCCTAGCGAAGACGAAAATGACCTAAATGTTCAACCAATGACACAAAATGACAAAAAATCACATATTGGATGCACAAGATTGGTTAAAAACCCTAACTGGATTTGAATAAGCCTAGGGAGGACGAAAAAGACCTAAATGTTCAACCAATGACACAAAATCACATATTGGATGCACAAGATTGGTTAAAAACCCTAATTGGATTAGAATAAGCCTAGGGAGGACGAAAATGACCTAAATGTTCAACCAATGACACAAAATGATACAAATTCACATATTGGATGCACAATATTTGTTGAAAACCCTAATTGGATTAGAATAAGCCTTGGGAGGACGAAAATGACCTAAATGTTCAACCAATGACACAAAATGACACAAAATCAAATATTGGATGCACAAGATTGGTTAAAAACCCTAAATGGATTAGAATTAGCCTAGGGAGGACGAAAATGACCTAAATGTTCAACCAATGACACAAAATCACATATTGGATGCACAAGATTGGTTAAAAACCCTAATTGAATTAGAATAAGCCTAGGGAGGACGAAAATGACCTAAATGTTCAACCAATGACACAAAATGACACAAAATCACATATTGGATGCACAAGATTGGTTAAAAACCCTAATTGGATTAGAATAAGCCTAGGGAGGACGAAAATGACCTAAATGTTCAACCAATGACACAAAATGACACAAAATCAGATATTGGATGCACAAGATTGGTTAATAACCCTTATTGGATTAGAATAAGCCTAGGGAGGACGAAAATGACCTAAACGTTCAACCAATGACACAAAATGACACAAAATCACATATTAGATGCACAAGATTGGTTAAAAACCCTAATTGGGTTAGAATAAGCCTAGGGAGGACGAAAATGACCTAAACGTTCAACCAATGACACAAAATGACACAAAATCACATATTGGATGCACAAGATTGGTTAAAAACCCTAATTGGATTAGAATAAGCCTAGGGAGGACGAAATTGACCTAAATGTTCAACCAATGACACAAAATGACACAAAATAACATATTGGATGCACAAGATTGGTTAAAAACCCTAATTGGATTAGAATAAGCCTAGGGAGGACGAAAATGACCTAAACATTCAACCAATGACACAAAATGACACAAAATCACATATTGGATGCACAAGATTGGTTAAAAACCCTAACTGGATTAGAATAAGCCTAGGGAGGACGAAAAAGACCTAAATGTTCAACCAATGACACAAAATCACATATTGGATGCACAAGATTGGTTAAAAACCCTAATTGGATTAGAATAACCCTAGGGAGGACGAAAATGACCTAAATGTTCAACCAATGACACAAAATCACATATTGGATGCACAAGATTGGTTAAAAACCCTAATTGGATTAGAATAAGCCTAGGGAGGACGAAAATGACCTAAATGTTCAACCAATGACACAAAATGACACAAAATCACATATTGGATTAGAATAAACCTAGGGAGGACAAAAATGACCTAAATGATCAACCAATGACACAAAATCACATATTGGATGCACAAGATTGGTTAAAAACACTAATTGGATTAGAATAACTCTAGGGAGGACGAAAATGACCTAAATGTTCAACCAATGACACAAAATCACATATTGGATGCACAAGATTGGTTAAAAACCCTAATTGGATTAGAATAAGCCTAGGGAGGACGAAAATAACCTAAATGTTCAACCAATGACACAAAATGACACAAAATCACATATTGGATGCACAAGATTGGTTAAACACCACAATTGGATTAGAATAAGCCTAGGGAGGACGAAAATGACCTAAATGTTCAACCAATGACACAAAATGACACAAAATCACATATTGGATGCACAAGATTGGTTAAAAACCCTAATTGGATTAGAATAAGCCTAGGGAGGACGAAAATGACCTAAATGTTCAACAAATGACACAAAATGACACAAAATCACATATTGGATGGACAAGATTGGTTAAAAACCCTAATTGGATTAGAATAAGCCTAGGGAGGACGAAAATGACCTAAATGTTCAACCAATGACACAAAATGACACAAAATCACATATTGGATGCACAAGATTGGTTAAAAACCCTAACTGGATTAGAATAAGCATAGGGAGGACGAAAAAGACCTAAATGTTCAATCAATGACACAAAATCACATATTGGATGCACAAGATTGGTTAAAAACCCTAATTGGATTAGAATAAGCCTAGGGAGGACGAAAATGACCTAAATGTTCAACCAATGACACAAAATGACACAAAATCACATATTGGATGCACAAGATTGGTTAAAAACCCTAATTGGATTAGAATAAGCATAGCGAGGACGAAAATGACCTAAATGTTCAACCAATGATACAAAATCACATATGGGATGCACAAGATTGGTTAAAAACCCAAATTGGATTAGAATAAGCCTAGGGAGGACGAAAATGACCTAAATGTTCAACCAATGACACAAAATGACACAAAATCACATATTGGATGCACAAGATTGGTTAAAAACCCTAATTGGATTAGAATAAGTCTAGCGAGGACGAAAATGACCCAAATGTTCAACCAATGACACAAAATCACATATTGGATGCACAAGATTGGTTAAAAACCCTAATTGGATTAGAATAAGCCTAGGGAGGACGAAAATGACCTAAATGTTCAACCAATGACACAAAATGACACAAAATCACATATTGGATGCACAAGATTGGTTAAAAACCCTAATTGGATTAGAATAAGCCTAGGGAGGACGAAAATGACCTAAATGTTCAACCAATGACACAAAATGACACAAAATCACATATTGGATGCACAAGATTGGCTAAAAACCCTAATTGGATTAGAATAAGCCTATGGAGGACGAAAATGACCTAAATGTTCAACCAATGACACAAAATGACATATTGGGTGCAAAAGATTGGTTAAAAACCCTAACTGGATTGGAATAAGCCTAGGGAAGACGAAAATGACCTAAATGTTCAACCAATGACACAAAATCACATATTGGATGCACAAGATTGGTTAAAAACCCTAATTGGATTAGAATAAGCCTAGGGAGGACGAAAATGACCTAAATGTTCAACCAATGACACAAAATGACACAAAATCACATATTAGATGCACAAGATTGGTTAAAAATCTTAATTGGATTAGAATAAGCCTAGGGAGGACGAAAATGACCTAAATGTTCAACCAATGACACAAAATGACACAAAATCACATATTGGATGCACAAGATTGGTTAAAAACCTTAATTGGATTAGAATCAACCTAGGGAGGACGAAAATGACCTAAATGTTCAACCAATGACACAAAATGACACAAAATCACATATTGGATGCACAAGATTGGTTAAAAACCCTACATGGATTAGAATTAGCCTAGCAAGGCGAAAATGACCTAAATGTTCAACCAATGACACAAAATCACATATTGGATGCACAAGATTGGTTAAAAACCCTAATTGGATTAGAATAAGCCTAGGGAGGACGAAAATGACCTAAATGTTCAACCAATGACACAAAATGACACAAAATCACATATTGGATGCACAAGATTGGTTAGAAACCCTAATTGGATTAGAATTAGCCTAGCAAGGCGAAAATGACCTAAATGTTCAACCAATGACACAAAATCACATATTGGATGCACAAGATTGGTTAAAAACCCTAATTGGATTAGAATAAGCCTAGGGAGGACGAAAATGACCTAAATGTTCAACCAATGACACAAAATGGTACAAAATCACATATTGGATGCACAAGAATGGTTAAAAACCCTAATTGGATTAGAATAAGCCTAGGGAGGACGAAAATGACCTAAATGTTCAACCAATGACACAAAATCACACAAAATCACACATTGGATGCATAAGATTGGTTAAAAACCTTAATTGGATTAGAATAAGCCTAGGGAGGACGAAAATGACCTAAATGTTCAACCAATGACACAAAATGACACAAAATCACATATTGGATGCACAAGATTGGTTAAAAACACTAATTGGATTAGAATAAGCCTAGGGAGGACGAAAATGATCTAAATGTTCAACCAATGACACAAAATGACACAAAATCACATATTGGATGCACAAGATTGGTTAACAACCCTAACTGGATTAGAATAAGCCTAGGGAGGACGAAAATGACCTAAATGTTCCACCAATGAAACAAAATCACATATTGGATGCACAAGATTGTCTAAAAACCCTAATTGGATTATAATAAGCCTAGGGAGGACGAATATGACCTAAATGTTCAACCAATGACACAAAATGACACAAAATCACATATTGGATGAACAAGATGGATTAAAAACCCTAATTGGATTAGAATAAGCCTAGGGAGGACGAAAATGACCTAAATGTTCAACCAATATCACAAAATCACATATTGGATGCACAAGATTGGTTAAAAACCCTAATTGGATTAGAATAAGCCATTGGAGGACGAAAATGATCTAAATGTTCAACCAATGACACAAAATGACAAAAAATCACATATTGGATGCACAAGATTGGTTAAAAACCCTAATTGGATTAGAATAAGCCTAGGGAGGACGAAAAAGACCTAAATGTTCAACCAATGACACAAAATCACATATTGGATGCACAAGATTGGTTAAAAACCCTAATTGGATTAGAATAAGCCTAGGGAGGACGAAAATGACCTAAATGTTCAACCAATGACACAAAATGACACAAAATCACATATTGGATGCACAAGATTGGTTAAAAACCCTAATATGATTAGAATAAGCCTAGGGAGGATGAAAATGACCTAAATGTTCAACCAATGACACAAAATCACATATTGGATGCACAAGATTGGTTAAAAACCCTAATTGGATTAGAATAAGCCTAGGGAGGACGAAAATGACCTAAATGTTCAACCAATGACACAAAATGACACAAAATCACATATTGGATGCACAAGATTGGTTAAAAACCCTAATTGGATTAGAATATGCCTAGGGAGGACCAAAATGACCTAAATGTTCAACCAATGACACATAATGACACAAAATCACATATTGGATGCACAAGATTGGTTAAAAACCCTAATTGGATTAGAATAAGCCTAGGGAGGACGAAAATGACCTAAATGTTCAACCAATGACACAAAATGACACAAAATCACATATTGGATGCACAAGATTGGTTAAAAACCCTAATTGGATTAGAATAAGCCTAGGGAGGACGAAAATGACCTAAATGTTCAACCAATGACACAAAATGACACAAAATCACATATTGGTTGCACAAGATTGGTTAAAAAACCTAATTGGATTAGAATAAGCCTAGGGAGGACGAAAATGACCTAAATGTTCAACCAATGACACAAAATTACACAAAATCACATATTGGATGCACAAGATTGGTTAAAAACCCTAATTGGATTAGAATAAGCCTAGGGATGACGAAAATGACCTAAATGTTCAACCAATGACACAAAATGACATAAAATCACATATTGGATGCACAAGATTGGTTAAAAACCCTAATTGGATTAGAATAAGCCTAGGGAGGACGAAAATGACCTAAATGTTCAACCAATGACACAAAATGACACAAAATCACATATTGGATGCACAAGATTGGTTAAAAACCCTAATTAGATTAAAATAAGCCTAGCGAGGACGAAAATGACATAAATGTTCAACCAATGACACAAAATCACTTATTGGATGCACAAGATTGGTTAAAAACCCTAATTGGATTAGAATAAGCCTATGGAGGACGAAAATGACCTAAATGTTCAACCAATGACACAAAATGACACAAAATCACATATTGGATGCACAAGATTGGTTAAAAACCCTAATTGGATTAGAATAAGCCTATGGAGGACGAAAATGACCTAAATGTTCAACCAATGACCCAAAATGACACAAAATCACATATTGGATGCACAAGATTGGTTAAAAACCCTAATTGGATTAGAATAAGCCTAGGGAGGACGAAAATGACCTAAATGTTCAACCAATGACACAAAATGACACAAAATCACATATTGGATGCACAAGATGGATTAAAAACCCTAATTGGATTAGAATAAGCCTAGGGAGGACGAAAATGACCTAAATGTTCAACCAATGTCACAAAATCACATATTGGATGCACAAGATTGGTTAAAAACCCTAATTGAATTAGAATAAGCCTAGGGAGGATGAATATGACCTAAATGTTCAACCAATGACACAAAATGACACAAAATCACATATTGGAAGCACAAGATTGGTTAAAAACCGTAATTGGATTTGAATAAGCCTTGCGAGGACGAAAATGACCTAAATGTTCAACGAATGACACAAAATGACACAAAATCACATATTGGATGCACAAGATTGGTTAAAAACCCTAATTGGATTAGAAAAAGCCTAGGGAGGACGAAAATGACCTAAATGTTCAACCAATGACACAAAATGACACAAAATCACATATTGGATGCACAAGATGGATTAAAAACCCTAATTGGATTAGAATAAGCCTAGGGAGGACGAAAATGACCTAAATGTTCAACCAATGACACAAAATCACATATTGGATGCACAAGATTGGTTAAAAACCCTAATTGGATTAGAATAAGCCTAGGATGGACGAAAATGACCTAAATGTTCAACCAATGACACAAAATGACACAAAATCACATATTGGATGCACAAGATTGGTTAAAAACCCTAATTGGATTAGAATAAGCCTAGGGAGGACGAAAATGACCTAAATTTTCAACCAATGACACAAAATGACACAAAATCACATATTGGATTCACAAGATTGGTTAAAAACGCTAATTGGATTAGAATAACCCTAGGGAGGACGAAAATGACCTAATGTTAAACCAATGACACAAAATCACATATTGGATGCACAAGATTGGTTAGCAACCCTAATTGGATTAGAATAAGAATAAGGAGGACAAAAATGACCTAAATGTTCAACCAATGACACAAAATGACACAAAGTCACATATTGGATGCACAAGATTGGTTAAAAACCCTAATTGGTTTTGAATAAGCCTAGGGAGGACGAAAATGACCTAAATGTTCAACCAATGACACAAAATCACATATTGGATGCACAAGATTGGTTAAAAACCCTAATTGGATTAGAATAAGCCTAGGGAGGACGAAAATGACCTAAATGTTCAACCAATGACACAAAATGACACAAAATCACATATTGGATGCACAAGATTGGTTAAAAACCCTAATTGAATTAGATTAAGCCTAGGGAGGACAAAAATGACCTAAATGTTTAACCAATGACACAAAATCACATATTGGATGCACAAGATTGGTTAAAAACCCTAATTGGATTAGAATAAGCCTAGGGAGGCCGAAAATGACCTAAATGTTCAACCAATGACACAAAATGACACAAAATCACATATTGGATGCACAAGATTGGATAAAAACTCTAATTGGATTAGAATAAGCCTAGGGAGGACGAAAAAGACCTAAATGTTCAACCAATGACACAAAATCACATATTGGATGCACAAGATTGGTTAAAAACCCTAATTGGATTAGAATAAGCCTAGGGAGGACGAAAATGACCTAAATGTTCAACCAATGACACAAAAAGACACAAAATCACATATTGGATGCACAAGATTGGTTAAAAACCCTAATTGGATTAGAATAAGCCTAGGGAGGCAAGAATGACCTAAATGTTCAACCAATGACACAAAATCACATATTGGATGCACAAGATTGGTTAAAAACCCTAATTGGATTAGAATAAGCATAGGGAGGACGAAAATGACCTAAATGTTCAACCAATGACACAAAATGACACAAAATCACATATTGGATGCACAAGATGGATTAAAAACCCTAATTGGATTAGAATAAGCCTAGGGAGGACGAAAATGACCTAAATGTTCAACCAATGTCACAAAATCACATATTGGATGCACAAGATTGGTTAAAAACCCTAATTGGATTAGAATAAGCGTACGGAGGACGAATATGACCTAAATGTTCAACCAATGACACAAAATGACACAAAATCACATATTGGATGCACAAGATTGGTTAAAAACCCTAACTGGATTAGAATAAGCCTAGGGAGGACGAAAAAGACCTAAATGTTCAACCAATGACACAAAATCACATATTGGATGCACAAGATTGGTTAAAAACCCTAATTGGATTAGAATAAGCATAGGGAGGACGAAAATGACCTAAATGTTCAACCAATGACACAAAATTACACAAAATCACATAT
Source organism: Cicer yamashitae (assembly GCA_037974755.1). Classification (NCBI taxonomy): domain Eukaryota; kingdom Viridiplantae; phylum Streptophyta; class Magnoliopsida; order Fabales; family Fabaceae; genus Cicer; species Cicer yamashitae. The sequence goes on along the minus strand of JBBPBQ010000008.1, from coordinate 17,608,537 downwards.
TGGATGCACAAGATTGGTTAAAAACCCTAATTGGATTAGAATAAGCCTAGGGAGGACGAAAATGACCTAAATGGTCAACCAATAACACAAAATGACACAAAATCAAATATTGGATGCACAAGATTGGTTAAAAACCCTAATTGGATTAGAATAAGCCTAGGGAGGACGAAAATGACCTAAATGTTCAACCAATGACACAAAATGACACAAAATCACATATTGGATGCACAAGATTGGTTAAAAACCCTAATTGGATTAGAATAAGCCTAGGGAGGACGAAAATGACCTAAATGTTCAACCAATGACACAAAATGACACAAAATCACATTTGGATGCACAAGATTGGTTAAAAACCCTAATTGGATTAGAAAAAGCCTTGGGAGGACGAAAATGATCTAAATGTTCAACCAATGACACAAAATGACACAAAATCACATATTGGATGCACAAGATTGGTTAAAAACACTAATTGGATTAGAATAAGCCTAGGGAGGACGAAAATGATCTAAATGTTCAACCAATGACACAAAATGACACAAAATCACATATTGGATGCACAAGATTGGTTAACAACCCTAACTGGATTAGAATAAGCCTAGGGAGGACGAAAATGACCTAAATGTTCCACCAATGAAACAAAATCACATATTGGATGCACAAGATTGTCTAAAAACCCTAATTGGATTATAATAAGCCTAGGGAGGACGAATATGACCTAAATGTTCAACCAATGACACAAAATGACACAAAATCACATATTGGATGAACAAGATGGATTAAAAACCCTAATTGGATTAGAATAAGCCTAGGGAGGACGAAAATGACCTAAATGTTCAACCAATATCACAAAATCACATATTGGATGCACAAGATTGGTTAAAAACCCTAATTGGATTAGAATAAGCCATTGGAGGACGAAAATGATCTAAATGTTCAACCAATGACACAAAATGACAAAAAATCACATATTGGATGCACAAGATTGGTTAAAAACCCTAATTGGATTAGAATAAGCCTAGGGAGGACGAAAAAGACCTAAATGTTCAACCAATGACACAAAATCACATATTGGATGCACAAGATTGGTTAAAAACCCTAATTGGATTAGAATAAGCCTAGGGAGGACGAAAATGACCTAAATGTTCAACCAATGACACAAAATGACACAAAATCACATATTGGATGCACAAGATTGGTTAAAAACCCTAATTGGATTAGAATAACTCTAGGGAGGACGAAAATGACCTAAATGTTCAACCAATGACACAAAATCACATATTGGATGCACAAGATTGGTTAAAAACCCTAATTGGATTAGAATAAGCCTAGGGAGGACGAAAATGACCTAAATGTCCAACCAATGACACAAAATCACATATTGGATGCACAAGATTGGTTAAAAACCTTAATTGGATTAGAATAAGCCTAGGGAGGACGAAAATGACCAAAATGTTTAACCAATGACACAAAATCACATATTGGATGCACAAGATTGGTTAAAAACCCTAATTGGATTAGAATAAGACTAGGGAGGACGAAAATGACATAAATGTTCAACCAATGACACAAAATGACACAAAATCGCATATTAGATGCAAAAGATTGGTTAAAAACCCTAATTGGATTAGAATAAGCCTAGGGAGGACGAAAATGACCTAAATGTTCAACCAATGACACAAAATCACACAAAATCACATATTAGATGCAAAAGATTGGTTAAAAACCCTAATTGGATTAGAATAAGCCTAGGGAGGACGAAAATGACCTAAATGTTCAACCAATGACACAAAATGACACAAAATCACATATTGGATGCACAAGATTGGTTAAAAACCCTAATTGGATTAGAATAAGCCTAGGGAGGACGAAAATGACCTAAATGTTCAACCAATGACACAAAATCACATATTGGATGCACAAGATTGGTTAAAAACCCTCATTGGATTAGAATAAGCCTAGGGAGGACGAAAATGACCTAAATGTTCAACCAATGACACAAAATCACATATTGGATGCACAAGATTGGTTAAAAACCCTAATTGGATTAGAATAAGCCTAGGGAGGACGAAAATGACCTAAATGTTCAACCAATGACACAAAATGACACAAAATCACATATTGGTTGCACAAGATTGGTTAAAAACCCTAATTGGATTAGAATAAGCCTAGGGAGGACGAAAATGACCTAAATGTTCAAACAATGACACAAAATTACACAAAATCACATATTGGATGCACAAGATTGGTTAAAAACCCTAATTGGATTAGAATAAGCCTAGGGAGGACGAAAATGACCTAAATGTTCAACCAATGACACAAAATGACACAAAATCACATATTGGATGCACAAGATTGGTTAAAAACCCTAATTGGATTAGAATAAACCTAGGGAGGACGAAAATGACCTAAATGTTCAACCAATGACACAAAATGGCAAAAAATCACATATTGGATGCACAAGATTGGTTAAAAACCCTAATTGGATTAGAATAAGCCTAGGGAGGACGAAAATGACCTAAATGTTCAACCAATGACACAAAATGACACAAAATCACATATTGGATGCACAAGATTGGTTAAAAACGCTAATTGGATTAGGATAAGCCTAGGGAGGACGAAAATGATCTAAATGTTCAACCAATGACACAAAATGACACAAAATCACATATTGGATGCACAAGATTGGTTAACAACCCTAACTGGATTAGAATAAGCCTAGGGAGGACGAAAATGACCTAAATGTTCAACCAATGACACAAAATCACATATTGGATGCACAAGATTGGTTAAAAACCCTAACTGGATTAGAATAAGCCTAGGGAGGACGAAAAAGACCTAAATGTTCAACCAATGACACAAAATCACATATTGGAAGCACAAGATTGGTTAAAAACCCTAATTGGATTAGAATAAGCCTAGAGAGGACGAAAATGACCTAAATGTTCAACCAATGACACAAAATGACACAAAATCACATATTGGATGCACAAGATTGGTTAAAAACCCTAACTGGATTAGAATAAGCCTAGGGAGGACGAAAAAGACCTAAATGTTCAACCAATGACACAAAATCACATATTGGATGCACAAGATTGGTTAAAAACCCTAATTGGATTAGAATAAGCGTAGGGAGGACGAATATGACCTAAATGTTCAACCAATGACACAAAATGACACAAAATCACATATTGGAAGCACAAGATAGGTTAAAAACCCTAATTGGATTAGAATAAGCCTAGGGAGGACGAAAATGACCTAAATGTTCAACCAATGACACAAAATCACATATTGGATGCACAAGATTGGTTAAAAACCCTAATTGGATTAGAATAAGCCTAGGGAGGACGAAAATGATCTAAATGTCCAACCAATGACACAAAATGACACAAAATCACATATTGGATGCACAAGATGGATTAAAAACCCTAATTGGATTAGAATAAGCCTAGGGAGGACGAAAATGACCTAAATGTTCAACCAATGTCACAAAATCACATATTGGATGCACAAGATTGGTTAAAAACCCTAATTGGATTAGAATAAGCGTAGGGAGGACGAATATGACCTAAATGTTCAACCAATGACACAAAATGACACAAAATCACATATTGGAAGCACAAGATAGGTTAAAAACCCTAATTGGATTAGAATAAGACTAGGGAGGACGAAAATGACCTAAATGTTCAACCAATGACACAAAATGACACAAAATCACATATTGGATGCACAAGATTGGTTAAAAACCCTAACTGGATTAGAATAAGCCTAGGGAGGACGAAAAAGACCTAAATGTTCAACCAATGACACAAAATCACATATTGGATGCACAAGATTGGTTAAAAACCCTAAGTGGACTAGAATAAGCCTAGGGAGGACGAAAATGACCTAAATGTTCAACCAATGACACAAAATGACACAAAATCACATATTGGATGCACAAGATGGATTAAAAACCCTAATTGGATTAGAATAAGCCTAGGGAGGACGAAAATGACCTAAATGTTCAACCAATGTCACAAAATCACATATTGGATGCACGAGATTGGTTAAAAACCCTAATTGGATTAGAATAAGCCTAGGGAGGATGAATATGACCTAAATGTTCAACCAATGACACAAAATGACACAAAATCACATATTGGAAGCACAAGATTGGTTAAAAACCCTAATTGGATTAGAATAAGCCTAGCGAAGACGAAAATGACCTAAATGTTCAACCAATGACACAAAATGACACAAAATCACATATTGGATGCACAAGATTGGTTAAAAACCCTAACTGGATTAGAATAAGCCTAGGGAGGACGAAAAAGACCTAAATGTTCAACCAATGACACAAAATCACATATTGGATGCACAAGATTGGTTAAAAACCCTAATTGGATTAGAATAAGCCTAGGGAGGACGAAAATGATCTAAATGTTCAACCAATGACACAAAATGACACAAAATCACATATTGGATGAACAAGATGGATTAAAAACCCTAATTGGATTAGAATAACCCTAGGGAGGACGAAAATGACCTAAATGTTCAACCAATATCACAAAATCACATATTGGATGCACAAGATTGGTTAAAAACCCTAATTGGATTAGAATAAGCCTAGGGAGGATGAATATGACCTAAATGTTCAACCAATGACACAAAATGACACAAAATCACATATTGGAAGCACAAGATT
>JBBPBQ010000008.1:17575260-17603843 GCA_037974755.1 Cicer yamashitae | reverse complement strand
AATGACACAAAATCACATATTGGATGAACAAGATGGATTAAAAACCCTAATTGGATTAGAATAACCCTAGGGAGGACGAAAATGACCTAAATGTTCAACCAATATCACAAAATCACATATTGGATGCACAAGATTGGTTAAAAACCCTAATTGGATTAGAATAAGCCTTTGGAGGACGAAAATGATCTAAATGTTCAACCAATGACACAAAATCACACAAAATCACATATTGGAAGCACAAGATTGGTTAAAAACCCTAATTGGATTAGAATAAGCCTAGCGAAGACGAAAATGACCTAAATGTTCAACCAATGACACAAAATGACACAAAATCACATATTGGATGCACAAGATTGGTTAAAAACCCTAACTGGATTAGAATAAGCCTAGGGAGGACGAAAAAGACCTAAATGTTCAACCAATGACACAAAATCACATATTGGATGCACAAGATTGGTTAAAAACCCTAAGTGGACTAGAATAAGCCTAGGGAGGACGAAAATGACCTAAATGTTCAATCAATGACACAAAATCACATATTGGATGCACAAGATGGATTGAAAACCCTAATTGGATTAGAATAAGCCTAGGGAGGACGAAAATGACCTAAATGTTCAACCAATGTCACAAAATCACATATTGGATGCACAAGATTGGTTAAAAACCCTAATTGGATTAGAATAAGCCTAGGGAGGATGAATATGACCTAAATGTTCAACCAATGACACAAAATGACACAAAATCACATATTGGATGCACAAGATGGATTAAAAACCCTAATTGGATTAGAATAAGCCTAGGGAGGACGAAAATGACCTAAATGTTCAACCAATGTCACAAAATCACATATTGGATGCACAAGATTGGTTAAAAACCCTAATTGGATTAGAATAAGCCTAGGGAGGATGAATATGACCTAAATGTTCAACCAATGACACAAAATCACATATTGGATGCACAAGATTGGTTAAAAACCCTAATTGGATTAGAATAAGCCTAGGGAGGACGAAAATGACCTAAATGTTCAACCAATGACACAAAATGACACAAAATCACATATTGGATGCACAAGATGGATTAAAAACCCTAATTGGATTAGAATAAGCCTAGGGAGGACGGAAATGACCTAAATGTTCAACCAATGTCACAAAATCACATATTGGATGCACAAGATTGGTTAAAAACCCTAATTGGATTAGAATAAGCGTACGGAGGACGAATATGACCTAAATGTTCAACCAATGACACAAAATGACACAAAATCACATATTGGATGCACAAGATTGGTTAAAAACCCTAACTGGATTAGAATAAGCCTAGGGAGGACGAAAAAGACCTAAATGTTCAACCAATGACACAAAATCACATATTGGATGCACAAGATTGGTTAAAAACCCTAATTGGATTAGAATAAGCATAGGGAGGACGAAAATGACCTAAATGTTCAACCAATGACACAAAATTACACAAAATCACATATTGGATGCACAAGATTGGTTAAAAACCCTAATTGGATTAGAATAAGCCTAGGGAGGACGAAAATGACCTAAATGTTCAACCAACGACACAAAATCACATATTGGATGCACAAGATTGGTTAAAAACCCTAATTGGATTAGAATAAGCCTAGGGAGGACGAAAATGACCTAAATGTTCAACCAATGACACAAAATCACATATTGGATGCACAAGATTGGTTAAAAACCCTAATTGGATTAGAATAAGCCTAGGGAGGACGAAAATGACCTAAATGTTCAACCAATGACACAAAATCACATATTGGAAGCACAAGATTGGTTAAAAACCCTAATTGGATTAGAATAAGTCTAGGTAGGACGAAAATGACCTATATGTTAAACCAATGACCCAAAATGACACAAAATCACATATTGGATGCACAAGATTGGTTAAAAACCATAATTGGATTAGAATAAGGCTAGGGAGGACGAAAATGACCTAAATGTTCAACCAATGGTACAAAATCACATATTGGATGCACAAGATTGGTTAAAAACCCTAATTGGATTAGGATAAGCCTAGGGAGGACGAAAATGACCTAAATGTTCAACCAATGACACAAAATGACACAAAATCACATATTGGATGCACAAGATTGGTTAAAAACCCTAATTGGATTAGAATAAGCCTAGGGAGGACGAAAATGACCTAAATGTTCAACCAATGACACAAAATGACACAAAATCACATATTGGATGCACAAGATTGGTTAAAACCATAATTGGATTAGAATAAGCCTAGGGAGGACGAAAATGACCTAAATGTTCAACCAATGACACAAAATCAGATATTGGATGCACAAGATTGGCTAAAAACCCTAATTGGATTATAATAAGCCTAGGGAGGACGAAAATGACCTAAATGTTCAACCAATGACACAAAATCACATATTGGATGCACAAGATTGGTTAAAAACCCTAATTGGATTAGAATAAGCCTAGGGAGGGCGAAAATGACCTAAATGTTCAACCAATGACACAAAATGACACAAAATCACATATTGGATGCACAAGATTGGTTTAAGACCCTAATTGGATTAGAATAAGCCTTGGGAGGACGAAAATGACCTAAATGTTCAATCAATGACACAAAATGACACAAAATCACATATTGGATGCACAAAATTGGTTTAAAACCCTAATTGGATTGGAATAAGCCTAGGGAGGACGAAAATGACCTAAATGTTCAACCAATGACACAAAATCACATATTGGATGCACAAGATTGGTTAAAAACCCTAATTGGATTAGAATAAGCCTAGGGAGGGCGAAAATGACCTAAATGTTCAACCAATGACACAAAATGACACAAAATCACATATTGGATGCACAAGATTGGTTAAAAACCCTAATTGGATTAGGATAAGCCTAGGGAGGACGAAAATGACCTAAATGTTCAACCAATGACACAAAATGACATAAAATCACATATTGGATGCACAAGATTGGTTAAAAACCCTAATTGGATTAGAATAAGCCTAGGGAGGACGAAAATGACCTTAATATTCAACCAATGACACAAAATCACATATTGGATGCACAAGATTGGTTAAAAACCCTAATAGGATTAGAATAAGCCTAGGGAGGACGAAAATGACCTAAATGTTCAACCAATGACACAAAATCACATATTGGATGCACAAGATTGGTTAAAAACCCTAATTGGATTAGAATAAGCCTAGGGAGGACGAAAATGACCTAAATGTTCAACCAATGACACAAAATGACACAAAATCACATATTGGATGCACAAGATTGGTTAAAAACCCTAATTGGATTAGAATAAGCCTAGGGAGGACGAAAATGATCTAAACGATCAACCAATGACACAAAATCACATATTGGAAGCACAAGATTGGTTAAAAACACTAATTGGATTAGAATAACTCTAGGGAGGACGAAAATGACCTAAATGTTCAACCAATGACACAAAATCACATATTGGATGCACAAGACTGGTTAAAAACCCTAATTGGATTAGAATAAGCCTAGGGAGGACGAAAATGACCTAAATGTTCAACCAATGACACAAAATCACATATTGGATGCACAAGATTGGTTAAAAACCCTAATTGGATTAGAATAAGGCTATGGAGGACGAAAATGATCTATATGTTCAACCAACGACACAAAATGACACAAAATCACATACTGGATGCACAAGATTGGTTAAAAACCCTAATTGGATTAGAATAAGCCTAGGGAGGACGAAAATGACCTAAATGTTCAACCAATGACACAAAATCACATATTGGATGCACAAGATTGGTTAAAAACCCTAATTGGATTAGAATAAGCCTAGGGAGGACGAAAATGACCTAAATGTTCAACCAATGACACAAAATGACAGAAAATCACATATTGGATGCACAAGATTGGTTAAAAACCCTAATTGGATTATAATAAGCCTAGGGAGGACGAAAATGACCTAAATGTTCAACCAATGACACAAAATCACATATTGGATGCACAAGATTGGTTAAAAACCCTAATTGGATTAGAATAAGCCTAGGGAGGACGAAAATGACCTAAATGTTCAACCAATGACACAAAATGACACAAAATCACATATTTGATGCACAAGATTGGTTAAAAACCCTAATTGGATTAGCATAATCCTAGGGAGGACAAAAATGACCTCAATGTTCAACCAATGACACAAAATAACATATTGGATGCACAAGATTGGTTAAAAACCCTAATTGGATTAGAATAAGCCTAGGGAGGACGAAAATGACCTAAATGTTCAACCAATGACACAAAATCACATATTGGATGCACAAGTTTGGTTAAAAACCCTAATTGGATTAGAATAAGCCTTGGGAGGACGAAAATGACCTAAATGTTCAACCAATGACACAAAATCACATATTGGATGCACAAGATTGGTTAAAAACCCTAATTGGATTAGAATAAGCCTAGGGAGGACGAAAATGACCTAAATGTTCAACCAATGACACAAAATGACACAAAATCACATATTGGATGCACAAGATTGGTTAAAAATCTTAATTGGATTAGAATAAGCCTAGGGAGGACGAAAATGACCTAAATGTTCAACCAATGACACAAAATGACACAAAATCACATATTGGATGCACAAGATTGGTTAAAAACCCTAATTGGATTAGAATAAGCCTAGGGAGGAAAAAAATGACCTAAATGTTCAACCAATGACACAAAATCACATATTGGATGCACAAGATTGGTTAAAAACCCTAATTGGATTAGAATAAGCCTAGGGAGGACGAAAATGACCTAAATGTTCAACCAATGACACAAAATGACACAAAATCACATATTGGATGCACATGATTGGTTAAAAACCGTAATTGCATTAGAATAAGCCTAGGGAGGACGAAAATGACCTAAATGTTCAACCAATGACACAAAATGACACAAAATCACATATTGGATGCACAAGATTGGTTAAAAACCCTAATTGGATTAGAATAAGCCTAGGGAGGACGAAAATGACCTAAATAATCAACCAATGACACAAAATCACATATTGGATGCACAAGATTGGTTAAAAACCCTAATTGGATTAGAATAAGCCTAGGGAGGACGAAAATGACCTAAATGTTCAACCAATGACACAAAATGACACAAAATCACATATTGGATGCACAAGATTGGTTAAAACCCCTAGTTGGATTAGAATAAGCCTAGGAAGGAAGAAAATGACCTAAATGTTCAACCAATGACACAAAATGACACAAAATCACATATTGGATGCACAAGATTGGTTAAAAAACCTAATTGGATTACAATAAGCCTAGGGAGGACGAAAATGACCTAAATGTTCAACCAATGACACAAAATCACATATTGGATGCACAAGATTGGTTAAAAACCCTAATTGGATTAGAATAAGCCTAGGGAGGACGAAAATGACCTAAATGTTTAACCAAAGACAGAAAATGACACAAAATTCATATTGGATGCACAAGATTGGTTAAAAACCCTAATTGGATTAGAATAAGCCTAGGGAGGACGAAAATGACCTAAATGTTCAACCAATGACACAAAATCACATATTGGATGCACAAGATTGGTTAAAAACCCTAATTGGATTAGAATACGCCTAGGGAGGACGAAAATGACCGAACTGTTCAACCAATGACACAAAATCACATATTGGATGCACAAGATTGGTTAAAAACCCTAATTGGATTAGAATAAGCCTAGGGAGGACGAAAATGACCTAAATGTTCAACCAATGACACAAAATGACACAAAATCACATATTGGATGCACAAGATTGGTTAAAAACCCTAATTGGATTAGAATAAGCCTAGGGAGGACGAAAATGACCTAAATGTTCAACCAATGACACAAAATGACACAAAATCACATATTGGATGCACAAGATTGGTTAAAAACCTTAATTGGATTAGAATAAGCCTAGGGAGGACGAATATGACCTAAATGTTCAACCAATGACACAAAATGACACAAAATCACATATTGGATGCACAAGATTGGTTAAAAACCCTAATTGGATTAGAATAAGCCTAGGGAGGACGAAAATGACCTAAATGTTCAACCAATGACACAAAATGACACAAAATCACATATTGGATGCACAAATTGGTTGAAAACCCTAATTGGATTAGAATAAGCCTAGGGAGGACGAAAACGACCTAAATGTTCAACTGATGACACAAAATGACACAAAATCACATATTGGATGCACAAGATTGGTTAAAAACCCTAATTGGATTAGAATAAGCCTAGGGAGGACGAAAATGACCTAAATGTTCAACCAATGACACAAAATGACACAAAATCACATATTGGATGCACAAGATTGGTTAAAAACCCTAATTGGATTAGAATAAGCCTAGGAGGACGAAAATGAACTAAAAGTTTAGCCAATGACACAAAATGACACAAAATCACATATTGGATGCACAAGATTGGTTAAAAACCCTAATTGGATTAGAATAAGCCTAGGGAGGACGAAAATGACCTAAATGTTCAACCAATGACACAAAATCACATATTGGATGCACAAGATTGGTTAAAAACCCTAATTGGATTAGAATAAGCCTAGGGAGGACGAAAATGACCTAAATGTTCAACCAATGACATAAAATGACACAAAATCACATATTGCATGCACAAGATTGGTTAAAAACCTTAATTGGATTAGAATAAGCCTAGGGAGGACGAAAATGACCTAAATGTTCAACCAATGACACAAAATCACATATTGGATGCACAAGATTGGTTAAAAACCCTAATTGGATTAGAATAAGCCTAGGGAGGACAAAAATGACCTAAATGTTCGACCAATGACACAAAATGACACAAAATCACATATTGGATGCACAAGATTGGTTAAAAACCCTAATTGGATTAGAATTAGCCTAGGGAGGACGAAAATGACCTAAATGTTCAACCAATGACACAAAATCACATATTGGATGCACAAGATTGGTTAAAAACCCTAATTGGATTAGAATAAGCCTAGGGAGGACGAAAATGACCTAAATGTTCAACCAATGACACAAAATGACACAAAATCACATATTGGATGCACAAGGATGGTTAAAAACCCTAATTGGATTAGAATAAGCCTAGGGAGGACGAAAATGACCTAAATGTTCAACCAATGACACAAAATGACACAAAATCACATATTGGATGCACAAGATTGGTTAAAAACCTTAATTGGATTAGAATAAGCCTAGGGAGGACGAAAATGACCTAAATGTTCAACCAATGACACAAAATGACACAAAATGACACAAAATCACATATTGGATGCACAAGATTGGTTAAAAACCCTAATTGGATTAGAATAAGCCTAGGGAGGACGAAAATGACCTAAATGATCAACCAATGACACAAAATCATATATTGGATGCACAAGATTGGTTAAAAACCCTAATTGGATTAGAATAAGCCTAGGGAGGACGAAAATGACCTAAATGTTCAACCAATGACACAAAATCATATATTGGATGCACAAGATTGGTTGAAAACCCTAATTGGATTAGAATAAGCCAAGGGAGGATGAAAATGACCTAAATGTTCAACCAATGACACAAAATGACACAAAATCACATATTAGATGCACAAGATTGGTTAAAAACCCTAATTGGATTAGAATAAGCCTAGGGAGGACGAAAAAGACCTAAATGTTCAACCAATGACACAAAATCACATATTGGATGCACAAGATTGGTTAAAAACCCTAATTGGATTAGAATAAGCCTAGGGAGGACGAAAATGACCTAAATGATCAACCAATGACACAAAATCATATATTGGATGCACAAGATTGGTTAAAAACCCTAATTGGATTAGAATAAGCCAAGGGAGGATGAAAATGACCTAAATGTTCAACCAATGACACAAAATGACACAAAATCACATATTAGATGCACAAGATTGGTTAAAAACCCTAATTGGATTAGAATAAGCCTAGGGAGGACGAAAAAGACCTAAATGTTCAACCAATGACACAAAATCACATATTGGATGCACAAGATTGGTTAAAAACCCTAATTGGATTAGAATAAGCCTAGGGAGGACGAAAATGACCTAAATGTTCAACCAATGACACAAAATGACACAAAATCACATATTGGATGCACAAGATTGGTTAACAACCCTAACTGGATTAGAATAAGCCTAGGGAGGACGAAAATGACCTAAATGTTCAACCAATGACACAAAATCACATATTGGATGCACAAGATTGGTTAAAAACCCTAATTGGATTAGAATAAGCCATTGGAGGACGAAAATGATCTAAATGTTCAACCAATGACACAAAATGACAAAAAATCACATATTGGATGCACAAGATTGGTTAAAAACCCTAATTGGATTAGAATAAGCCTAGGGAGGACGAAAAAGACCTAAATGTTCAACCAATGACACAAAATCACATATTGGATGCACAAGATTGGTTAAAAACCCTAATTGGATTAGAATAAGCCTAGGGAGGACGAAAATGACCTAAATGTTCAACCAATGACACAAAATGACACAAAATCACATATTGGATGCACAAGATTGGTTAAAAACCCTAATTGGATTAGAATAACTCTAGGGAGGACGAAAATGACCTAAATGTTCAACCAATGACACAAAATCACATATTGGATGCACAAGATTGGTTAAAAACCCTAATTGGATTAGAATAAGCCTAGGGAGGACGAAAATGACCTAAATGTCCAACCAATGACACAAAATCACATATTGGATGCACAAGATTGGTTAAAAACCTTAATTGGATTAGAATAAGCCTAGGGAGGACGAAAATGACCAAAATGTTTAACCAATGACACAAAATCACATATTGGATGCACAAGATTGGTTAAAAACCCTAATTGGATTAGAATAAGACTAGGGAGGACGAAAATGACATAAATGTTCAACCAATGACACAAAATGACACAAAATCGCATATTAGATGCAAAAGATTGGTTAAAAACCCTAATTGGATTAGAATAAGCCTAGGGAGGACGAAAATGACCTAAATGTTCAACCAATGACACAAAATCACACAAAATCACATATTAGATGCAAAAGATTGGTTAAAAACCCTAATTGGATTAGAATAAGCCTAGGGAGGACGAAAATGACCTAAATGTTCAACCAATGACACAAAATGACACAAAATCACATATTGGATGCACAAGATTGGTTAAAAACCCTAATTGGATTAGAATAAGCCTAGGGAGGACGAAAATGACCTAAATGTTCAACCAATGACACAAAATCACATATTGGATGCACAAGATTGGTTAAAAACCCTCATTGGATTAGAATAAGCCTAGGGAGGACGAAAATGACCTAAATGTTCAACCAATGACACAAAATCACATATTGGATGCACAAGATTGGTTAAAAACCCTAATTGGATTAGAATAAGCCTAGGGAGGACGAAAATGACCTAAATGTTCAACCAATGACACAAAATGACACAAAATCACATATTGGATGCACAAGAAGGATTAAAAACCCTAATTGGATTAGAATAAGCCTAGGGAGGACGAAAATGACCTAAATGTTCAACCAATATCACAAAATCACATATTGGATGCACAAGATTGGTTAAAAACCCTAATTGGATTAGAATAAGCCTTTGGAGGACGAAACTGATCTAAATGTTCAACCAATGAAACAAAATGACACAAAATCACATATTGGATGCACAAGATTGGTTAAAAACCCTGATTGGATTAGAATAAGCCTAGGGAGGACGAAAATGACCTAAATGTTCAACCATGGACATAAAATGACAAAAAATCACATATTGGATGCACAAGATTGGTTAAAAACCCTAATTGGATTAGAATATGCCTAGGGAGGACGAAAATGACCTAAATGTTCAACCAATGACACAAAATGACACAAAATCACATATTGGATGCACAAGATTGGTTAAAAACCCTAATTGGATTAGAATAAGCATAGGGAGCACGAAAATGACGTAAATGTTCAACCAATGACACAAAATCACATATTGGATGCTCAAGATTGGTTAAAAACCCTAATTGGATTAGAATAAGCCTAGGGAGGACGAAAATGACCTAAATATTCAACCAATGACACAAAATCACATATTGGATGCACAAGATTGGTTAAAAACCCTAATTGGATTAGAATAAGCCTTTGGAGGACGAAAATGATCTAAATGTTCAACCAATGAAACAAAATGACACAAAATCACATATTGGATGCACAAGATTGGTTAAAAACCCTAATTGGATTAGAATAAGCCTAGGGAGGACGAAAATGACCTAAATGTTCAACCAATGACACAAAATCACACATTGGATGCACAAGATTGGTTAAAAACCCTAATTGGATTAGAATAAGCCTTTGGAGGACAAAAATGATCTAAATGTTCAACAAATGAAACAAAATGACACAAAATCACATATTGGATGCACAAGATTGGTTAAAAACCCTGATTGGATTAGAATAAGCCTAGGGAGGACGAAAATGACCTAAATGTTCAACCAATGACACAAAATGACACAAAATCACATATTGGATGCACAAGATTGGTTAAAAACCCTAATTGGATTAGAATACGACTAGGGAAGACGAAAATGACCTAAATGTTCAACCAATGAAACAAAATCACATATTGGATGCACAAGATTGGTTAAAAACCCTAATTGGATTAGAATAAGCCTAGGGAGGACGAAAATGACCTAAATGTTCAACCAATGACACAAAATCACATATTGGATGCACAAGATTGGTTGAAAACCATAATTGGATTAGAATAAGCCTAGGTAGGACGAAAATGACCTAAATGTTCAACCAATGACACAAAATGACACAAAATCACATTTTGGATGCACAAGATTGGTTAAAAACCCTAATTGCATTAGAATAAGCCTAGGGAGGACTAAAATGACCTAAATGTTCAACCAATGACACAAAATGACACAATATCACATTTTGGATGCACAAGATTGGTTAAAAACCCTAATATGATTAGAATAAGCCTAGGGAGGACGAAAATGACCTAAATGTTCAACCAATGACACAAAATCACATATTGGATGCACAAGATTGGTTAAGAACCCTAATTGGATTAGAATAAGCCTAGGGAGGACGAAAATGACCTAAATGTTCAACCAATGACCCAAAATCACATATTGGATGTACAAGATTGGTTAAAAACCCTAATTGGATTAGAATAAGCCTAGGGAGGATGAAAATGACATAAATGTTCAACCAATGACACAAAATCAGATATTGGATGCACAAGATTGGTTAAAAACCCTAATTGGATTAGAATAAGCCTAGGGAGGACGAGAATGACCTAAATGTTCAACCAATGACACAAAATCACATATTGGATGCACAAGATTGGTTCAAAACCCTAATTAGATTAGAATAAGCCTAGGGATGATTAAAATGACCTAAATGTTCAATCAATGAGACAAAATGACACAAAATCACATATTGGATGCACAAGATTGGTTAAAAACCCTAAATGGATTCGATTAAGCCTAGGGAGGACGAAAATGACTTAAATGTTCAACCAATGACACAAAATCACTTATTGGATGCACAAGATTGGTTAAAAACCCTAATTGGATTAGAATAAGCCTAGGGAGTACGAAAATGACCTACATGTGCAACCAATGACACAAAATCACATATTGGATGCACAAGATTGGTTAAAAACCCTAATTGGATTAGAATAAGCCTAGGGAGGACGAAAATGACCTAAATGTTCAACCAATGACACAAAATTACATATTGGATGCACAAGATTGGTTAAAAACCCTAATTGGATTAGAATAAGCCTAGGGAGGACAAAAATGACCTAAATGTTCAACCAATGACACAAAATCACATATTGGATGCACAAGATTGGTTAAAAACCCTAAATGGATTAGAATAAGCCTAGGGAGGACGAAAATGACCTAAATGTACAACCAATGACACAAAATGACACAAATCACATATTGGATGCACAAGATTGGTTAAAAACCCTAATTGGATTAGAATAAGCCTAGGGAGGACGAAAATGACCTAAATGTTCAACCAATGACACAAAATTACACAAAATCACATATTGGATGCACAAGATTGGTTAAAAACCCTAATTGGATTAGAATAAGCCTAGGGAGGACGAAAATGACATAAATGTTCAACCAATGACACAAAATCACATATTGGATGCACAAGATTGGATAAAACCCTAATTGGATTAGAATAAGCCTAGGGAGGACGAAAATGACCTAAATGTTAAACCAATGACACAAAATCACATATTGGATGCACAAGATTGGTTAAAAACCCTAATTGGATTAGAATAAGCCTAGGGAGGACGAAAATGACCTAAATATTCAACCAATGACACAAAATGACACAAAATCACATATTGGATGCACAAGATTGGTTAAAAACCCTAATTGGATTAGAATAAGCCTAGCGAAGACGAAAATGACCTAAATGTTCAACCAATGACACAAAATGACACAAAATCACATATTGGATGCACAAGATTGGTTAAAAACCCTAACTGGATTAGAATAAGCCTAGGGAGGACGAAAAAGTCCTAAATGTTCAACCAATGACACAAAATCACATATTGGATGCACAAGATTGGTTAAAAACCCTAATTGGATTAGAATAAGCCTAGGGAGGACGAAAATGACCTAAATGTTCAACCAATGACACAAAATCACATATTGGATGCACAAGATTGGTTAAAAGCCCAAATTGGATTAGAATAAGCCGAGGGAGGAAGAAAATGACCTAAATGTTCAACCAATGACACAAAATCACATATTGGTTGCACAAGATTGGTTAAAAACCCTAATTGGATTAGAATAAGCCTAGGGAGGACAAAAATGACCTAAATGTTCAACCAATGACACAAAATCACATATTGGATGCACAAGATTGGTTAAAAACCCTAATTGGATTAGAATAAGCCTAAGGAGGACGAATATGACCTAAATGTTCAACCAATGACACAAAATCACATATTGGATGCACAAGATTGGTTAAAAACCCTAATTGGATTAGAATAAGCCTAGGGAGGACGAAAATGACCTAAATGTTCAACCAATGACACAAAATCACATAATGGATGCACAAGATTGTTTAAAAACCCTAATTGGATTAGAATAAGCCTAGGTAGGACGAAAATGACCTAAATGTTCAACAAATGACACAAAATCACATATCGGATGCACAAGATTGGTTAAAAACCCTAATTGCATTAGAATAAGCCTAGGGAGGACGAAAATGACCTAAATGTTCAACCAACGAAACAAAATGACACAAAATCACATTTTGGATGCACAAGATTGGTTAAAAACCCTAATTGGATTAGAATAAGCCTAGGTAGAACGAAAATGACCTAAATGTTCAACGAATGACACAAAATCACATATTGGATGCACAAGATTGGATAAAAACTCTAATTGGATTAGAATAAGCCTAGGGAGGATGAAAATGACCTAAATGTTCAACCAATGACACAAAATCACATTTTGGATGCACAAGATTGGTTAAAAACCCTAATTGGATTAGAATAAACTTAGGGAGGACGAAAATGACCAAAATGTTCAACCAATGACACAAAATCACATATTGGATGCACAAGATTGGTTAAAAACCCTAATTGGATTAGAATAAGCCTATCGAGAACGAAAATGACCTAAATGTTCAACCAATGACACAAAATCACATATTGGATGCACAAGATTGGATAAAAACCCTAATTGGATTAGAATAAGCCTAGGGAGGACGAAAATGACCTAAATGTTCAACCAATGACACAAAATGTCACAAAATGACACAAAATGACACAAAGTCAGATATTGGATGCACAAGATTGGTTAAAAACCCTAATTGGATTAGAATAAGCCTAGGGAGGACGAAAATGACCTAAATGTTCAACCAATGACACAAAATCACATATTGGATGCACAAGATTGGTTAAAAACCCTAATTGGATTAGAATAAGCCTAGGGAGAACGAAAATGAACAAAATGTTCAACCAATGACACAAAATGACACAAAATCACATATTGGATGCACAAGATTGGTTAAAAACCCTAATTGGATTAGAATAAGCCTAGGGAGGACGAATATGACCTAAATGTTCAACCAATGACACAAAATCACATATTGGATGCACAAGATTGGTTAAAAACCCTAATTGGATTAGAATATGCCTAGGGAAGAGGAAAATGACCTAAATGTTAAACCAATGACACAAAATCACATATTGGATGCACAAGATTGGTTAAAAACCCTAATTGGATTAGAATAAGCCTAGGGAGGACGAAAATGACCTAAATGTTCAACCAATGACACAAAATCACATATTGGATACCCAAGATTGGTTAAAAACCCTAATTGGATTAGAATAAGCCTAGGGAGGACGAAAATGACCTAAATGTTCAACCAATGACACAAAATGACACAAAATCACATATTGGATGCACAAGATTGGTTAAAAACCCTAACTGGATTAGAATAAGCATAGGGAGGACGAAAAAGACCTAAATGTTCAATCAATGACACAAAATCACATATTGGATGCACAAGATTGGTTAAAAACCCTAATTGGATTAGAATAAGCCTAGGGAGGACGAAAATGACCTAAATGTTCAACCAATGACACAAAATGACACAAAATCACATATTGGATGCACAAGATTGGTTAAAAACCCTAATTGGATTAGAATAAGCCTAGGAAGGACGAAAATGACCTAAATGTTTAACCAATGACACAAAATGACACAAAATCACATATTGGATACCCAAGATTGGTTAAAAACCCTAATTGGATTAGAATAAGCCTAGGGAGGACGAAAATGACCTAAATGTTCAACCAATGACATAGAATGACACAAAATCACATATTGGATGCACAAGATTGGTTAAAAACCCTAATTGGATTAGAATAAGCCTAGGGAGAACGAAAATGACCTAAATGTTCAACCAATGACACAAAATCACATATTGGATGCACAAGATTAGATAAAAACCCTAATTGGATTAGAATAAGCCTAGGGAGGACGAAAATGACCTAAATGTTCATTCAATGACACAAAATGACACAAAATCACATTTTGGATGCACAAGATTGGTTAAAAACCCTAATTGGATTAGAATAAACGTAGGGAGGACGAAAATGACCAAAATGTTCAACCAATGACACAAAATCACATATTGGATGCACAAGATTGGTTAAAAACCCTAATTGGATTAGAATAAGCCTAGGTAGAACGAAAATGACCTAAATGTTCAACCAATGACACAAAATCACATATTGGATGCACAAGAATGGATAAAAACCCTAATTGGATTAGAAAAAGCCTAGGGAGGACGAAAAGGACCTAAATGTTCAACCAATGACACAAAATGACACAAAATCAGATATTGGATGCACAAGATTGGTTAAAAACCCTAATTGGATTAGAATAAGCCTAGGGAGGACGAAAATGACCTAAATGTTCAACCAATGACACAAAATCACATATTGGATGCACAAGATTGGTTCAAAACCCTAATTAGATTAGAATAAGCCTAGGGATGATTAAAATGACCTAAATGTTCAACCAATGACACAAAATCACATTTTGGATGCACAAGATTGGTTAAAAACCCTAATATGATTAGAATAAGCCTAGGGAGGATGAAATGACGTAAATGTTCAACCAATGACACAAAATCACATATTGGATGCACAAGATTGGTTAAAAACCCTAATTGGATTAGAATAAGCCTAGGGAGGACGAAAATGACCTAAATGTTCAACCAATGACACAAAATGACACAAAATCACATATTGGATGCACAAGATTGGTTAAAAACCCTAATTGGATTTTAATAGGCCTAGGGAGGACGAAAATGACCTAAATGTTCAACCAATGACACAAAATCACATATTGGATGCACAAGATTGGTTAAAACTCGTAATTGGATTAGAATAAGCCTAGGGAGGACGAAAATGACCTAAATGTTCAACCAATGACACAAAATGACACAAAATCACATATTGGATGCACAAGATTGGTTAAAAACCCTAATTGGATTAGAATAAGCCTAGGGAGGACGAAAATGACCTAAATGTTCAACCAATGACACAAAATGACACAAAATCACATATTGGATGCACAAGATTGGTTAAAAACCCTTATTGGAAAAGAATAAGCCTAGGGAGGACGAAAATGACCTAAATGTTCAACCAATGACACAAAATGACACAAAATCACATATTGGATGCATAAGATTGGTTAAAACCCTAATTGGATTAGAATAAGCCTAGGGAGGACGAGAATGACCTAAATGTTCAACCAATGACACAAAATCACATATTGGATGCACAAGATTGGTTAAAAACCCTAATTGGATTAGAATAAGCCTAGGGAGGACGAAAATGACCTAAATGTTCAACCAATGACACAAAATGACACAAAATCACATATTGGATGCACAAGATTGGTTAAAAACCCTAATTGGATTAGAATAAGCCTAGGGAGGACAAAGATGGCCTAAATATTCAACCAATGACACAAAATCACATATTGGATGCACAAGATTGGTTAAAAACCCTAATTGGATTAGAATAAGCCTACGGAGGACGAAAATGACCTAAATGTTCAACAAATGACACAAAATGACACAAAATCACATATTGGATGCACAAGATTGGTTAAAAACCCTAATTGGTTTAGAATAAGCCTAGGGAGGACGAAAATGACCTAAATGTTCAACCAATGACACAAAATGACACAAAATCACATATTGGATGCACAAGATTGGTTAAAAACCCTAACTGGATTAGAATAAGCCTAGGGAGGACGAAAATGACCTAAATGTTCAACCAATGACACAAAATGACACAAAATCACATATTGGATGCACAAGATGGATTAAAAACCCTAATTGGATTAGAATAAGCCTAGGGAGGACGAAAATGACCTAAATGTTCAACCAATGACACAAAATCACATATTGGATGCACAAGATTGGTTAAAAACCCTAATTGGATTACAATAAGCCTAGGGAGGACGAAAATGACCTAAATGTTCAACCAATGACACAAAATCACATATTGGATGCACAAGATTGGTTAAAAACCCTAATTGGATTAGAATAAGCCTTTGGAGGACGAAAATGACCTAAATGTTTAACCAATGACACAAAATGACACAAAATCACATATTGGATGCACAAGATTGGTTAAAAACCCTAACTGGATTAGAATAAGCATAAGGAGCACGAAAATGACGTAAATGTTCAACCAATGACACAAAATCACATATTGGATGCACAAGATTGGTTGAAAACCGTAATTGGATTAGAATAAGCCTTTGGAGGACAAAAATGACCTAAATGTTTAACCAATGACACAAAATCACATATTGGATGCACAAGATTGGTTAAAAACCCTAATTGGATTAGAATAAGCCTTTGGAGGACGAAAATGATCTAAATGTTCAACAAATGAAACAAAATGACACAAAATCACATATTGGATGCACAAGATTGGTTAAAAACCCTGATTGGATTAGAATAAGCCTAGGGAGGACGAAAATGACCTAAATGTTCAACCATGGACACAAAATGACAAAAAATCACATATTGGATGCACAAGATTGGTTAAAAACCCTAACTGGATTAGAATAAGCATAGGGAGCACGAAAATGACCTAAATGTTCAACCAATGACACAAAATGACACAAAATCACATATTGGATGCACAAGATTGGTTAAAAACCCTAATTGGATTAGAATAAGCCTAGGGAGGACGAAAATGACCTAAATGTTCAACCAATGACACAAAATGACACAAAATCACATATTGGATGCACAAGATTGGTTAAAAACCCTAATTGGATTAGAATAAGCATAGCGATGACGAAAATGACCTAAATGTTCAACAAATGACACAAAATCACGTATTGGATGCACAAGATTGGTTAAAAACTCTAATTGGATTAGAATAAGCCTAGGGAGGACGAAAATGACCTAAATGTTCAACCAATGACACAAAATGACACAAAATCACATATTGGATGCACAAGATTGGTTAAAAACCCTAATTGGATTAGAATAAGCCTAGGGAGGACGAAAATGACCTAAATGTTCAACAAATGACACAAAATGACACAAAATCACATATTGGATGGACAAGATTGGTTAAAAACCCTAATTGGATTAGAATAAGCCTAGGGAGGACGAAAATGACCTAAATGTTCAACCAATGACACAAAATGACACAAAATCACATATTGGATGCACAAGATTGGTTAAAAACCCTAACTGGATTAGAATAAGCATAGGGAGGACGAAAAAGACCTAAATGTTCAATCAATGACACAAAATCACATATTGGATGCACAAGATTGGTTAAAAACCCTAATTGGATTAGAATAAGCCTAGGGAGGACGAAAATGACCTAAATGTTCAACCAATGACACAAAATGACACAAAATCACATATTGGATGCACAAGATTATTTAAAAACCCTAATTGGATTCGAAAAAGCCTAGGGAGGACGAAAATGACCTAAATGTTCAACCAATGACACAAAATGACACAAAATATCATATTGGATGCACAAGATTGGTTAAAAACCCTAATTGGATTAGAATAAGCCTAGGGACGACGGAAATGACCTAAATGTTCAACCAATGACACAAAATTACACAAAATCACATATTGGATGCACAAGATTGGTTAAAAACCCTAATTGGATTAGAATAAGCCTAGGGAGGACGAAAATGACCTAAATGTTCAACCAATGACACAAAATGACACAAAATCACATATTGGATGCTCAAGATTGGTTAAAAACCCTAATTGGATTAGAATAAGGCTAGGAAGGACGAAAATGACCTAAATGTTCAACCAATGACACAAAATCACATATTGGATGCACAAGATTGGTTAAAAACCCTAATTGGATTAGAATAAGCCTAGGGAGGACGAAAATGACCTAAATGTTCAACCAATGACACAAAATCACACAAAATCACATATTGGATGCACAAGATTGGTTAAAAACCCTAATTGGATTAGAATAAACCTAGGGAGGACAAATATGACCTAAATGTTCAACCAATGACACAAAATCACATATTGGATGCACAAGATTGGTTAAAAACCCTAATTGGATTAGAATAAGCCTAGGGAGGACGAAAATGACCTAAATGTTCAACCAATGACACAAAATGACACAAAATCACATATTGGATGCTCAAGATTGGTTAAAAACCCTAATTGGATTAGAATAAGCCTAGGAAGGACGAAAATGACTTAAATGTTCAACCAATGACACAAAATCACATATTGGATGCACAAGATTGGTTAAAAACCCTAATTGGATTAGAATAAGCCTAGGGAGGACGAAAATGACCTAAATGTTCAACCAATGACACAAAATCACATATTGGATGCACAAGATTGGTTAAAAGCCCAAATTGGATTAGAATAAGCCGAGGGAGGAAGAAAATGACCTAAATGTTCAACCAATGACACAAAATCACATATTGGTTGCACAAGATTGGTTAAAAACCCTAATTGGATTAGAATAAGCCTAGGGAGGACAAAAATGACCTAAATGTTCAACCAATGACACAAAATCACATATTGGATGCACAAGATTGGTTAAAAACCCTAATTGGATTAGAATAAGCCTAAGGAGGACGAATATGACCTAAATGTTCAACCAATGACACAAAATCACATATTGGATGCACAAGATTGGTTAAAAACCCTAATTGGATTAGAATAAGCCTAGGGAGGACGAAAATGACCTAAATGTTCAACCAATGACACAAAATCACACATTGGATGCACAAGATTGGTTAAAAACCCTAATTGGATTAGAATAAGCCTAGGGAGGACGAAAATGACCTAAATATTCAACCATTGACACAAAATCACATATTGGATGCACAAGATTGGTTAAAAACCCTAATTGGATTAGAATAAGCCTTTGGAGGACAAATATGATCTAAATGTTCAACAAATGAAACAAAATGACACAAAATCACATATTGGATGCACAAGATTGGTTAAAAACCCTGATTGGATTAGAATAAGCCTAGGGAGGACGAAAATGACCTAAATGTTCAACCATGGACACAAAATGACAAAAAATCACATATTGGATGCACAAGATTGGTTAAAAACCCTAATTGGATTAGAATAAGCCTAGGGAGGACGAAAATGACCTAAATGTTCAACCAATGACACAAAATCACATATTGGAAGCACAAGATTGGTTAAAAACCCTAATTGGATTAGAATAAGCCTAGGGAGGACGAAAATGACCTAAATGTTTAACCATTGACACAAAATCACATATTGGATGCACAAGATTGGTTAAAAACCCTAATTGGATTAGAATAAGCCAAGGGAGGACGAAAATGACCTAAATATTCAACCAATGACACAAAATCACATATTGGATGCACAAGATTGGTTAAAAACCCTAATTGGATTAGAATAAGCCTTTGGAGGACAATAATGATCTAAATGTTCAACCAATGAAACAAAATGACACAAAATCACATATTGGATGCACAACATTGGTTAAAAACCCTGATTGGATTAGAATAAGCCTAGGGAGGACGAAAATGACCTAAATGTTCAACCATGGACACAAAATGACAAAAAATCACATATTGGATGCACAAGATTGGTTAAAAACCCTAATTGGATTAGAATAAGCCTAGGGAGGACGAAAATGACCTAAATGTTCAACCAATGACACAAAATGACACAAAATCACATATTGGATGCACAAGATTGGTTAAAAACCCTAACTGGATTAGAATAAGCATAGGGATCACGAAAATGACCTAAATGTTCAACCAATGACACAAAATCACATATTGGATGCACAAGATTGGTTAAAAATCCTTACAGGATTAGAATAAGCATAGGGAGCACGAAAATGACCTAAATGTTCAACCTATGACACAAAATCACAAATTGGATGCACAAGATTGGTTAAAAACCCTAATTGGATTAGAATAAGCATAGGGAGGACGAAAATGACCTAAATATTCAACCAATGACACAAAATCACATATTGGATGCACAAGATTGGTTAAAATCCCTAATTGGATTAGAATAAGCCTTTGGAGGACAATAATGATCTAAATGTTCAACCAATGAAACAAAATGACACAAAATCACATATTGGATGCACAAGATTGGTTAAAAACCCTGATTGGATTAGAATAAGCCTAGGGAGGACGAAAATGATCTAAATGTTCAACCATGGACACAAAATGACAAAAAATCACATATTGGATGCACAAGATTGGTTAAAAACCCTAACTGGATTAGAATAAGCCTAGGGAGGACGAAAATGACCTAAATGTTCAACCAATGACACAAAATCACATATTGGAAGCACAAGATTGGTTAA
Source organism: Cicer yamashitae (assembly GCA_037974755.1). Lineage (NCBI taxonomy): Eukaryota > Viridiplantae > Streptophyta > Magnoliopsida > Fabales > Fabaceae > Cicer > Cicer yamashitae. Next base: position 17,582,420 of record JBBPBQ010000008.1, on the reverse strand, counting down.
AAACCCTAATTGGATTAGAATAAGCCTAGGGAGGACGAAAATGACCTAAATGTTCAACCAATGACACAAAATGACACAAAATAACATATTGGATGCACAAGATTGGTTAAAAACCTAATTGGATTAGAATAAGCTTAGGGAGGACGAAAATGACCTAAATGTTCAACCAATGACACAAAATCACATATTGGATGCACAAGATTGGTTAAAAACCCTAATTGGATTAGAATAAGCCTAGGGAGGACGAAAATGACCTAAATGTTCAACCAATGACACAAAATGACACAAAATCACATATTGGATGCCCAAGATTGGTTAAAAACCCTAATTCGATTAGAATAAGCCTAGGGAGGACGAAAATGACCTAAATGTTCAACCAATGACACAAAATGACATATTGGGTGCACAAGATTGGTTAAAAACCCTAATTGGATTAGAATAAGCCTAGGGAAGACGAAAATGACCTAAATGTTCAACCAATGAAAAAAAATGACACAAAATCACATATTGGATGCACAAGATTGGTTAAAAACCCTAATTGGATTAGAATAAGCCTTAGGAGGACGAAAATGACCTAAATGTTCAACCAATGACACAAAATCACATATTGGATGCACAAGATTGGTTAAAAACCCTAATTGGATTAGAATAAGCCTAGGGAGGACGAAAATGACCTAAATGTTCAACCAATGACACAAAATGACACAAAATTACATATTGGATGCACAAGATTGGTTAAAATCCGTAATTGGATTAGAATAAGCCTAGGGAGGACGAAAATGACCTAAATGTTCAACCAATGACACAAAATGACACAAAATCACAAATTGGATGCACAAGATTGGTTAAAAACCCTAATTGGATTAGAATAAGCCTAGGGAGGACAAAAATGACCTAAATGTTCAACCAATGACACAAAATGACACAAAATCACATATTGGATGCACAAGATTGGTTAAAAACCCTAATTGCATTAGAATAAGCCTAGGGAGGACGAAAATGACCTAAATGTTCAACCAATGACACAAAATCACATATTGGATGCACAAGATTTGATAAAAACCCTAATTGAATTATAATAAGCTTGGGGAGGACGAAAATAACCTAAATGTTCAACCAATGACACAAAATCACATATTGGATGCACAAGATTGGTTAAAAACCCTAATTGGATTAGAATAAGCCTAGGGAGGACGAAAATGACCTAAATGTTCAACCAATGACACAAAATGACACAAAATCACATATTGGATGCACAAGATTGGTTAAAAACCCTAATTGGATTAGAAAAAACCTAGGGTGGACGAAAATGACCTAAATGTTCAACCAATGACACAAAATCACATATTGGATGCACAAGATTGGTTAAAAACCCTAATTGGATTAGAATAAGCCTAGGGAGGACGAAAATGACCTAAATGTTCAACCAATGACACAAAATGACACAAAATCACATATTGGATGCACAAGATTGGTTAAAACCCCTAGTTGGATTAGAATAAGCCTAGGAAGGAAGAAAATGACCTAAATGTTCAACCAATGACACAAAATGACACAAAATCACATATTGGATGCACAAGATTGGTTAAAAAACCTAATTGGATTACAATAAGCCTAGGGAGGACGAAAATGACCTAAATGTTCAACCAATGACACAAAATCACATATTGGATGCACAAGATTGGTTAAAAACCCTAATTGGATTAGAATAAGCCTAGGGAGGACGAAAATGACCTAAATGTTCATCCAATGATACAAAATGACACAAAATCACATATTGGATGCACAAGATTGGTTAAAAACCATAATTGGATTAGAATAAGCCTAAGGGGGACGAATATGACCTAAGTGTTCAACCAATGACACAAAATGACATAAAATCACATATTGGATGCACAAGATCGGTTAAAAACCCTAATTGGATTAGAATAAGCCTAGGGAGGACGAAAATGACCTAAATGTACAACCAATGACACAAAATGACATAAAATCACATATTGGATGCACAAGATTGGTTAAAAACCCTAATTGGATTAGAATAAGCCTAGGGAGGACGAAAATGACCTAAATGTTCAACCAATGACAAAAAATGACACAAAATCACATATTGGATGCACAAGATTGGTTAAAAACCCTAATTGGATTAGAATAAGCCTAGGGAGGACGAAAATGACCTAAATGTGCAACCAATGACACAAAATCACATATTGGATGCACAAGATTGGTTAAATACCCTAATTGGATTAGAATAAGCCTAGGGAGGACAAAAATGACCTAAATGTGCAACCAATGACACAAAATCACATATTGGATGCACAAGATTGGTTAAAAACCCTAATTGGATTAGAATAAGCCTAGGGAGGACGAAAATGACCTAAATGTTCAACCAATGACACAAAATGACACAAAATCACATATTGGATGCACAAGATTGGTTAAAAACCCTGATTGGATTAGAATAAGCCTAGGGAGGACGAAAATGACCTAAATGTTCAACCAATGACACAAAATGACACAAAATCACATATTGGATGCACAAGATTGGTTAAAAACCCTAATTGGAATAGAATACGACTAGGGAAGACGAAAATGACCTAAATGTTCAACCAATGAAACAAAATCACATATTGGATGCACAAGATTGGTTAAAAACCCTAATTGGATTAGAATAAGCCTAGGGAGGACGAATATGACCTAAATGTTTAACCAATGACACAAAATCACATATTGGATGCACAAGATTGGTTAAAAACCCTAATTGGATTAGAATAAGCCTAGGGAGGACGAAAATGACCTAAATGTTCAACCAATGACACAAAATCACACATTGGATGCACAAGATTGGTTAAAAACCCTAATTGCATTAGAATAAGCCTAGGGAGGACGAAAATGACCTAAATATTCAACCATTGACACAAAATCACATATTGGATGCACAAGATTGGTTAAAAACCCTAATTGGATTAGAATAAGCCTTTGGAGGACAAAAATGATCTAAATGTTCAACAAATGAAACAAAATGACACAAAATCACATATTGGATGCACAAGATTGGTTAAAAACCCTGATTGGATTAGAATAAGCCTAGGGAGGACGAAAATGACCTAAATGTTCAACCATGGACACAAAATGACACAAAATCACATATTGGATGCACGAGATTGGTTAAAAACCCTAACTGGATTAGAATAAGCCTAGGGAGGACGAAAATGACCTAAATGTTCAACCAATGACACAAAATCACATATTGGATGCACAAGATGGATTAAAAACCCTAATTGGATTAGAATAAGCCTAGGGAGGACGAAAATGACCTAAATGTTCAACCAATATCACAAAATCACATATTGGATGCACAAGATTGGTTAAAAACCCTAATTGGATTAGAATAAGCCTTTGGTGGATGAAAATGATCTAAATGTTCAACCAATGACACAAAATCACATATTGGATGCACAAGATTGGTTAAAAACCCTGATTGGATTAGAATAAGCCTAGGGAGGACGAAAATGACCTAAATGTTCAACCAATGACACAAAATGACACAAAATCACATATTGGATGCACAAGATTGGTTAAAAACCCTAATTAGATTAGAATAATCCTAGGCAGGACAAAAATGACCTAAATGTTCAACCAATGACACAAAATCACATATTGGATGCACAAGATTGGTTGAAAACCCTAATTGGATTAGAATAAGCCTTTGGAGGACGAAAATGACCTAAATGTTTAACCAATGACACAAAATGACACAAAATCACATATTGGATGCACAAGATTGGTTAAAAACCCTAACTGGATAAGAATAAGCATAAGGAGCACGAAAATGACGTAAATGTTCAACCAATGACACAAAATCACATATTGGATGCACAAGATTGGTTGAAAACCGTAATTGGATTAGAATAAGCCTTTGGAGGACAAAAATGACCTAAATGTTTAACCAATGACACAAAATCACATATTGGATGCACAAGATTGGTTAAAAACCCTAATTGGATTAGAATAAGCCTTTGGAGGACGAAAATGATCTAAATGTTCAACAAATGAAACAAAATGACACAAAATCACATATTGGATGCACAAGATTGGTTAAAAACCCTGATTGGATTAGAATAAGCCTAGGGAGGACGAAAATGACCTAAATGTTCAACCATGGACACAAAATGACAAAAAATCACATATTGGATGCACAAGATTGGTTAAAAACCCTAATTGGATTAGAATAAGCCTAGGGAGGACGAAAATGACCTAAATGTTCAACCAATGACACAAAATGACACAAAATCACATATTGGATGCACAAGATTGGTTAAAAACCCTAACTGGATTAGAATAAGCATAGGGAGCACGAAAATGACGTAAATGTTCAACCAATGACACAAAATCACATATTGGATGCACAAGATTGGTTAAAAACCCTAATTGGATTAGAATAAGCCTAGGGAGGACGAAAATGACCTAAATGTTCAACCAATGACACAAAATGACACAAAATCACATATTGGATGCACAAGATTGGTTAAAAACCCTAATTGGATTAGAATATGCCTAGGGAGGACCAAAATGACCTAAATGTTCAACCAATGACACATAATGACACAAAATCACATATTGGATGCACAAGATTGGTTAAAAACCCTAATTGGATTAGAATAAGCCTAGGGAGGACGAAAATGACCTAAATGTTCAACCAATGACACAAAATGACACAAAATCACATATTGGATGCACAAGATTGGTTAAAAACCCTAATTGGATTAGAATAAGCCTAGGGAGAACGAAAATGAACTAAATGTTCAAGCAATGACACAAAATCACATATTGGATGCACAAGATTGGTTAAAAACCCTAATTGGATTAGAATAAGCCTAGGGAGGACGAAAATGACCTAAATGTTCAACCAATGACACAAAATCACATATTGGATGCACAAGATTGGTTAAAAACCCTAATTGGATTTGAATAAGCCTAGGGAGGACGAAAATGACCTAAATGTGCAACCAATGACACAAAATGATACAATATCATGTATTAGATGCACAAGATTGGTTAAAAACCCTAATTGGATTAGAATAAGCCTAGGGAGGACGAAAATGACTTAATGTTCAATCAATCACACAAAATCACACAAAATGACACAAAATCACATATTGGCTGCACAAGTTTGGTTAAAAACCCTAATTGGATTAAAAAAGCCTAGGGACGACGAAAATGACCTAAATGTTCAACCAATGACACAAAATGACACAAAATCACATATTGGATGCACTAGATTGGTTAAAAACCCTAATTGGATTAGAATAAGCCTAGGGAGGACGAAAATGACCTAAATGTTCAACCAATGACACAAAATGACACAAAATCACATATTGGATGCACAAGATTGGTTAAAAACCCTAATTGGATTTGAATAAGCCTAGGGAGGACGAAAATGACCTAAATGTTCAATCAATGACACAAAATGATACAAAATCACGTAATAGATGCACAAGATTGGTTAAAAACCCTAATTGGATTAGAATAAGCCTAGGGAGGACGAAAATGACCTAAATGTTCAATCAATGACACAAAATCACACAAAATGACACAAAATCACATATTGGCTGCCCAAGTTTGGTTAAAAACCCTAATTGGATTAAAAAAGCCTAGGGACGACGAAAATGACCTAAATGTTCAACCAATGACACAAAATGACACAAAATCACATATTGGATGCACTAGATTGGTTAAAAACCCTAGTTGGATTAGAATAAGCCTAGGGAGGACGAAAATGACCTAAATGTTCAACCAATGACACAAAATGACACAAAATCACATATTGGATGCACAAGATTGGTTAAAAACCCTAATTGGATTAGAATAAGCCTAGGGAGGACGAAAATGACCTAAATGTTCAACCAATGACACAAAATCACATATTGGAAGCACAAGATTGGTTAAAAACCCTAATTGGATTAGAATAAGCCTAGGGAGGACGAAAATGACCTAAATGTTTAACCATTGACACAAAATCACATATTGGATGCACAAGATTGGTTAAAAACCCTAATTGGATTAGAATAAGCCAAGGGAGGACGAAAATGACCTAAATATTCAACCAATGACACAAAATCACATATTGGATGCACAAGATTGGTTAAAAACCCTAATTGGATTAGAATAAGCCTTTGGAGGACAATAATGATCTAAATGTTCAACCAATGAAACAAAATGACACAAAATCACATATTGGATGCACAAGATTGGTTAAAAACCCTGATTGGATTAGAATAAGCCTAGGGAGGACGAAAATGACCTAAATGTTCAACCATGGACACAAAATGACAAAAAATCACATATTGGATGCACAAGATTGGTTAAAAACCCTAACTGGATTAGAATAAGCATAGGGAGCACGAAAATGACCTAAATGTTCAACCAATGACACAAAATGACACAAAATCACATATTGGATGCACAAGATTGGTTAAAAACCCTAATTGGATTAGAATAAGCCTAGGGAGGACGAAAATGACCTAAATGTTCAACCAATGACACAAAATCACATATTGGTTCCACAAGATTGGTTAAAAACCCTAATTGGATTAGAATAAGCCTACAGAGGACGAAAATGACCTAAATGTTCAACCAATGACACAAAATGACACAAAATCACATATTGGATGAACAAGATTGGTTAAAAACCCTAATTGGATTAGAATAAGCCTAGGGAGGACGAAAATGACCTAAATATTCAACCAATGACACAAAATCACATATTGGATGCACAAGATTGGTTAAAAACCCTAATTGGATTAGAATAAGCCTTTGGAGGACGAAAATGACCTAAATGTTTAACCAATGACACAAAATGACACAAAATCACATATTGGATGCACAAGATTGGTTAAAAACCCTAACTGGATTAGAATAAGCATAAGGAGCACGAAAATGACGTAAATGTTCAACCAATGACACAAAAACACATATTGGATGCACAAGATTGGTTGAAAACCGTAATTGGATTAGAATAAGCCTTTGGAGGACAAAAATGACCTAAATGTTTAACCAATGACACAAAATCACATATTGGATGCACAAGATTGGTTAAAAACCCTAATTGGATTAGAATAAGCCTTTGGAGGACGAAAATGATCTAAATGTTCAACAAATGA
>JBBPBQ010000008.1:17558178-17571298 GCA_037974755.1 Cicer yamashitae | reverse complement strand
AATGACACAAAATCACATATTGGATGCACATGATTGGTTAAAAACCCTAATTAGCATAGAATAAGCTTAGGGGGACGAAAATGACCTAAATGTTTAACCAATGACTCAAAATCACATATTGGATGCACAAGATTGGTTAAAAACCCTAATTGGATTAGAATAAGCCTAGGGAGGACGAAAATGACCTAAATGTTCAACCAATCAAACAAAATCACATATTGGATACCCAAGATTGGTTAAAAACCCTAATTGGATTAGAATAAGCCTAGGGAGGTCGAAAATGACTTAAATGTTTAACCAATGACACAAAATCACATATTGGATGCACAAGATTGGTTAAAAACCCTAATTGGATTAGGATAAGCCTAGGGAGGACGAAAATGACCTAAATGTTCAACCAATGACACAAAATGACATAAAATCACATATTGGATGCACAAGATTGGTTAAAAACCCTAATTGGATTAGAATAAGCCTAGGGAGGACGAAAATGACCTTAATATTCAACCAATGACACAAAATCACATATTGGATGCACAAGATTGGTTAAAAACCCTAATAGGATTAGAATAAGCCTAGGGAGGACGAAAATGACCTAAATGTTCAACCAATGACACAAAATCACATATTGGATGCACAAGATTGGTTAAAAACCCTAATTGGATTAGAATAAGCCTAGGGAGGACGAAAATGACCTAAATGTTCAACCAATGACACAAAATGACACAAAATCACATATTGGATGCACAAGATTGGTTAAAAACCCTAATTGGATTAGAATAAGCCTAGCGAGGACGAAAATGACCTAAATGTTCAACCAATGACACAATATCACATATTGGATGCACAAGATTGGTTAAAAACCCTAATTGGATTAGAATAAGCCTAGGGAGGACGAAAATGACCTAAATGTTCAACCAATGACACAAAATGACATAAAATCACATATTGGATGCACAAGATTATTTAAAAACCCTAATTGGATTCGAATAAGCCAAGGGAGGACGAAAATGACCTAAATGTTCAACCAATGACACAAAATGACACAAAATATCATATTGGATGCACAAGATTGGTTAAAAACCCTAATTGGATTAGAATAAGCCTAGGGACGACGGAAATGACCTAAATGTTCAACCAATGACACAAAATTACACAAAATAACATATTGGATGCACAAGATTGGTTAAAAACCCTAATTGGATTAGAATAAGCCTAGGGAGGACGAAAATGACCTAAATGTTCAACCAATGACACAAAATGACACAAAATCACATATTGGATGCACAAGATTGGTTAAAAACCCTAATTGGATTAGAATAAGCCGAGGGAGGACGAAAATGACCCAAATGTTCAACCAATGACACAAAATGACACAAAATCACATATTGGATGCACAAGATTGGTTAAAAACCCTAATTGGATTAGAATAAGCCTAGGGAGGACGAAAATGACCTAAATGTTCAACCAATGACACAAAATGACACAAAATCACATATTGGATGCACAAGATTGGTTAAAAACCCTAATTGGATTAGAATAAGCCTAGGGAGGACGAAAATGACCTAAATGTTCAACCAATGACACAAAACAACACATAATCACATATTGGATGCACAAGATTGGTTAAAAACCCTAATTGGATTAGAATAAGCCTGTGGAGGACGAAAATGACCTAAATGTTCAACCAATGACACAAAATCACATATTGGACGCACAAGATTGGTTAAAAACGCTAATTGGATTAGAATAAGCCTAGGGAGGACGAAAATGACCTAAATTTTCAACCAATGACACCAAATCACATATTGGATGCACAAGATTGGTTAAAAACCCTAATTGGATTAGAATAAGCCTAGGGAGGACGAAAATGACCTAAATGTTCAACCAATGACACAAAATGACACAAAATCACATATTGGATGCACAAGATTGGTTAAAAACCCTAATTGGATTAGAATAAGCCTAGGGAGGACGAAAATGACCTAAAACACAAAATGACACAAAATCACATATTGAATGCACAAGATTGGTTAAAAACCCTAATTGGATTAGAATAAGCCTAGGGAGGACGAAAATGACCTAAATGTTCAACCAATGACACAAAATGACACAAAATCACATATTGGATGCACAAGATTGGTTAAAAACCCTAATTGGATTAGAATAAGTATAGGGAGGACGAAAATGACGTAATGTTCAACCAATGACACATAATGACACAAAATCACATATTGGATGCACAAGATTGGTTAAAAACTCTAATTGGATTAGAATAAGCCTAGGGAGGACCCAAATGACCTAAATGTTCAACCAATGACACAAAATCACATATTGGATGCACAAGACTGGTTAAAAACCCTAATTGGATTAGAATAAGCCTAGGGAGGACGAAAATGACCTAAATGTTCAACCAATGACACAAAATGACACAAAATCACATATTGGATGCACAAGATTGGTTAAAAACCCTAATTGGATTGGAATAAGCCTAGGGAGGACGAAAATGACCTAAATATTCAACCAATGACATAAAATCACATATTGGATGCACAAGATTGGTTAAAAACCCTAATTGGATTAGGATAAGCCTAGGGAGGACGAAAATGACCTAAATGTTAAACCAATGACACAAAATGACACAAAATCACATATTGGATGCACAAGATTGGTTAAAAACCCTAATTGGATTAGAATAAGCCTAGGGAGGACGAAAATGACCTAAATGTTCAACCAATGACACAAAATGACAAAAAATCACATATTGGTTGCACAAGATTGGTTAAAAACCCTAATTGGATTAGAATAAGCCAAGGGAGGACGAAAATGACCTAAATGTCCAACCAATGACACAAAATGACACAAAATCACATATTGGATGCACAAGATTGGTTAAAAACCCTAATTGGATTAGAATAAGCCTAGGGAGGACGAAAATGACCTAAATGTTCAACCAATGACACAAAATGACACAAAATCACATATTGGATGCACAAGATTGGTTAAAAACCCTAATTGGATTAGAATTAGCCTAGGGAGGGCGAAAATGACCTAATTGGATTACAGATGACACAAAATGACACCAAATCACATATTGGATGCACAAGATTGGTTAAAAACCCTAAATGGATTAGAATAAGCCTAGGGAGGACGAAAATGACCTAAATGTTAAACCAATGACACAAAATCACATATTGGATGCACAAGAGTGGTTAAAAACCCTAATTGGATTAGAATAAGCCTTGGGAGGACGAAAATGACCTAAATGTTCAACCAATGACACAAAATGACACAAAATCACATATTGGATGCACAAGATTGGTTAAAAACCCTAATTGGATTAGAATAAGCCTAGGGAGGACGAAAATGACCTAAATGTTCAACCAATGACACAAAATGACACAAAATCACATATTGGATGCTCAAGATTGGTTAAAAACCCTAATTGGATTAGAATAAGCCTAGGGAGGACAAAAATGACGTAAATGTTCAACCAATGACACAAAATCACATATAGGATGCACAAGATTGGTTAAAAACCCTAATTGGATTAGAATAAGCCTAGGGAGGACGAAAATGACCTAAATGTTCAACCAATGACACAAAATGACACAAAATCACATATTGGATGCACAAGATTGGTTAAAAACCCTAATTGGATTAGAATAAGCCTAGGGAGGACGAAAACGACCTAAATGTTCAACTGATGACACAAAATGTCACAAAATCACATATTGGATGCACAAGATTGGTTAAAAACCCTAATTGGATTAGAATAAGCCTAGGGAGGACGAAAATGACCTAAATGTTCAACCAATGACACAAAATGACACAAAATCACATATTGGATGCACAAGATTGGTTAAAAACCCTAATTGGATTAGAATAAGCCTAGGGAGGACAAAAATCACCTAAATGTTCAACCAATGACACAAAATCACATATTGGATGCACAAGATTGGTTAAAACTCGTAATTGGATTAGAATAAGCCTAGGGAGGACGAAAAAGACCTAAATGTTCAACCAATGACACAAAATGACACAAAATCACATATTGGATGCACAAGATTGGTTAAAAACCCTAATTGGATTAGAATAAGCCTAGGGAGGACGAAAATGACCTAAATTTTCAACCAATGACACAAAATCACATATTGGATGCACAAGATTGGTTAAAAACCCTAATTGGATTAGAATAAGCCTAGGGAGGACGAAAATGACCTAAATGTTCAACCAATGGCACAAAATCACGTATTGGATGCACAAGATTGGTTAAAAACCCTAATTGGATTAGAATAAGCCTAGGGAGGACGAAAATGACCTAAATGTTCAACCAATGACACAAAATGACACAAAATCACATATTGGATGCACAAGATTGGTTAAAAACCCTAATTGGATTAGAATAAGCCTAGGGAGGACGAAAATGACCTAAATCTTCAACCAATGACACAAAATGACACAAAATCACATATTGGATGCACTAGATTTGTTAAAAACCCTAATTGGATTAGAATAAGCCTAGGGTGGACGAAAATGACCTAAATCTTCAACCAATGACACAAAATGACACAAAATCACATATTGGATGCACATGATTGGTTAAAAACCCTAATTGGAATAGAATAAGCTTAGGGGGACGAAAATGACCTAAATGTTTAACCAATGACTCAAAATCACATATTGGATGCACAAGATTGGTTAAAAACCCTAATTGGATTAGAATAAGCCTAGGGAGGACGAAAATGACCTAAATGTTCAACCAATCAAACAAAATCACATATTGGATACCCAAGATTGGTTAAAAACCCTAATTGGATTAGAATAAGCCTAGGGAGGTCGAAAATGACCTAAATGTTTAACCAATGACACAAAATCACATATTGGATGCACAAGATTGGTTAAAAACCCTAATTGGATTAGAATAAGCCTAGGGAGGACAATAATGACCTAAATGTTCAACCAATGACACAAAATGACACAAAATCACATATTGGATGCACAAGATTGTTTAAAAACCTTAATTGGATTAGAATAAGCCTAGGGAGGACGAAAATGACCTAAATGTTCAACCAATGACACAAAATGACACAAAATCACATATTGGATGCACAAGATTGGTTAAAAACCCTAATTGGATAAGAATAACCCTAGGGAGGACGAAAATGACCTAAATGTTCAACCAATGACACAAAATCACATATTGGATGCACAAGATTGGTTAAAAACCCTAATTGGATTGAAAAGATCCTAGGGAGGACGAAAAAGACCTAAATGTTCAACCAATGACACAAAATGACACAAAATCACATATTGGATGCACAAGATTGGTTAAAAACCCTAATTGGATTAGAATAAGCCTAGGGAGGACGAAAATGACCTAAATGTTCAACCAATGACACAAAATCACATATTGGATGCACAAGATTGGTTAAAAACCCTAATTGGATTAGAATAAACCTAGCAAGGCGAAAATGACCTAAATGTTCAACCAATGACACAAAATGACACAAAATCACATATTGGATGCACAAGATTGGTTAAAAACCCTAATTGGATTAAAAAGAGCCTAGGGAGGACGAAAATGACCTAAATGTTCAACCAATGACACAAAATCACACATTGGATGCACAAGATTGGTTAAGAACCTTAATTGGATTAGAATAAGCCAAGGGAGGACGAAATTGACCTAAATGTTCAACCAATGACACAAAATGACATAAAATCACATATTTGATGCACAAGATTGGCTAAAAACCCTAATTGGATTAGCATAAGCATAGCGAGGACGAAAATGACCTAAATGTTCAACCAATGATACAAAATCACATATTGGATGCACAAGATTGGTTAAAAACCCTAATTGGATTAGAATAAGCCTAGGGAGGACGAAAATGACCTAAATGTTCAACCAATGACACAAAATGACACAAAATCACATATTGGATGCACAAGATTGGTTAAAAACCCTAATTGGATTAGAATAAGCCTAGGGAGGACGAAAATGACCTAAATGTTTAAACAATGACACAAAATCACATATTGGATGCACAAGATTGGTTAAAAATCCTAATTGGATTAGAATAAGCCTAGGGAGGACGAAAATGACCTAAATGTTCAACCAATGACCCAAAATGACATAAAATCACATATTGGATGCACAATATTGGTTGAAAACCCTAATTGGATTAGAATAAGCCTAGGGAGGACGAAAATGACCTAAATGTTCAACCAATGACACAAAATGACACAAAATCACATATTGGATGCACAAGATTGGTTAAAAACCCTAATTGGTTAAGAATAACCCTAGGGAGGACGAAAATGACCTAAATGTTAAACCAATGACACAAAATGACACAAAATCACATATTGGATGCACAAGATTGGTTAAAAACCCTAATTGGATTAGAATAAGCCTATGGAGGACGAAAATGACCTAAATGTTCAACCAATGACACAAAATCACATATTGGATGCACAAGATTGCTTAAAAACCCTAATTGGATTAGAATAAGCCTAGGGAGGACGAAAATGACCTAAATGTTTAAACAATGACACAAAATCACATATTGGATGCACAAGATTGGTTAAAAATCCTAATTGGATAAGAATAAGCCTAGGGAGGACGAAAATGACCTAAATGTTCAACCAATGACCCAAAATGACATGAAATCACATATTGGATGCACAATATTGTTTAAAAACCCTAATTGGATTAGAATAAGCCTAGGGAGGACGAAAATGACCTAAATGTTCAACCAATGACACAAAATGACACAAAATCACATATTGGATGACAAGATTGGTTAAAAACCCTAATTGGTTAAGAATAACCCTAGGGAGGACGAAAATGACCTAAATGTTCAACCAATGACACAAAATCACATATTGGATGCACTAGATTGGTTAAAAACCCTAATTGGATTAGAATAAGCCTAGGGAGGACGAAAATGACCTAAATGTTCAACCAATGACAAAAAATCATATATTGGATGCACAAGATTGGTTAAAAACCCTAATTGGATTAAAATAAGCCTAGGGAGGACGAAAATGACCTAAATGTTCAACCAATGACACAAAATCACATATTGGATACCCAAGATTGGTTAAAAACCCTAATTGGATTAGAATAAGCCTAGGGAGGACAAAAATGACCTAAATGTTCCACCAATGACATAAAATGACACAAAATCACATATTGGATGCACATGATTGGTTAAAAACCCTAATTGGAATAGAATAAGCTTAGGGGGACGAAAATGACCTAAATGTTTAACCAATGACTCAAAATCACATATTGGATGCACAAGATTGGTTAAAAACCCTAATTGGATTAGAATAAGCCTAGGGAGGACGAAAATGACCTAAATGTTCAACCAATCAAACAAAATCACATATTGGATACCCAAGATTGGTTAAAAACCCTAATTGGATTAGAATAAGCCTAGGGAGGTCGAAAATGACCTAAATGTTTAACCAATGACACAAAATCACATATTGGATGCACAAGATTGGTTAAAAACCCTAATTGGATTAGGATAAGCCTAGGGAGGACGAAAATGACCTAAATGTTCAACCAATGACACAAAATGACATAAAATCACATATTGGATGCACAAGATTGGTTAAAAACCCTAATTGGATTAGAATAACCCTAGGGAGGACGAAAATGACCTAAATGTTTAACCAATGACACAAAATCACATATTGGATGCACAAGATTGGTTAAAAACCCTAATTGGATTAGAATAAGCCTAGGGAGGACGAAAATTACCTAAATGTTCAACCAATGACACAAAATGACACAAAATCACATATTGGATGCACAAGATTGGTTAAAAACCCTAATTGGATTAGAATATGCCTAGGGAGGACAAAAATGACCTAAATGTTCAACCAATGACACAAAATCACATATTGGATGCACAAGATTGGTTAAAAACCCTAATTGGATTAGAATAAGCCTAGGGAGGACGAAAATGACCTAAATGTTCAACCAATGACACAAAATGACACAAAATCACATATTGGATGCACAAGATTGGTTAAAAACCCTAATTGGATTAGAATAAGCCTAGGGAGAACGAAAATGAACAAAATCTTCAACCAATGACACAAAATGACACAAAATCACATATTGGATGCACAAGATTGGTTAAAAACCCTAATTGGATTAGAATAAGCCTAGGGAGGACGAAAATGACCTAAATGTTCAACCAATGACACAAAATCACATATTGGATGCACAAGATTGGTTAAAAACCCTTATTGGATTAGAATAAGCCTAGGGAGGACGAAAATGACACAAAATGACACAAACTCACATATTCGATGCACAATGTTGGTTAAAAACCCTAATTGGATTAGAATAAGCCTAGGGAGGACGAAAATGACCTAAATGTTCAACCAATGACACAAAATGACACAAAATCACATATTGGATGCACAAGATTGGTTAAAAACCCTAATTGGATTAGAATAAGCCTAGGGAGGACGAAAATGACCTAAATGTTCAACCAATGACACAAAACAACACATAATCACATATTGGATGCACAAGATTGGTTAAAAACCCTAATTGGATTAGAATAAGCCTGTGGAGGACGAAAATGACCTAAATGTTCAACCAATGACACAAAATCACATATTGGACGCACAAGATTGGTTAAAAACGCTAATTGGATTAGAATAAGCCTAGGGAGGACGAAAATGACCTAAATTTTCAACCAATGACACCAAATCACATATTGGATGCACAAGATTGGTTAAAAACCCTAATTGGATTAGAATAAGCCTAGGGAGGACGAAAATGACCTAAATGTTCAACCAATGACACAAAATGACACAAAATCACATATTGGATGCACAAGATTGGTTAAAAACCCTAATTGGATTAGAATAAGCCTAGGGAGGACGAAAATGACCTAAATGTTCAACCAATGACATAAAATCATATATTGGATGCACAAGATTGGTTAAAAACCCTAATTGGATTAGAATAAGCCTAGGGAGGACGAAAATGACCTAAATGTTCAACCAATGACACAAAATGACACAAAATCACATATTGGATGCACAAGATTGGTTAAAAACCCTAATTGGATTAGAATAAGCCTAGGGAGGACAAAAATGACCTAAATGTTCAACCAATGACACAAAATCACATATTGGATGCCCAAGATTGGTTAAAAACCCTAATTGGATTAGAATAAGCCTAGGGAGGACGAAAATGACCTAAATGTTCAACCAATGACACAAAATGACACAAAATCACATATTGGATGCACAAGATTGGTTAAAAACCCTAATTGGATTAGAATAAGTCTAGGGAGGACGAAAATAACCTAAATGTTCAACCAATGACACAAAATGACACAAAATCACATATTGGATGCACAAGATTGGTTAAAAACCCTAATTGGATTAGAATAAGCGTAGGGAGGACGAAAATGACCTAAATTTTCAACCAATGACACAAAATCACATATTGGATGCACAAGATTTGTTGAAAACCCTAATTGGATTAGAATAAGCCTAGGGTGGGCGAAAATGAACAAAATGTTCAACCAATGACACAAAATAACATATTGGATGCACAAGATTGCTTAAAAACCCTAATTTGATTAGAATAAGCCTAGGGAGGACGAAAATGACCTAAATGTTCAACCAATGACACAAAATGACACAAAATCACATATTGGATGCTCAAGATTGGTTAAAAACCCTAATTGGATTAGAATAAGCCTAGGGAGGACGAAAATGACCTTAATGTGCAACCAATGACACAAAATGACACAAAATCACATATTGGATGCACAAGATTGGTTTAAAACCCTAATTGGATTAGAATAAGCCTAGGGGAAAATGACCTAAATGTTCAACCAATGACACAAAATCACATATTGGATGCACAAGATTGGTTAAAAACCCTAATTGGATTAGAATAAGCCCAAGGAGGACGAAAATGGCCTAAATGTTCAACCAATGACACAAAATCACATATTGGATGCACAAGATTGGTTAAAAACCCTAATTGGATTAGAATAAGCCTAGGGAGGACGAAAATGACCTAAATGTTCAACCAATGACACAAAATGACACAAAATCACATATTGGATGCACAAGATTGGTTAAAAACCCTAATTGGATTAGAATAAGCCTAGAGAGGAGGAAAATGACCTAAATGTTCAACCAATGACACAAAATGACACAAAATCACATATTGGATGCACAAGATTGGTTAAAAACCCTAATTGGATTAGAATAAGCCTAGGGAGTACGAAAATCACCTAAATGTTCAACCAATGACACAAAATGACACAAAATCACATATTGGATGCACAAGATTGGTTAATAACCCTAATTGGATTAGAATAAGCCTAGGGAGGACGAAAATGACCTAAATGTTCAACCAATGACACAAAATGACACAAAATCACATATTGGATGCACAAGATTGGTTAAAAACCCTAATTGGATTAGAATAAGCCTAGGGAGGACGAAAATGACCTAAATGTTAAACAAATGACACAAAATCACATATTGGATGCACAAGATTGGCTAAAAACCCTAATTGGATTAGAATAAGCCTAGGGAGGACGAAAATGACCTAAATGTTCAACCAATGACACAAAATGACACAAAATCACATATTGGATGCACAAGATTGGTTAAAAACCGTAATTGGATTAGAATAAGCCTAGGGAGGACGAAAATGACCTAAATGTTCAACCAATGTAACAAAATCACATATTGGATACCCAAGATTGGTTAAAAACCCTAATTGGATTAGAATAAGCCTAGGGAGGACGAAAATGACCTAAATGTTCAACCAATGACACAAAATGACACAAAATCACATATTGGATGCACAAGATTGGTTAAAAACCCTAATTGGATTAGAATAAGCCTAGGGAAGACGATAATGACCTAAATGTTCAACCAATGACACAAAATGACACAAAATCACATATTGGATGCACAAGATTGGTTAAAAACCCTAATTGGATTAGAATAAGCCTAGGGAGGACGAAAATGACCTAAATGTTCAACCAATGACACAAAATGACACAAAATCACATATTGGATGCACAAGATTGGTTAAAAACCCTAATTGGATTAGAATAAGCATAGCGATGACGAAAATGACCTAAATGTTCAACAAATGACACAAAATCACGTATTGGATGCACAAGATTGGTTAAAAACTCTAATTGGATTAGAATAAGCCTAGGGAGGACGAAAATGACCTAAATGTTCAACCAATGACACAAAATGACACAAAATCACATATTGGATGCACAAGATTGGTTAAAAACCCTAATTGGATTAGAATAAGCCTAGGGAGGACGAAAATGACCTAAATGATCAACCAATGACACAAAATCACATATTGGCTGCACAAGATTGGTTAAAAACACTAATTGGATTAGAATAGCTCTAGGGAGGACGAAAATGACCTAAATGTTAAACCAATGACACAAAATCACATATTGGATGCACAAGATTGGTTAAAAACCCTAATTGGATTAGAATAAGCCTAGGGAGGACGAAAATGACCTAAATGTTCAACCAATGACACAAAATCACATATTGGATGCACAAGATAGGTTAAAAACCCTAATTGGATTGGAATAAGCCAAGGGAGGACGAAAATGACCTAAATGTTCAACCAATGACACAAAATGACCCAAAATTACATATTGGATGCACAAGATTGGTTAAAAACCCTAATTGGATTAGAATAAGCCTAGGGAGGACGAAAATGACCTAAATGTTCAACCAATGACACAAAATGACACAAAATCACATATTGGATGCACAAGATTGGTTAAAAACCCTAATTGGATTAGAATAAGCCTAGGGAGGACGAAAATGACCTAAATGTTCAACCAATGACACAAAATGACACAAAATCACATATTGGATGCACAAGATTGGTTAAAAACCCTAATTGGATTAGAATAAGCCTAGGAGGACGAAAATGAACTAAAAGTTTAGCCAATGACACAAAATGACACAAAATCACATATTGGATGCACAAGATTGGTTAAAAACCCTAATTGGATTAGAATAAGCCTAGGGAGGACGAAAATGACCTAAATGTTCAACCAATGACACAAAATCACATATTGGATGCACAAGATTGGTTAAAAACCCTAATTGGATTAGAATAAGCCTTTGGAGGACGAAAATGACCTAAATGTTCTACCAATGACACAAAATCACATATTGGATGCACAAGATTGGTTAAAAACCCTAATTGGATTAAAATAAGCCTAGGGAGGACGAAAATGACCTAAATGTTCAACCAATGACACAAAATCACATATTGGATGTACAAGATTGGTTAAAAACCCTAATTGGATTAGAATAAGCCTAGGGAGCACGAAAATGACCTAAATGTTCAACCAATGACACAAAATGACACAAAATCACATATTGGATGCACAAGATTGGTTAAAAACCCTAATTGAATTAGAATAAGCCTAGGGAGGACGAAAATGACCTAAATGTTCAACCAATGACACAAAATCACATATTGGATGCACAAGATTGGTTAAAAACCCGAATTGGATTAGAAAAAGCCTAGCGAGGACGAAAATGACCTAAATGTTCAACCAATGACACAAAATCACACATTGGATGCACAAGATTGGTTAAAAACCCTAATTGGATTAGAATAAGCCTAGGGAGGACGAAAATGACCTAAATGTTCAACCAATGACCCAAAATGACACAAAATCACATATTGGATGCACAAGATTGGTTAAAATCCCTAATTGGATTAAAAAGAGCCTAGGGAGGGCGAAAATGACCTAAATGTTCAACCAATGACACAAAATGACACAATCACACATTGGATGCACAAAGTTGGTTAAAAACCTTAATTGGATTAGAATAAGCCTAGGGAGGACAAAAATGACCAAAATGTTCAACCAATGACACAAAATCACATATTGGATGCACTAGATTGGTTAAAAACCCTAATTGGATTAGAACAAGCCTAGCAAGGCGGAAATGACCTAAATGTTCAACCAATGAAACAAAATCACATATTGGATGCACAAGAATGGTTAAAAACCCTAGTTGGATTAGAATAAACCTAGGGAGGACG
>JBBPBQ010000008.1:17525042-17555531 GCA_037974755.1 Cicer yamashitae | reverse complement strand
GAGGACGAAAATGACCTAAATGTGCAACCAATGACACAAAATCACATATTGGATGCACAAAATTGGTTAAAAACCCTAATTGGATTAGAATAAGCCTAGGGAGGACGAAAATGACCTAAATGTTCAACCAATGACACAAAATGACACAAAATCACATATTGGATGCACAAGATTGGTTAAAAACCCTAATTGGATTAGAATAAGTCTAGGGAGGACGAAAATGACCTAATTGGATTACATATGACACAAAATGACAGAAAATGACACAAAATCACATATTGGATGCACAAGATTGGTTAAAAACCCTAATTGGATTAGAATAAGCCTAGGGAGGACGAAAATGACCTAAATGTTCAACCAATGACACAAAATGACACAAAATCACATATTGGATGCACAAGATTGGTTAAAAACCCTAATTGGATTAGAATAAGCCGAGGGAGGACGAAAATGACCCAAATGTTCAACCAATGACACAAAATGACACAAAATCACATATTGGATGCACAAGATTGGTTAAAAACCCTAATTGGATTAGAATAAGCCTAGGGAGGACGAAAATGACCTAAATGTTCAACCAATGACACAAAATGACACAAAATCACATATTGGATGCACAAGATTGGTTAAAAACCCTAATTGGATTAGAATAAGCCTAGGGAGGACGAAAATGACCTAAATGTTCAACCAATGACACAAAATTATATATTGGATGCACAAGATTGGTTAAAAACCCTAATTGGATTAGAATAAGCCTAGGGAGGACGAAAATGACCTAAATGTTCAACCAATGACACAAAATGACACAAAATCACATATTGGATGCACAAGATTGGTTAAAAACCCTAATTGGATCAGAATAAGCCTAGGAAGGACGAAAACGACCTAAATGTTCAACTAATGACACAAAATGACACAAAATCACATATTGGATGCACAAGATTGGTTAAAAACCCTAATTGGATTAGAATAAGCCTAGGGAGGACGAAAATGACCTAAATGTTCAACCAATGACACAAAATGACACAAAATCACATATTGGATGCACAAGATTGGTTAAAAACCCTAATTGGATTAGAATAAACCTAGGGAGGACGAAAAAGACCTAAATGTTCAACCAATGACACAAAATGACACAAAATCACATATTGGATGCACAAGATTGGTTAAAAACCCTAATTGGATTAGAATAAGCCTAGGGAGGACGAAAATGACCTAAATGTTCAACCAATGACACAAAATGACACAAAATCACATATTGGATGCACAAGATTGGTTAAAAACCCTAATTGGATTAGAATAAGCCTAGCGAGGACGAAAATGACCAAATTGGATTACCAATGACACAAAATCACTTATTATATCCACAAGATTTGTTAAAAACCCTAATTGGATTAGAATAAGCCTAGCGAGGACGAAAATGAACTTAATATTCAACCAATGACACAAAATGACACAAAATCACATATTGGATGCACAAGATTGGTTAAAAACCCTAATTGGATTAGAATAAGCCTAGGGAGGACGAAAATGACCTAAATGTGCAACCAATGACACAAAATCACATAATGGATGCACAAGATTGGTTAAAAACCCTAATTGGATTAGAATAAGCCAAGGGAGGACGAAAATGACCTAAATGTGCAACCAATGACACAAAATCACATATTGGATGCACAAGATTGGTTAAAAACCCTAATTGGATTAGAATAAGCCTAGGGAGGACGAAAATGACCTAAATGTTCAACTAATGACACAAAATGACACAAAATCACATATTGGATGCACAAGATTGGTTAAAAACCCTAATTGGATTAGAATAAGGCTAAGGAGGACGAAAATGACCTAAATGTCCAACCAATAACACAAAATGACACAAAATCACATATTGGATGCACAAGATTGGTTAAAAAGCCTAATTGGATTAGAAGAAGCCTAGAGAGGACGAAAATGATCTAAATGTGCAACCAATGACACAAAATCACATATTGGAGGCACAAGATTATTTAAAAACCCTAATTGGATTAGAATAAGCCTTGGGAGGACGAAAATGACCTAAATGTTCAAACAATGACTTAAAATGACACAAAATCACATGTTGGATGCACAAGATTGGTTAAAAACCCTAATTGGATTAGAATAAGCCTAGAGAGGACGAAAATGACCTAAATGTTCAACTAATGACACAAAATGACACAAAATTACATATTGGATGCACATGATTGGTTAAAAACCCTAATTGGATTAGAATAAGCCTAGAGAGGACGAAAATGACCTAAATGTGCAACCAATGACACAAAATCACATACTGGATGCACAAGATTGTTTAAAAACCCTAATTGGATTAGAATAAGCCTAGGGAGGACGAAAATGACATAAATGTTCAACCAATGACACAAAATGACACAAAATTACATATTGGATGCACAAGATTGGTTAAAAAGCCTAATTGGATTACAATAAGCCAAGAGAGGACGAAAATGACCTAAATGTGCAACCAATGACACAAAATCACATATTGGATGCACAAAATTGGTTAAAAACCCTAATTGGATTAGAATAAGCCTAGGGAGGACGAAAATGACCTAAATGTTCAACCAATGACACAAAATGACACAAAATCACATATTGGATGCACAAGATTGGTTAAAAACCCTAATTGGATTAGAATAAGCCTATCGAGGACGAAAATGACCTAATTGGATTACCAATGACACAAAATCACTTATTATATGCACAAGATTGGTTAAAAACCCTAATTGGATTAGAATAAGCCTAGGGAGGACGAAAATGACCTAAATGTTCAACCAATGACACAAAATGACACAAAATCACATATTGGATGCACAAGATTGGTTAAAAACCCTAATTGGATTAGAATAAGCCGAGGGAGGACGAAAATGACCCAAATGTTCAACCAATGACACAAAATGACACAAAATCACATATTGGATGCACAAGATTGGTTAAAAACCCTAATTGGATTAGAATAAGCCTAGGGAGGACGAAAATGACCTAAATGTTCAACCAATGACACAAAATGACACAAAATCACATATTGGATGCACAAGATTGGTTAAAAACCCTAATTGGATTAGAATAAGCCTAGGGAGGACAAAAATGACCCAAATGTTCAACCAATGACACAAAATCACATATTGGATGCACAAGATTGGTTAAAAACCCTAATTGGATTAGAATAAGCCTAGGGAGGACGAAAATGACCTCAATGTTCAACCAATGACACAAAATCACATATTGGATGCACAAGATTGGTTAAAAACCCTAATTGGATTAGAATAAGCATAGGGAGGACAAAAATGACCTAAATGTTCAACCAATGACACAAAATCACATATTGGATGCACTAGATGGGTTAAAAACCCTAATTGGATTAGAATAAGCCTAGGGAGGACGAAAATGACTTAAATGTTCAACCAATGACACAAAATGACACAAAATCACATATTGGATGCACAAGATTGGTTAAAAACCCTAATTGGATTAGAATAAGCCTAGGGAGGACGAAAATGACCTAAATGTTCAACCAATGACACAAAATGACACAAAATCACATATTGGATGTAAAAGATTGGTTAAAAACCCTAATTCGATTAGAATAAGCCTAGGGAGGACGAAAATGACCTAAATGTTCAACCAATGACACAAAATGACATAAAATCACATATTGGATGCACAAGATTGGTTAAAAACCCTAATTGGATTAGAATAAGCCTAGGGAGGACGAAAATGACCTAAATGTTTAAACAATGACACAAAATCACATATTGGATGCACAAGATTGCTTAAAAATCCTAATTGGATTAGAATAAGCCTAGGGAGGACGAAAATGACCTAAATGTTCAACCAATGACCCAAAATGACATGAAATCACATATTGGATGCACAATATTGGTTAAAAACCCTAATTGGATTAGAATAAGCCTAGGGAGGACGAAAATGACCTAAATGTTCAACCAATGACACAAAATGACACAAAATCACATATTGGATGACAAGATTTGTTAAAAACCCTAATTGGTTAAGAATAACCCTAGGGAGGACGAAAATGACCTAAATGTTCAACCAATGACACAAAATCACATATTGGATGCACTAGATTGGTTAAAAACCCTAATTGGATTAGAATAAGCCTAGGGAGGACGAAAATGACCTAAATGTTCAACCAATGACAAAAAATCATATATTGGATGCACAAGATTGGTTAAAAACCCTAATTGGATTAAAATAAGCCTAGGGAGGACGAAAATGACCTAAATGTTCAACCAATGACACAAAATCACATATTGGATACCCAAGATTGGTTAAAAACCCTAATTGGATTAGAATAAGCCTAGGGAGGACGAAAATGACCTAAATGTTCAACCAATGACACAAAATGACACAAAATCACATATTGGATGCACAAGATTGGTTAAAAACCCTAATTGGATTGGAATAAGCCTAGGGAGGACGAAAATGACCTAAATGTTCAACCAATGACCCAAAATGACACAAAATCACATATTGGATGCACAAGATTGGTTAAAATCCCTAATTGGATTAAAAAGAGCCTAGGGAGGGCGAAAATGACCTAAATGTTCAACCAATGACACAAAATGACACAATCACACATTGGATGCACAAAATTGGTTAAAAACCTTAATTGGATTAGAATAAGCCTAGGGAGGACGAAAATGACCAAAATGTTCAACCAATGACACAAAATCACATATTGGATGCACTAGATTGGTTAAAAACCCTAATTGGATTAGAACAAGCCTAGCAAGGCGGAAATGACCTAAATGTTCAACCAATGAAACAAAATCACATATTGGATGCACAAGAATGGTTAAAAACCCTAGTTGGATTAGAATAAACCTAGGGAGGACGAAAATGACCTAAATGTTCAACCAATGACACAAAATGACACAAAATCACATATTGGATGCACAAGATTGGTTAAAAACCCTAATTGGATTCGAATAAGCCTAGGGAGGACGAAAATGACCTAAATGTTTAAACAATGACACAAAATCACATATTGGATGCACAAGATTGGTTAAAAATCCTAATTAGATTAGAATAAGCCTAGGGAGGACGAAAATGACCTAAATGTTCAACCAATGACCCAAAATGACATAAAATCACATATTGGATGCACAATATTGGTTAAAAACCCTAATTGGATTAGAATAAGCCTAGGGAGGACGAAAATGACCTAAATGTTCAACCAATGACACAAAATGACACAAAATCACATATTGGATGCACAAGATTGGTTAAAAACCCTAATTGGTTAAGAATAACCCTAGGGAGGACGAAAATGACCTAAATGTTCAACCAATGACACAAAATGACACAAAATCACATATTGGATGCACAAGATTGGTTAAAAACCCTAATTGGATTAGAATAAGCCTAGGGAGGACGAAAATGACCTAAATGTTCAACCAATGACACAAAATGACACAAAATCACATATTGGATGCACAAGATTGGTTAAAAACCCTAATTGGATTAGAATAAGCCTATGGAGAACGAAAATGACCTAAATGTTCAACCAATGACACAAAATGACACAAAAACACATATTGGATGCACAGGATTGGTTAAAAACCCTAATTGGATTGGAATATGCCTAGGGAGGACGAAAATGACCTAAATGTTCAACCAATGACACAAAATGACACAAAATCACATATTGGAT
Source organism: Cicer yamashitae (assembly GCA_037974755.1). NCBI lineage: Eukaryota > Viridiplantae > Streptophyta > Magnoliopsida > Fabales > Fabaceae > Cicer > Cicer yamashitae. Next base: position 17,549,821 of record JBBPBQ010000008.1, on the reverse strand, counting down.
GCACAAGATTGGTTAAAAACCCTAATTGGATTAGAATAAGCCTAGGGAGGACGAAAATGACCTAAATGTTCAACCAATGACACAAAATGACACAAAAACACATATTGGATGCACAAGATTGGTTAAAAACCCTAATTGGATTAGAATAAGCCTAGGGAAGACGAAAATGACGTAAATGTTCAACCATTGACACAAAATGATACAAAATCACATATTGGATGCACAAGATTGGTTAAAAACCCTAATTGGATTAGAATAAGCCTAGGGAGGACGAAAATGACCTAAATGTTCAACCAATGACACAAAATGACACAAAATCACATATTGGATGCACAAGATTGGTTAAAAACCCTAATTGGATTAGAATAAGCCTAGGGAGGACGAAAATGACCTAAATGTTCAACCAATGACACAAAATGACACAAAATCACATATTGGATGCACAAGATTGGTTAAAAACCTTAATTGGATTAGAATAAGCCTAGGGAGGACGAATATGACCTAAATGTTCAACCAATGACACAAAATGACACAAAATCACATATTGGATGCACAAGATTGGTTAAAAACCCTAATTGGATTAGAATAAGCCTAGGGAGGACGAAAATGACCTAAATGTTCAACCAATGACACAAAATGACACAAAATCACATATTGGATGCACAAGATTGGTTAAAAACCCTAATTGGATTAGAATAAACCTAGGGAGGACGAAAAAGACCTAAATGTTCAACCAATGACACAAAATGACACAAAATCACATATTGGATGCACAAGATTGGTTAAAAACCCTAATTGGATTAGAATAAGCCTAGGGAGGACGAAAATGACCTAAATGTTCAACCAATGACACAAAATGACACAAAATCACATATTGGATGCACAAGATTGGTTAAAAACCCTAATTGGATTAGAATAAGCCTAGGAGGACGAAAATGAACTAAAAGTTTAGCCAATGACACAAAATGACACAAAATCACATATTGGATGCACAAGATTGGTTAAAAACCCTAATTGGATTAGAATAAGCCTAGGGAGGACGAAAATGACCTAAATGTTCAACCAATGACACAAAATCACATATTGGATGCACAAGATTGGTTAAAAACCCTAATTGGATTAGAATAAGCCTAGCAAGGACGAAAATGACCTAAATGTTCAACCAATGACACAAAATGACACAAAATCACATATTGGATGCACAAGATTGGTTAAAAACCCTAATTGGATTAGAATAAGCCTAGGGAGGACAAAAATGACCTAAATGTTCAACCAATGACACAAAATCACATATTGGATGCACAAGATTGGTTAAAAACCCTAATTGGATTAGAATAAGCCTAGGGAGGACGAAAATGACCTAAATGTTCAACCAATGACACAAAATGACACAAAATCACATATTGGATGCACAAGATTGGTTAAAAACCCTAATTGGATTAGAATAAGCCTAGCGAGGACGAAAATGACCAAATTGGATTACCAATGACACAAAATCACTTATTATATGCACAAGATTTGTTAAAAACCCTAATTGGATTAGAATAAGCCTAGCGAGGACGAAAATGAACTTAATATTCAACCAATGACACAAAATGACACAAAATCACATATTGGATGCACAAGATTGGTTAAAAACCCTAATTGGATTAGAATAAGCCTAGGGAGGACGAAAATGACCTAAATGTTCAACCAATGACACAAAATCACATATTGGATGCACAAGATTGCTTAAAAACCCTAATTGGATTAGAATAAGCCTAGGGAGGACGAAAATGACCTAAATGTTTAAACAATGACACAAAATCACATATTGGATGCACAAGATTGGTTAAAAATCCTAATTGGATTAGAATAAGCCTAGGGAGGACGAAAATGACCTAAATGTTCAACCAATGACCCAAAATGACATAAAATCACATATTGGATGCACAATATTGGTTAAAAACCCTAATTGGATTAGAATAAGCCTAGGGAGGACGAAAATGACCTAAATGTTCAACCAATGACACAAAATGACACAAAATCACATATTGGATGACAAGATTGGTTAAAAACCCTAATTGGTTAAGAATAACCCTAGGGAGGACGAAAATGACCTAAATGTTCAACCAATGACACAAAATCACATATTGGATGCACAAGATTGGTTAAAAACCCTAATTGGATTAGAATAAGCCTAGGGAGGACGAAAATGACCTATATGTTCAACCAATGACACTAAATCACATATTGGATGCACAAGATTGGTTAAAAACCCTAATTGGATTAGGATAAGCCTAGGGAGGACGAAAATGACCTAAATGTTCAACCAATGACACAAAATCACATATTGGATGCACAAGATTGGTTAAAAACCCTACTTGGATTAGAAAAAGCCTAGCGAGGACGAAAATGACCTAAATGTTCAACCAATGACACAAAATCACATATTGGATGCACAAGATTGGTTAAAAACCCTAATTGGATTAGAATAAGCCTAGGGAGGACGAAAATGACCTAAATGTTCAACCAATGACACAAAATGACACAAAATCACATATTAGATGCACAAGATTGGTTAAAAATCTTAATTGGATTAGAATAAGCCTAGGGAGGACGAAAATGACCTAAATGTTCAACCAATGACACAAAATGACACAAAATCACATATTGGATGCACAAGATTGGTTAAAAACCTTAATTGGATTAGAATCAACCTAGGGAGGACGAAAATGACCTAAATGTTCAACCAATGACACAAAATGACACAAAATCACATATTGGATGCACAAGATTGGTTAAAAACCCTACATGGATTAGAATTAGCCTAGCAAGGCGAAAATGACCTAAATGTTCAACCAATGACACAAAATCACATATTGGATGCACAAGATTGGTTAAAAACCCTAATTGGATTAGAATAAGCCTAGGGAGGACGAAAATGACCTAAATGTTCAACCAATGACACAAAATGACACAAAATCACATATTGGATGCACAAGATTGGTTAGAAACCCTAATTGGATTAGAATTAGCCTAGCAAGGCGAAAATGACCTAAATGTTCAACCAATGACACAAAATCACATATTGGATGCACAAGATTGGTTAAAAACCCTAATTGGATTAGAATAAGCCTAGGGAGGACGAAAATGACCTAAATGTTCAACCAATGACACAAAATGGTACAAAATCACATATTGGATGCACAAGAATGGTTAAAAACCCTAATTGGATTAGAATAAGCCTAGGGAGGACGAAAATGACCTAAATGTTCAACCAATGACACAAAATCACACAAAATCACACATTGGATGCATAAGATTGGTTAAAAACCTTAATTGGATTAGAATAAGCCTAGGGAGGACGAAAATGACCTAAATGTTCAACCAATGACACAAAATGACACAAAATCACATATTGGATGCACAAGATTGGTTAAAAACACTAATTGGATTAGAATAAGCCTAAGGAGGACGAAAATGACCTAAATGTTCAACCAATGACACAAAATGACACAAAATCACATATTGGATGCACAAGATTGGTTAAAAACCCTAATTGGATTAGAATAAGCCTAGGGAGGACGATAATGACCTAAATGTTCAACCAATGACACAAAATTACACAAAATCACATATTGGATGCACAAGATTGGTTAAAAACCCTAATTGGATTAGAATAAGCCTAGGGAGGACGAAAATGACCTAACTGTTCAACCAATGACACAAAATGATACAAAATCACATATTGGATGCACAAGATTGGTTAAAAACCCTAATTGGATTAGAATATGCCTAGGGAGGACGAAAATGACCTAAATGTTCAACCAATGACACAAAATGACACAAAATCACATATTGGATGCACAAGATTGGTTAAAAACCCTAATTGGATTAGAATAAGCCTAGGGAGGACGAAAATGACCTAAATGTTCAACCAATGACATAAAATGACACAAAACCACATATAGGATGCACTATATTTGTTAAAAACCCTAATTGTATTAGAATAAGCCTAGGGAGGACGAAAATGACCTAAATGTTCAACCAATGACACAAAATCACATATTGGATGCACAAGATTGGTTAAAAACCCTAATTGGATTAGAATAAGCCTACGGAGGATGAAAATGAATTAAATGTTCAACCAATGACACAAAATGACACAAAATCACATATTGGATGCACAAGATTGGTTAAAAACCCTAATTGGTTTAGAATAAGCCTAGGGAGGACGAAAATGACCTAAATGTTCAACCAATGACACAAAATCACATATTGGTTCCACAAGATTGGTTAAAAACCCTAATTGGATTAGAATAAGCCTACAGAGGACGAAAATGACCTAAATGTTCAACCAATGACACAAAATGACACAAAATCACATATTGGATGAACAAGATTGGTTAAAAACCCTAATTGGATTAGAATAAGCCTAGGGAGGACGAAAATGACCTAAATGTTTAACCAATGACACAAAATCACATATTGGATGCACAAGATTGGTTAAAAACCCTAATTGGATTAGAATAAGCCTAGGGAGGACGAAAATGACCTAAATGTTCAACCAATGACACAAAATGACACAAAATCACATATTGGATGCACAAGATTGGTTAAAAACCCTAATTGGATTAGAATATGCCTAGGGAGGACCAAAATGACCTAAATGTTCAACCAATGACACATAATGACACAAAATCACATATTGGATGCACAAGATTGGTTAAAAACCCTAATTGGATTAGAATAAGCCTAGGGAGGACGAAAATGACCTAAATGTTCAACCAATGACACAAAATGACACAAAATCACATATTGGATGCACAAGATTGGTTAAAAACCCTAATTGGATTAGAATAAGCCTAGGGAGGACAAAAATAACCTAAATGTTCAACCAATGACACAAAATCACATATTGGATGCACAAGATTGGTTAAAAACCCTAATTGGATTAGAATAAGCCTAGGGAGGACGAAAATGACCTAAATGTTCAACCAATGACAAAAAATCATATATTGGATGCACAAGATTGGTTAAAAACCCTAATTGGATTAAAATAAGCCTAGGGAGGACGAAAATGACCTAAATGTTCAACCAATGACACAAAATCACATATTGGATACCCAAGATTGGTTAAAAACCCTAATTGGATTAGAATAAGCCTAGGGAGGACGAAAATGACCTAAATGTTCAACCAATGACACAAAATGACACAAAATCACATATTGGATGACAAGATTGGTTAAAAACCCTAATTGGTTAAGAATAACCCTAGGGAGGACGAAAATGACCTAAATGTTCAACCAATGACACAAAATCACATATTGGATGCACTAGATTGGTTAAAAACCCTAATTGGATTAGAATAAGCCTAGGGAGGACGAAAATGAGTTAAATGTTCAACCAATGACAAAAAATCATATATTGGATGCACAAGATTGGTTAAAAACCCTAATTGGATTAAAATAAGCCTAGGGAGGACGAAAATGACCTAAATGTTCAACCAATGACACAAAATCACATATTGGATACCCAAGATTGGTTAAAAACCCTAATTGGATTAGAATAAGCCTAGGGAGGACAAAAATGACCTAAATGTTCAACCAATGACATAAAATGACACAAAATCACATATTGGATGCACATGATTGGTTAAAAACCCTAATTAGCATAGAATAAGCTTAGGGGGACGAAAATGACCTAAATGTTTAACCAATGACTCAAAATCACATATTGGATGCACAAGATTGGTTAAAAACCCTAATTGGATTAGAATAAGCCTAGGGAGGACGAAAATGACCTAAATGTTCAACCAATCAAACAAAATCACATATTGGATACCCAAGATTGGTTAAAAACCCTAATTGGATTAGAATAAGCCTAGGGAGGTCGAAAATGACCTAAATGTTTAACCAATGACACAAAATCACATATTGGATGCACAAGATTGGTTAAAAACCCTAATTGGATTAGAATAAGCCTAGGGAGGACAATAATGACCTAAATGTTCAACCAATGACACAAAATGACACAAAATCACATATTGGATGCACAAGATTGTTTAAAAACCTTAATTGGATTAGAATAAGCCTAGGGAGGACGAAAATGACCTAAATGTTCAACCAATGACACAAAATGACACAAAATCACATATTGGATGCACAAGATTGGTTAAAAACCCTAACTGGATTAGAATAAGCCTAGGGAGGACGATAATGACCTAAATGTTCAACCAATGACACAAAATGACACAAAATCACATATTGGATGCACAAGATTGATTAAAAACCCTAATTGGATTAGAATAAGCCTAGGGAGGACGAAAATGACCTAAATGTTCAACCAATGACACAAAATGACACAAAATCACAGATTGGATACCCAAGATTGGTTAAAAACCCTAATTGGATTAGAATAAGCCTAGGGAGGACGAAAATGACCTAAATGTTCAACCAATGACACAAAATGACACAAAATCACATATTGGATGCACAAGATTGGTTAAAAACCCTAATTGGGTTAGAATAAGCCTAAGGGGGACGAAAATGACCTAAATGTTTAATCAATGACACAAAATCACATATTGGATGCACAAGATTGGTTAAAAAACCCTAATTGGATTAGAATAAGCCTAGGGAGGACGAAAATGATCTAAATGTTCAACCAATGACACAAAATCACATATTGGATGCACAAGATTGGTTAAAAACCCTAATTGGATTAGAATAAGCCTAGGGAGGACGAAAATGACCTAAATGTTCAACCAATGACACAAAATGACACAAAATCACATATTGGATGCACAAGATTGGTTAAAAACCCTAATTGGATTAGAATAAGCCTTGGGAGAACGAAAATGACAAAAATTTTCAACGAATGACACAAAATCACATATTGGATGCACAAGATTGGTTAAAAATCCTAATTGGATTAGAATAAGCCTAGGGAGGACGAAAATGACCTAAATGTTCAACCAATGACACAAAATGACAAAAAATCAGATATTGGATGCACAAGATTGTTTAAAAATCCTAATTGGATTAGAATAAGCCTAGGGAGGACGAAAATGACCTAAATGTTAAGCCAATGACACAAAATCACATATTGGATGCACAAGATTGGTTAAAAACCCTAATTGGATTAGAATAAGCCTAGGGAGGACGAAAATGACCTAAATGTTCAACCAATGACACAAAATGACACAAAATCACATATTGGATGCACAAGATTGGTTAAAAACCCTAATTGGATTAGAATAAGCCTTGGGAGAACGAAAATGACAAAAATTTTCAACGAATGACACAAAATCACATATTGGATGCACAAGATTGGTTAAAAATCCTAATTGGATTAGAATAAGCCTTGGGAGGACGAAAATGACCTAAATGTTCAACCAATGACACAAAATGACAAAAAAATCACATATTGGATGCACAAGATTGGTTAAAAACCCTAATTGGATTAGAATAAGCCTAGGGAGGACGAAAATGACCTAAATGTTCAACCAATGACACAAAATGACACAAAATCACATATTGGATGCACAAGATTGGTTAAAAACCCTAATTGGATTAGAATAAGCCTATGGAAGACGAAAATGACCCAAATGTTCAACCAATGACACAAAATGACATATTCGATGCACAAGATTGGTTAAAAACCCTAATTGGATTAGAATAACCTTAGGGAGGACGAAAATGACCTAAATGTTCAACCAATGACACAAAATCACATATTGGATGCACAAGATTGGTTAAAAATCCTAATTGGATTAGAATAAGCCTAGGGAGGACGAAAATGACCTAAATGTTCAACCAATGACCCAAAATGACATAAAATCACATATTGGATGCACAATATTGGTTAAAAACCCTAATTGGATTAGAATAAGCCTAGGGAGGACGAAAATGACCTAAATGTTCAACCAATGACACAAAATCACATATTGGATGCACAAGATTGGTTAAAAACCCTAATTGGATTAGAATAAGGCTAGGGAGGACGAAAATGATCTAAATGTTCAACCAATGACACAAAATGACAAAAAATCACATATTGGATGCACAAGATTGGTTAAAAACCCTAATTGGATTAGAATAAGCCTAGGGAGGACGAAAATGACCTAAATGTTCAACCAATGACACAAACTCACATATTGGATGCACAAGATTGGTTAAAAACCCTAATTGGATTAGAATAAGCCTAGGGAGGACGAAAATGACATAAATGTTCAACCAATGACACAAAATGACACAAAATCACATATTGGATGCACAAGATTGGTTAAAAACCCTAATTGGATTAGAATAAGCCTAGGGAGGACGAAAATGACCTAAATGTTCAACCAATGACACAAACTCACATATTGGATGCACAAGATTGGTTAAAAACCCTAATTTGATTAGAGTAAGCCTGGGGAGGACGAAAATGACATAAATGTTCAACCAATGACACAAAATGACACAAAATCACATATTGGATGCTCAAGATTTGTTAAAAACCCTAATTGGATTAGAATAAGCCTAGGGAGGATGAAAATAACCTAAATGTTCATCCAATACCACAAAGTGACACAAAATCACATATTGGATACACAAGATTGGTTAAAAACCCTAATTGGATTAGAATAAGCCTAGGGAGGACGAAAATGACCTAAATGTTCAACCAATGACACAAAATGACACAAAATCACATATTGGATGCACAAGATTGGTTAAAAACCCTAATTGGATTAGAATAAGCCTAGGGAGGACGAAAATGACCTAAATGTTTAAACAATGACACAAAATCACATATTGGATGCACAAGATTGGTTAAAAATCCTAATTAGATTAGAATAAGCCTAGGGAGGACGAAAATGACCTAAATGTTCAACCAATGACCCAAAATGACATAAAATCACATATTGGATGCACAATATTGGTTAAAAACCCTAATTGGATTAGAATAAGCCTAGGGAGGACGAAAATGACCTAAATGTTCAACCAATGACACAAAATGACACAAAATCACATATTGGATGCACAAGATTGGTTAAAAACCCTAATTGGTTAAGAATAACCCTAGGGAGGACGAAAATGACCTAAATGTTCAACCAATGACACAAAATGACACAAAATCACATATTGGATGCACAAGATTGGTTAAAAACCATAATTGGATTAGAATAAGCCTATGGAGGACGAAAATGACCTAAATGTTCAACCAATGACACAAAATCACATATTGGATGCACAAGATTGCTTAAAAACCCTAATTGGATTAGAATAAGCCTAGGGAGGACGAAAATGACCTAAATGTTTAAACAATGACACAAAATCACATATTGGATGCACAAGATTGGTTAAAAATCCTAATTGGATTAGAATAAGCCTAGGGAGGACGAAAATGACCTAAATGTTCAACCAATGACCCAAAATGACATGAAATCACATATTGGATGCACAATATTGGTTAAAAACCCTAATTGGATTAGAATAAGCCTAGGGAGGACGAAAATGACCTAAATGTTCAACCAATGACACAAAATGACACAAAATCACATATTGGATGACAAGATTTGTTAAAAACCCTAATTGGTTAAGAATAACCCTAGGGAGGACGAAAATGACCTAAATGTTCAACCAATGACACAAAATCACATATTGGATGCACTAGATTGGTTAAAAACCCTAATTGGATTAGAATAAGCCTAGGGAGGACGAAAATGACCTAAATGTTCAACCAATGACAAAAAATCATATATTGGATGCACAAGATTGGTTAAAAACCCTAATTGGATTAAAATAAGCCTAGGGAGGACGAAAATGACCTAAATGTTCAACCAATGACACAAAATCACATATTGGATACCCAAGATTGGTTAAAAACCCTAATTGGATTAGAATAAGCCTAGGGAGGACAAAAATGACCTAAATGTTCCACCAATGACATAAAATGACACAAAATCACATATTGGATGCACATGATTGGTTAAAAACCCTAATTGGAATAGAATAAGCTTAGGGGGACGAAAATGACCTAAATGTTTAACCAATGACTCAAAATCACATATTGGATGCACAAGATTGGTTAAAAACCCTAATTGTATTAGAATAAGCCTAGGGAGGACGAAAATGACCTAAATGTTCAACCAATCAAACAAAATCACATATTGGATACCCAAGATTGGTTAAAAACCCTAATTGGATTAGAATAAGCCTAGGGAGTTCGAAAATGACCTAAATGTTTAACCAATGACACAAAATCACATATTGGATGCACAAGATTGGTTAAAAACCCTAATTGGATTAGAATAAGCCTAGGGAGGACAATAATGACCTAAATGTTCAACCAATGACACAAAATGACACAAAATCACATATTGGATGCACAAGATTGTTTAAAAACCTTAATTGGATTAGAATAAGCCTAGGGAGGACGAAAATGACCTAAATGTTCAACCAATGACACAAAATGACACAAAATCACATATTGGATGCACAAGATTGGTTAAAAACCCTAACTGGATTAGAATAAGCCTAGGGAGGACGATAATGACCTAAATGTTCAACCAATGACACAAAATTACAAAAAATCACATATTGCATGCACAAGATTGGTTAAAAACCCTAATTGGATTAGAATAAGCCTAGGGAGGACGAAAATGACCTAAATTTTCAACCAATGACACAAAATGACACAAAATCACATATTGGATGCACAAGATTGGTTAAAAACCCTAATTGGATTAGAATAAGCCTAGGGAGGACGAAAATGACCAAAATGTTCAACCAATGACATAAAATCACATATTGGATGCACAAGATTGGTTAAAAACCCTAATTGGATTAGATTAAGCCTAGGGAGGACGAAAATGACCTAAATGTTCAACCAATGACACAAAATGATACAAAATCACATATTGGATGCACAAGATTGGTTAAAAACCCTAACTGGATTAGAATAAGCCTAGGGAGGACGATAATGACCTAAATGTTCAACCAATGACACAAAATGACACAAAATCACATATTGGATGCACAAGATTGGTTAAAAACCCTAACTGGATTAGAATAAGCCTAGGGAGGACGATAATGACCTAAATGTTCAACCAATGACACAAAATGACACAAAATCACATATTGGATGCACAAGATTGGTTAAAAACCCTAATTTGATTAGAATAAGCCTAGGGAGGACGAAAATGACCTAAATGTTCAACCAATGACACAAAATCACATATTGGATGCACAAGATTGGTTAAAAACCCTTATTGGATTAGAATAAGCCTAGGGAGGACGAAAATGACCTAAATGTTCAACCAATGACACAAAAGCACATATTGGATGCACAAGATTGTTTAAAAACCCTAATTGGGTTAGAATAAGCCTAGGGAGGACGAAAATGACCTAAATGTTCAACCAATGACACAAAATGACACAAAATCACATATTGGATGCACAAGATTGGTTAAAAACCCTAATTGGATTAGAATAAGCCTAGGGAGGACGAAAATGACCTAAATGTTCAACCAATGACACAAAATGACACAAAATCACATATTGGATGCACAAGATTGGTTAAAAACCTTAATTGGATTAGAATAAGCCTAGGGAGGACGAATATGACCTAAATGTTCAACCAATGACACAAAATGACACAAAATCACATATTGGATGCACAAGATTGGTTAAAAACCCTAATTGGATTAGAATAAGCCTAGGGAGGACGAAAATGACCTAAATGTTCAACCAATGACACAAAATGACACAAAATCACATATTGGATGCACAAGATTGGTTAAAAACCCTAATTGGATTAGAATAAACCTAGGGAGGACGAAAAAGACCTAAATGTTCAACCAATGACACAAAATGACACAAAATCACATATTGGATGCACAAGATTGGTTAAAAACCCTAATTGGATTAGAATAAGCCTAGGGAGGACGAAAATGACCTAAATGTTCAACCAATGACACAAAATGACACAAAATCACATATTGGATGCACAAGATTGGTTAAAAACCCTAATTGGATTAGAATAAGCCTAGGAGGACGAAAATGAACTAAAAGTTTAGCCAATGACACAAAATGACACAAAATCACATATTGGATGCACAAGATTGGTTAAAAACCCTAATTGGATTAGAATAAGCCTAGGGAGGACGAAAATGACCTAAATGTTCAACCAATGACACAAAATCACATATTGGATGCACAAGATTGGTTAAAAACCCTAATTGGATTAGAATAAGCCTAAGGAGGAGGAAAATGAACTAAATGTTCAACCAATGACACAAAATGACACAAAATCACATATTGGATGCACAAGATTGGTTAAAAACCCTAATTGGATTAGAATAAGCCTAGGGAGGACGAAAATGACCTAAATGTTCAACCAATGACACAAAATGAAACTAAATCACATATTAGATGCACAAGATTGGTTAAAAACCCTAATTGGATTAGAATAAGCCTAGGGAGGACGAAAATGACCTAAATGTTCAACCAATGACACAAAATGACACAAAATCACATATTGGATGCACAAGATTGGTTAAAAACCCTAATTGGATTAGTATATGCCTAGGGAGGACGAAAATGACCTAAATGTTCAACCAATGACACAAAATGACAAAAAATCACATATTGGATGCACAAGATTGGTTAAAAACCCTAATTGGATTAGAATAAGCCTAGGGAGGACGAAAATGACCTAAATGTTCAACCAATGACACAAAATGACACAAAATCATATATTGGATGCACAAGATTGGTTAAAAACCCTAATTGGATTAGAATAAGCCAAGGGAGGACGAAAATGACCTAAATGTTCAACCAATGACACAAAATGACACAAAATCACATATTGGATGCACAAGATTGGTTAAAAACCCTAATTGGATTAGAATAAGCCTAGGGAGGACGATAATGACCTAAATGTTCAACCAATGACACAAAATTACACAAAATCACATATTGGATGCACAAGATTGGTTAAAAACCCTAATTGGATTAGAATGAGCCTAGGGAGGACGAAAATGACCTAAATGTTCAACCAATTACACAAAATGACACAAAATCACATATTGGAAGCACAAGGTTGATTAAAAACCCTAATTGGATTAGAATAAGCCTAGGGAGGACGAAAATGACCTAAATGTTCAACCAATGACACAAAATGACACAAAATCACATATTGGATGCACAAGATTGGTTAAAAACCCTAACTGGATTAGAATAAGCCTAGGGACGACGATAATGTCCTAAATGTTCAACCAATGACACAAAATGACACAAAATCACATATTGGATGCACAAGATTGGTTAAAAACCCTAATTGGATTAGAATAAGCCTAGGGAGGACGAAAATGACCTAAATGTTCAACCAATGACACAAAATGACACAAAATCACATATTGGATGCACAAGATTGGTTAAAAACCCTAATTGGATTAGAATAAACTTAGGGAGGACGAAAATGACTAAAATGTTCAACCAATGACACAAAATCACATATTGGATGCACAAGATTGGTTAAAAACCCTAATTGGATTAGAATAAGCCTATCGAGAACGAAAATGACCTAAATGTTCAACCAATGACACAAAATCACATATTGGATGCACAAGATTGGATAAAAACCCTAATTGGATTAGAATAAGCCTAGGGAGGACAAAATGACCTAAATGTTCAACCAATGACACAAAATGTCACAAAATGACACAAAGTCAGATATTGGATGCACAAGATTGGTTAAAAACCCTAATTGGATTAGAATAAGCCTAGGGAGGACGAAAATGACCTAAATGTTCAACCAATGACACAAAATGACACAAAATCACATATTGGATGCACAAGATTGGTTAAAAACCCTAATTGGATTAGAATAAGCCTAAGGACGACGGAAATGACCTAAATGTTCAACCAATGACACAAAATGACACAAAATCACATATTGGTTGCAAAAGATTGGTTAAAAACCCTAATTGGATTAGAATAAGCCTAGGGAGGACGAAAATGACCTAAATGTTCAAACAATGACACAAAATTACACAAAATCACATATTGGATGCACAAGATTGGTTAAAAACCCTAATTGGATTAGAATAAGCCTAGGGAGGACGAAAATGACCTAAATGGTCAACCAATAACACAAAATGACACAAAATCAAATATTGGATGCACAAGATTGGTTAAAAACCCTAATTGGATTAGAATAAGCCTAGGGAGGACGAAAATGACCTAAATGTTCAACCAATGACACAAAATGACACAAAATCACATATTGGATGCACAAGATTGGTTAAAAACCCTAATTGGATTAGAATAAGCCTAGGGAGGACGAAAATGACCTAAATGTTCAACCAATGACACAAAATGACACAAAATCACATGTTGGATGCACAAGATAGGTTAAAAACCCTAAATGGATTAGAATAAGCCTAGGGAGGACGAAAATGACCTAAATGTTCAACCAATGACACAAAATGACACAAAATCACATATTGGATGCACAAGATTGGTTAAAAACCCTAATTGGATTAGAATAAGCATAGCGAGGACGAAAATGACCTAAATGTTCAACCAATGACACAAAATCACGTATTGGATGCACAAGATTGGTTAAAAACTCTAATTGGATTAGAATAAGCCTAGGGAGGACGAAAATGACCTAAATGTTCAACCAATGACACAAAATGACACAAAATCACATATTGGATGCACAAGATTGGTTAAAAACCCCAACTGGATTAGAATAAGCCTAGGGAGGACGATAATGACCTAAATGTTCAACCAATGACACAAAATCACATATTGGATGCACAAGATTGGTTAAAAACCTTAATTGGATTAGAATAAGCCTAGGGAGGACGAAAATGACCTAAATGTTCAACCAATCAAACAAAATCACATATTGGATACCCAAGATTGGTTAAAAACCCTAATTGGATTAGAATAAGCCTAGGGAGGTCGAAAATGACCTAAATGTTTAACCAATGACACAAAATCACATATTGGATGCACAAGATTGGTTAAAAACCCTAATTGGATTAGAATATGCCTAGGGAGGACAATAATGACCTAAATGTTCAACCAATGACACAAAATGACACAAAATCACATATTGGATGCACAAGATTGTTTAAAAACCTTAATTGGATTAGAATAAGCCTAGGGAGGACGAAAATGACCTAAATGTTCAACCAATGACACAAAATGACACAAAATCACATATTGGATGCACAAGATTGGTTAAAAACCCTAATTGGATTAGAATAAGCCTAGGGAGGACGAAAATGACCTAAATGTTTAAACAATGACACAAAATCACATATTGGATGCACAAGATTGCTTAAAAATCCTAATTGGATTAGAATAAGCCTAGGGAGGACGAAAATGACCTAAATGTTCAACCAATGACCCAAAATGACATGAAATCACATATTGGATGCACAATATTGGTTAAAAACCCTAATTGGATTAGAATAAGCCTAGGGAGGACGAAAATGACCTAAATGTTCAACCAATGACACAAAATGACACAAAATCACATATTGGATGACAAGATTTGTTAAAAACCCTAATTGGTTAAGAATAACCCTAGGGAGGACGAAAATGACCTAAATGTTCAACCAATGACACAAAATCACATATTGGATGCACTAGATTGGTTAAAAACCCTAATTGGATTAGAATAAGCCTAGGGAGGACGAAAATGACCTAAATGTTCAACCAATGACAAAAAATCATATATTGGATGCACAAGATTGGTTAAAAACCCTAATTGGATTAAAATAAGCCTAGGGAGGACGAAAATGACCTAAATGTTCAACCAATGACACAAAATCACATATTGGATACCCAAGATTGGTTAAAAACCCTAATTGGATTAGAATAAGCCTAGGGAGGACGAAAATGACCTAAATGTTCAACCAATGACACAAAATGACACAAAATCACATATTGGATGACAAGATTGGTTAAAAACCCTAATTGGTTAAGAATAACCCTAGGGAGGACGAAAATGACCTAAATGTTCAACCAATGACACAAAATCACATATTGGATGCACTAGATTGGTTAAAAACCCTAATTGGATTAGAATAAGCCTAGGGAGGACGAAAATGACCTAAATGTTCAACCAATGACACAAAATGACACAAAATCACATATTGGATGCACTAGATTGGTTAAAAACCCTAATTGGATTAGAATAAGCCTAGGGAGGACGAAAATGATCTAAATGTTCAACCAATGACACAAAATGACACAAAATCACATATTGGATGCACAAGATTGGTTAAAAACCCTAATTGGATTAGAATAAGCCTAGGGAGGACGAAAATGACCTAAATGTTCAACCAATGACACAAAATCACATATTGGATGCACAAGATTGGTTAAAATCCCTAATTGGATTAGAACAAGCCTAGGGAGGACGAAAAATGACCTAAATGTTCAACCAATGATACAAAATGACACAAAATCACATATTGGATGCACAAGATTTGTTAAAAACCCTAATTGGATAAGAATAACCCAAGAGAGGACGAAAATGACCTAAATGTTCAACCAATGACATAAAATCACATATTGGATGCACAAGATTGGTTAAAAACCCTAATTGGATTAGATTAAGCCTAGGGAGGACGAAAATGAGCTAAATGTTCAACCAATGACACAAAATGACACAAAATCACATATTGGATGCACAAGATTGGTTAAAAACCCTAATTGGATTAGAATAAGCCTAGGGAGGACGAAAATGACCTAAATGTTCAACCAATGACACAAAATGACACAAAATCACATATTGGATGCACAAGATTGGTTAAAAATCCTAATTAGATTAAAATAACCCTAGGGAGGACGAAAATGACCTAAATGTTCAACCAATGACACAAAATGACACAAAATCACATATTGGATGCACAGGATTCGTGAAAAACCCTAATTGGATTAGAATAAGCCTGGGGAGGACGAAAATGACCTAAATGTTCAACCAATGACACAAAATGACACAAAATCACATATTGGATGCACAAGATTGGTTAAAAACCCTAATTGGATTAGAATAAGCCTAGGGAGGACGAAAATGACCTAAATGTTCAACCAATGACACAAAATGACACAAAATCACATATTGGATGCACAAGATTGGTTAAAAACCTTAATTGGATTAGAATAAGCCTAGGGAGGACGAATATGACCTAAATGTTCAACCAATGACACAAAATGACACAAAATCACATATTGGATGCACAAGATTGGTTAAAAACCCTAATTGGATTAGAATAAGCCTAGGGAGGACGAAAATGACCTAAATGTTCAACCAATGACACAAAATGACACAAAATCACATATTTGATGCACAAGATTGGTTAAAAACCCTAATTGGATTAGAATAAGCCGAGGGAGGACGAAAATGACCTAAATGTTCAACCAATGACACAAAATGACACAAAATCACATATTGGATGCACAAGATTGGTTAAAAACCCTAACTGGATTAGAATAAGCCTAGGGAGGACGATAATGACCTAAATGTTCAACCAATGACACAAAATGACACAAAATCACATATTGGATGGACAAGATTGGTTAAAAACCCTAATTGGATTAGAATAAGCCTAGGGAAGACGAAAATGACCTAAATGTTCAACCAATGACACAAAATGACAAAAAATCACATATTGGATGCACAAGATTGGTTAAAAACCCTAATTGGATTAGAATAAGCCTAGGGAGGACGAAAATGACCTAAATGTTTAACCAATGACACAAAATGACACAAAATCACATATTGGATGCCCAAGATTGGTTAAAAACCCTAATTGGATTAGAATAAGCCTAGGGAGGACGAAAATGACCTAAATGTTCAACCAATGACACAAAATGACACAAAATCACATATTGGATGCACAAGATTGGTTAAAAACCCTAATTGGATTAGAATAAGCCGAGGGAGGACGAAAATGACCCAAATGTTCAACCAATGACACAAAATGACACAAAATCACATATTGGATGCACAAGATTGGTTAAAAACCCTAATTGGATTAGAATAAGCCTAGGGAGGACGAAAATGACCTAAATGTTCAACCAATGACACAAAATGACACAAAATCACATATTGGATGCACAAGATTGGTTAAAAACCCTAATTGGATTAGAATAAGCCTAGGGAGGACGAAAATGACCTAAATGTTCAACCAATGACACAAAATGACAAAAAATCACATATTGGATGCACAAGATTTGTTAAAAACCCTAATTGGATTAGAATAAGCCTAGGGAGGACGAAAATGACCTAAATGTTCAACCAATGACACAAAATCACATATTGAATGCACAAGATTGGTTTAAAACCCTAATTGGATTAGAATAAGCCTAGGGACGACGAAAATGACCTAAATTTTCAACCAATTACACAAAATAACACAAAGTCACATATTGGATGCACAAGATTGGTTAAAAATCCTAATTGGATTAGAATAAGCCTAGGGAGGACGAAAATGACCTAAATGTTCAACCAATGACACAAAATGACACAAAATCACATATTGGATGCACAAGATTGGTTAAAAACCCTAATTGGATTAGAATAAGCCTAGGGAGGACGAAAATGACCTAAATGTTCAACCAATGATACAAAATGACACAAAATCACATATTGGATGCACAAGATTTGTTAAAAACCATAATTGGATAAGAATAACCCAAGGGAGGACGAAAATGACCTAAATGTTCAACCAATGACACTAAATGACATATTGGATGCACAAGATTGGTTAAAAACCCTAATTGGATTAGATTAAGCCTAGGGAGGACGATAATGACCTAAATGTTCAACCAATGACACAAAATCACATATTGGATGCACAAGATTGGTTAAAAACCTTAATTGGATTAGAATAAGCCTAGGGAGGACGAAAATGACCTAAATGTTCAACCAATGACACAAAATGACACAAAATCACATATTGGATGCACAAGATTGGTTAAAAACCCTAATTGGATTAGAATAAGCCTAGGGAGGACGAAAATGACCTAAATGTTCAACCAATGACACTAAATGACACAAAATCACATATTGGATGCACAAGATTGGTTAAAAACCCTAATTGGATAAGAATAAGCCTAGGGAGGACGAAAATGACCTAAATGTTCAACCAATGACACAAAATGACACAAAATCACATATTGGATGCACAAGATTGGTTAAAAACCCTAATTGGATTAGAATAAGCCTAGGGAGGACGAAAATGACCTAAATGTTCAACCAATCAAACAAAATCACATATTGGATACCCAAGATTGGTTAAAAACCCTAATTGGATTAGAATAAGCCTAGGGAGGTCGAAAATGACCTAAATGTTTATCCAATGACACAAAATCACATATTGGATGCACAAGATTGGTTAAAAACCCTAATTGGATTAGGATAAGCCTAGGGAGGACGAAAATGACCTAAATGTTCAACCAATGACACAAAATGACATAAAATCACATATTGGATGCACAAGATTGGTTAAAAACCCTAATTGGATTAGAATAAGCCTAGGGAGGACGAAAATGAACTAAATATTCAACCAATGACACAAAATGACACAAAATCACATATTGGATGCACAAGATTGGTTAAAAACCCTAATTGGATTAGAATAAGCCTAGCGAGGACGAAAATGACCTAATTGGATTACCAATGACACAAAATCACTTATTATATGCACAAGATTGGTTAAAAACCCTAATTGGATTAGAATAAGCCTAGAGAGGATGAAAATGACCTAAATGTGCAACCAATGACACAAAATCACATATTGGATGCAAAAGATAGATTAAACAACCCTAATTGGATTAGAATAAGCCTAGGGAGGACGAAAATGACCTAAATGTTCAACCAATGACACAAAATCACATATTGGATGCACAAGATTGGTTAAAAACCCTAATTGGATTAGAATAAGCCTAGGGAGGACGAAAATGACCTAAATGTTCAACCCATGACACAAAATCACATATTTGATACCCAAGATTGGTTTAAAACCCTAATTGCATTAGAATAAGCCTAGGGAAGACGAAAATGACCTAAATGTTCAACCAATGACACAAAATGACACAAAATCACATATTGGATGCACAAGATTGGTTAAAAACTCTAATTGGATTAGAATAAGCCTATGGAGGACGAAAATGACCTAAATGTTCAACCAATGACACAAAATCAGATATTGGATGCACAAGATTGGTTAAAAACCCTAATTGGATTAGAATAAGCCTAGGGAGGACGAAAATGACCTAAATGTTTAAACAATGACACAAAATCACATATTTGATGCACAAGATTGGTTAAAAATCCTAATTGGATTAGAATAAGCCTAGGGAGGACGAAAATGACCTAAATGTTCAACCAATGACCCAAAATGACATGAAATCACATATTGGATGCACAATATTGGTTAAAAACCCTAATTGGATTAGAATAAGCCTAGGGAGGACGAAAATGACCTAAATGTTCAACCAATGACACAAAATGACACAAAATCACATATTGGATGACAAGATTGGTTAAAAACCCTAATTGGTTAAGAATAACCCTAGGGAGGACGAAAATGACCTAAATGTTCAACCAATGACACAAAATCACATATTGGATGCACTAGATTGGTTAAAAACCCTAATTGGATTAGAATAAGCCTAGGGAGGACGAAAATGACCTAAATGTTCAACCAATGACAAAAAATCATATATTGGATAGACAAGATTGGTTAAAAACCCTAATTGGATTAAAATAAGCCTAGGGAGGACGAAAATGACCTAAATGTTCAACCAATGACACAAAATCACATATTGGATACCCAAGATTGGTTAAAAACCCTAATTGGATTAGAATAAGCCTAGGGAGGACAAAAATGACCTAAATGTTCAACCAATGACATAAAATGACACAAAATCACATATTGGATGCACATGATTGGTTAAAAACCCTAATTAGCATAGAATAAGCTTAGGGGGACGAAAATGACCTAAATGTTTAACCAATGACTCAAAATCACATATTGGATGCACAAGATTGGTTAAAAACCCTAATTGGATTAGAATAAGCCTAGGGAGGACGAAAATGACCTAAATGTTCAACCAATCAAACAAAATCACATATTGGATACCCAAGATTGGTTAAAAACCCTAATTGGATTAGAATAAGCCTAGGGAGGTCGAAAATGACCTAAATGTTTATCCAATGACACAAAATCACATATTGGATGCACAAGATTGGTTAAAAACCCTAATTGGATTAGGATAAGCCTAGGGAGGACGAAAATGACCTAAATGTTCAACCAATGACACAAAATGACATAAAATCACATATTGGATGCACAAGATTGGTTAAAAACCCTAATTGGATTAGAATAAGCCTAGGGAGGACGAAAATGACCTAAATGTTTAACCAATGACACAAAATCACATATTGGATGCACAAGATTGGTTAAAAAGCCTAATTGCATTAGAATAAGCCTAGGGAGGACGAAAATTACCTAAATGTTCAACCAATGACCCAAAATGACACAAAATGACATATTGGATGCACAATATTGGTTAAAAACCCTAATTGGATTAAAATAAACCTAGGGAGGACGAAAATGACCTAAATGTTCAACCAATGACACAATATCACATATTGGATACCCAAGATTGGTTAAAAACCCTAATTGGAATAGAATAAGCCTAGGGAGGACGAAAATGACCTAAATGTTCAACCAATGACACAAAATGACACAAAATCACATATTGGATGCACAAGATTGGTTAAAAACCCTAACTGGATTAGAATAAGCCTAGGGAGGACGATAATGACCTAAATGTTCAACCAATGACACAAAATGACACAAAATCACATATTGGATGCACAAGATTGATTAAAAACCCTAATTGGATTAGAATAAGCCTAGGGAGGACGAAAATGACCTAAATGTTCAACCAATGACACAAAATGACACAAAATCACAGATTGGATACCCAAGATTGGTTAAAAACCCTAATTGGATTAGAATAAGCCTAGGGAGGACGAAAATGACCTAAATGTTCAACCAATGACACAAAATGACACAAAATCACATATTGGATGCACAAGATTGGTTAAAAACCGTAATTGGATTAGAATAAGCCTATGGAGGACAAAAATGACCTAAATGTTCAACCAATGACACAAAATCACATATAGGATGCACAAGATTGGTTAAAAACCCTAATTGGATTAGAATAAGCCTAGGGAGGACGAAAATGACCTAAATGTTCAACCAATGACACAAAATGACACAAAATCACATATTGGATGCACAAGATTGGTTAAAAACCTTATTTGGATTCTAATAAGCCTAGGGAGGACGAAAATGACCTAAATGTTCAACCAATGACACAAAATGACACAAAATCACATATTGGATGCACAAGATTGGTTAAAAACCCTAATTGGATTAGAATAAGCCTAGGGAGGACGATAATGACCTAAATGTTCAACCAATGACACAAAATGACACAAAATCACATATTCGATGCACAAGATTGGTTAAAAACCTTATTTGGATTAGAATCAGCCTAGGGAGGACGAAAATGACCTAAATGTTCAACCAATGACACAAAATGACACAAAATCACATATTGGATGCACAAGATTGGTTAAAAACCCTAATTGGATTAGAATAAGCCTAGGGAGGACGAAATGACCTAAATGTTCAACCAATCAAACAAAATCACATATTGGATACCCAAGATTGGTTAAAAACCCTAATTGGATTAGAATAAGCCTAGGGAGGTCGAAAATGACCTAAATGTTTAACCAATGACACAAAATCACATATTGGATGCACAAGATTGGTTAAAAACCCTAATTGGATTAGGATAAGCCTAGGGAGGACGAAAATGACCTAAATGTTCAACCAATGACACAAAATGACATAAAATCACATATTGGATGCACAAGATTGGTTAAAAACCCTAATTGGATTAGAATAACCCTAGGGAGGACGAAAATGACCTAAATGTTTAACCAATGACACAAAATCACATATTGGATGCACAAGATTGGTTAAAAACCCTAATTGGATTAGAATAAGCCTAGGGAGGACGAAAATTACCTAAATGTTCAACCAATGACCCAAAATGACACAAAATCACATATTGGATGCACAATATTGGTTAAAAACCCTAATTGGATTAAAATAAGCCTAGGGAGGACGAAAATGACCTAAATGTTCAACCAATGACACAATATCACATATTGGATACCCAAGATTGGTTAAAAACCCTAATTGGAATAGAAAAAGCCTATGGAGGACGAAAATGACCTAAATGTTCAACCAATGACACAAAATGACACAAAATCACATATTGGATGCACAAGATTGTTTAAAAACCCTAATTGGATTAAAATAAGCCTAGGGAGGACGAAAATGACCTAAATGTTCAACCAATGACACAAAATCACACATTGGATGCACAAGATTGGTTAAAAACCTTAATGGGATTAGAATAAGCCTAGGGAGGACGAAAATGACCTAAATGTTCAACCAATGACACAAAATGACACAAAATCACATATTGGATGCACAAGATTGGTTAAAAACCCTAATTGGATTAGAATAAGCCTAGGGAGGACCAAAATGACCTAAGCGTTCAACCAATGACACAAAATCACATATTTGATGCACAAGATTGGTTAAAAACTCTAATTAGATTAGAATAAGCCTAGGGAGGACGAAAATGACCTAAATGTTCAACCAATGATACAAAATGACACAAAATCACATATTGGATGCACAAGATTGGTTAAAAACCCTAATTGGATTAGAATAAGCCTAGGGAGGACGAAAATGACCTAAATGTTTAACCAATGACACAAAATCACATATTGGATGCACAAGATTGGTTAAAAACCCTAATTGGAGTAGAATAAGCCTAGGGAGGACGAAAATGACCTAAATGTTCAACCAATGACACAAAATCACATATTGGATGCACAAGATTGGTTTAAAACCCTAATTGGATTAGAATAAGCATAGGGAGGACGAAAATGACCTAAATGTTCAACCAATGACAAAAAATCACATATTGGATGCACAAGATTGGTTAAAAACCCTAATTGGATTAAAATAAGCCTAGGGAGTACGAAAATGACCTAAATGTTCAACCAACGACACAAAATGACACAAAATCACACATTGGATGCACAAGATTGGTTAAAAACCTTAATTGGATTAGAATAAGCCTAGGGAGGACGAAAATGACCTAAATGTTCAACCAATGACACAAAATGACACAAAATCACATATTGGATGCACAAGATTGGTTAAAAACCCTAACTGGATTAGAATAAGCCTAGGGAGGACGATAATGACCTAAATGTTCAACCAATGACACAAAATGACACAAAATGACATATTGGATGCACAAGATTGGTTATAAACCCTAATTGGATTAGAATAAGCATAGGGAGGACGAAAATGACCTAAATGTTCAACCAATGACAAAAAATCACATATTGGATGCACATGATTGGTTTAAAACCCTAATTGGATTAAAATAAGCCTAGGGAGGACGAAAATAACCTAAATGTTCAACCAATGACACAATATTACACAAAATCACACATTGGATGCACAAGATTGGTTAAAAACCTTAATTGGATTAGAATAAGCCTAGGGAGGACGAAAGTGACCTAAATGTTCAACCAATGACACAAAATCACATATTGGATGCACTAGATTGGTTAAAAACCCTAATTGGATTAGAACAAGCCTAGCAAGG
>JBBPBQ010000008.1:17504586-17524542 GCA_037974755.1 Cicer yamashitae | reverse complement strand
CATCCAATATGTGATTTTGTGTCATTTTGTGTCATTGGTTGAACATTTAGGTAATTTTCGTCCTCCCTAGGCTTATTCTAATCCAATTAGAGTTTTTAACCAATCTTGTGAATCCAATATGTGATTTTGTGTCATTTTGTGTCATTGGCTGAACATTTAGGTCATTATCGTCCTCCCAAGGCTTATTCTAATCCAGTTAGGGTTTTTAACCAATCTTGTGCATCCAATATGTGATTTTGTGTCATTTTGTGTCATTGGTTGAACATTTAGGTCATTTTCGTCCTCCTTAGGCTTATTCTAATCCAATTAGGGTTTTTAACCAATCTTGTGCATCCAATATGTGATTTTGTGTCATTTTGTGTCATTGGTTGAACATTTAGGTCATTTTCGTCCTCCTTAGGCTTATTCTAATCCAATTAGGGTTTTTAACAAATCTTGTGCATCCAATATGTGATTTTGTGTCATTGGTTGAACATTTAGGTCATTTTCGTCCTCCATAGGCTTATTCTAATCCAATTATGGTTTTTAACCAATCTTGTGCATCCAATATGTGATTTTGTGTCATTTTGTGTCATTGGTTGAACATTTAGGTCATTTTCGTCCTCCCTAGGGTTATTCTTAACCAATTAGGGTTTTTAACCAATCTTGTGCATCCAATATGTGATTTTGTGTCATTTTGTGTCATTGGTTGAACATTTAGGTCATTTTCGTCCTCCCTAGGCTTATTCTAATCCAATTAGGGTTTTCAACCAATATTGTGCATCCAATATGTGATTTTATGTCATTTTGGGTCATTGGTTGAACATTTAGGTCATTTTCGTCCTCCCTAGGCTTATTCTAATCCAATTAGGATTTTTAACCAATCTTGTGCATCCAATATGTGATTTTGTGTCATTGTTTAAACATTTAGGTCATTTTCGTCCTCCCTAGGCTTATTCTAATCCAATTAGGGTTTTTAACCAATCTTGTGCATCCAATATGTGATTTTGTGTCATTTTGTGTCATTGGTTGAACATTTAGGTCATTTTCGTCCTCCCTAGGTTTATTCTAATCCAATTAGGGTTTTTAACCATTCTTGTGCATCCAATATGTGATTTTGTTTCATTGGTTGAACATTTAGGTCATTTCCGCCTTGCTAGGCTTGTTCTAATCCAATTAGGGTTTTTAACCAATCTAGTGCATCCAATATGTGATTTTGTGTCATTGGTTGAACATTTTGGTCATTTTCGTCCTCCCTAGGCTTATTCTAATCCAATTAAGGTTTTTAACCAATTTTGTGCATCCAATGTGTGATTGTGTCATTTTGTGTCATTGGTTGAACATTTAGGTCATTTTCGCCCTCCCTAGGCTCTTTTTAATCCAATTAGGGATTTTAACCAATCTTGTGCATCCAATATGTGATTTTGTGTCATTTTGGGTCATTGGTTGAACATTTAGGTCATTTTCGTCCTCCCTAGGCTTATTCCAATCCAATTAGGGTTTTTAACCAATCTTGTGCATCCAATATGTGATTTTGTGTCATTTTGTGTCATTGGTTGAACATTTAGGTCATTTTCGTCCTCCCTAGGCTTATTCTAATCCAATTAGGGTTTTTAACCAATCTTGGGTATCCAATATGTGATTTTGTGTCATTGGTTGAACATTTAGGTCATTTTCGTCCTCCCTAGGCTTATTTTAATCCAATTAGGGTTTTTAACCAATCTTGTGCATCCAATATATGATTTTTTGTCATTGGTTGAACATTTAGGTCATTTTCGTCCTCCCTAGGCTTATTCTAATCCAATTAGGGTTTTTAACCAATCTAGTGCATCCAATATGTGATTTTGTGTCATTGGTTGAACATTTAGGTCATTTTCGTCCTCCCTAGGGTTATTCTTAACCAATTAGGGTTTTTAACAAATCTTGTCATCCAATATGTGATTTTGTGTCATTTTGTGTCATTGGTTGAACATTTAGGTCATTTTCGTCCTCCCTAGGCTTATTCTAATCCAATTAGGGTTTTTAACCAATCTTGGGTATCCAATATGTGATTTTGTGTCATTGGTTGAACATTTAGGTCATTTTCGTCCTCCCTAGGCTTATTCTAATCCAATTAGGATTTTTAACCAATCTTGTGCATCAAATATGTGATTTTGTGTCATTGTTTAAACATTTAGGTCATTTTCGTCCTCCCTAGGCTTATTCTAATCCAATTAGGGTTTTTAACCAATCTAGTGCATCCAATATGTGATTTTGTGTCATTGGTTGAACATTTAGGTCATTTTCGTCCTCCCTAGGGTTATTCTTAACCAATTAGGGTTTTTAACCAATCTTGTCATCCAATATGTGATTTTGTGTCATTTTGTGTCATTGGTTGAACATTTAGGTCATTTTCGTCCTCCCTAGGCTTATTCTAATCCAATTAGGGTTTTTAACCAATATTGTGCATCCAATATGTGATTTTATGTCATTTTGTGTCATTGGTTGAACATTTAGGTCATTTTCGTCCTCCCTAGGCTTATTCTAATCCAATTAGGGTTTTTAACCAATCTTGTGCATCCAATATGTGATTTTGTGTCATTGGTTAAACATTTAGGTCATTTTCGACCTCCCTAGGCTTATTCTAATCCAATTAGGGTTTTTAACCAATCTTGGGTATCCAATATGTGATTTTGTTTGATTGGTTGAACATTTAGGTCATTTCGTCCTCCCTAGGCTTATTCTAATCCAATTAGGGTTTTTAACCAATCTTGTGCATCCAATATGTGATTTTGTGTCATTTTGTGTCATTGGTTGAACATTTAGGTCATTTTCGTCCTCCCTAGGCTTATTCTAATCTAATTCGGGTTTTAAACCAATCTTGTGCATCCAATATGTGATTTTGTGTCATTGGTTGAACATTTAGGTCATTTTCGTCCTCCCTAGGCTTATTCTAATCCAATTAGGGTTTTTAACCAATCTTGTGCATCCAATATGTGATTTTGTGTCATTGGTAATCCAATTAGGTCATTTTCGTCCTCGCTAGGCTTATTCTAATCCAATTAGGGTTTTTAACCAATCTTGTGCATCCAATATGTGATTTTGTGTCATTTTGTGTCATTGGTTGAAAATTTAGGTCATTTTCGTCCTCCCTAGGCTTATTCTAATCCAATTAGGGTTTTTAACCAATCTTGTGCATGCAATATGTGATTTTTTGTAATTTTGTGTCATTGGTTGAACATTTAGGTCATTATCGTCCTCCCTAGGCTTATTCTAATCCAGTTAGGGTTTTTAACCAATCTTGTGCATCCAATATGTGATTTTGTGTCATTTTGTGTCATTGGTTGAACATTTAGGTCATTTTCGTCCTCCCTAGGCTTATTCTAATCCAATTAGGGTTTTTAATCAACCTTGTGCTTCCAATATGTGATTTTGTGTCATTTTGTGTAATTGGTTGAACATTTAGGTCATTTTCGTCCTCCCTAGGCTCATTCTAATCCAATTAGGGTTTTTAACCAATCTTGTGCATCCAATATGTGATTTTGTGTAATTTTGTGTCATTGGTTGAACATTTAGGTCATTATCGTCCTCCCTAGGCTTATTCTAATCCAATTAGGGTTTTTAACCAATCTTGTGCATCCAATATGTGATTTTGTGTCATTTTGTGTCATTAGTTGAACATTTAGGTCATTTTCGTCCTCCCTAGGCTTATTCTAATCCAATTAAGGTTTTTAAACAATCTTGTGCATCCAATATGTGATTTTGTGTCATTTTGTGTCATTGGTTGAACATTTAGGTCATTATTGTCCTCCCTAGGCTTATTCTAATCCAATTAGGGTTTTTAACCAATCTTGTGCATCCAATATGTGATTTTGTATCATTTTGTATCATTGGTTGAACATTTAGGTCATTTTCGTCCTCCCTAGGCTTATTCTAATCCAATTAGGGTTTTTAACCAATCTTGTGCATCCAATATGTGATTTTGTGTCATTTTGTGTCATTGGTTGAACATTTAGGTCATTTTCGTCCTCGATAGGCATATTCTAATCCAATTAGGGTTTTTAACCAATCTTGTGCATCCAATATGTGATTTTGTGTCATTGGTTGAACATTTAGGTCATTTTCGTCCTCCCTAGGCTTATTCTAATCCAATTAGGGTTTTTAACCAATCTTGTGCATCCAATATGTGATTTTTTGTCATTGGTTGAATATTTAGGTCATTTTTGTCCTCCTTAGGCTTATTCTAATCCAATTAGGGTTTTTAACCAATCTTGTGCATCCATTATGTGCTTTTGTGTCTTTTTTGTGTCATTTGTTGAACATTTAGGTCATTTTCGTCTCCGTAGGCTTATTCTAATCCAATTAGGGTTTTTAACCAATCTTGTGCATCCAATATGTGATTTTCTGACATTTTGTGTCATTGGTTGAACATTTAGGTCATTTTCGTCCTCCCTAGGATTATTATAATCCAATTAGGGTTTTTAACCAATCTTGTGCATCCAATATGTGATTTTGTGTCATTGGTTGAATATTTAGGTCATTTTTGTCCTCCCTGGGCTTATTCTAATCCAATTAGGGTTTTTAACCAATCTTGTGCATCCAATATGTGATTTTGTATCATTTTGTGTCATTAGTTGAACATTTAGGTCATTTTCGTCCTCCCTAGGCTTATTCTAATCCAATTAGGGTTTTTAACCAATCTTGTGCATCCAGTATGTGATTTTGTGTCATTTTGTGTCGTTAGTTGAACATATAGATCATTTTCGTCCTCCATAGGCTTATTCTAATCCAATTAGGGTTTTTAACCAATCTTGTGCATCCAATATGTGATTTTGTGTCATTTTGTGTCGTTGGTTGAACATATAGATCATTTTCGTCCTCCATAGGCTTATTCTAATCCAATTAGGGTTTTTAACCAATCTTGTGCATCCAATATGTGATTTTGTGTCATTGGTTGAACATTTAGGTCATTTTCATCCTCCCTAGGCTTATTCTAATCCAATTAGGGTTTTTAATCAATCTTGTGCATCCAATATGTGATTTTGTGTCATTGGTTGAACATTTAGGTCATTTTCGTCCTCCTTAGGCTTATTCTAATCCAATTAGGGTTTTTAACCAATCTTGTGCATCCAATATGGGATTTTGTGTCATTGGTTGAACATTTAGGTCATTTTCGTCCTCCCTAGGCTTATTCTAATCCAATTAGGGTTTTTAACCAATCTTGTGCATCCAATATGTGATTTTGTGTCATTTTGTATCATTGGTTGAACATTTAGGTCATTTTCGTCCTCCTTAGGCTTATTCTAATCCAATTAGGGTTTTTAACCAATCTTGTGCATCCAATATGTGATTTTGTGTCATTTTGTGTCATTGGTTGAACATTTAGGTCATTTTCGTCCTCCTTAGGCTTATTCTAATCATATTAGGGTTTTTAACAAATCTTGTGCATCCAATATGTGATTTTGTGTCATTTTGTGTCATTGGTTGAACATTTAGGTAATTTTCGTCCTCCCTAGGCTTATTCTAATCCAATTAGAGTTTTTAACCAATCTTGTGAATCCAATATGTGATTTTGTGTCATTTTGTGTCATTGGTTGAACATTTAGGTCATTTTCGTCCTCCCTAGGCTTATTCTAATCCAATTAGGGTTT
This sequence comes from Cicer yamashitae, assembly GCA_037974755.1. NCBI lineage: Eukaryota > Viridiplantae > Streptophyta > Magnoliopsida > Fabales > Fabaceae > Cicer > Cicer yamashitae. Next base: position 17,518,933 of record JBBPBQ010000008.1, on the reverse strand, counting down.
TTAACCATTCTTGTGCATCCAATATGTGATTTTGTTTCATTGGTTGAACATTTAGGTCATTTTCGCCTTGCTAGGCTTGTTCTAATCCAATTAGGGTTTTTAACCAATCTAGTGCATCCAATATGTGATTTTGTGTCATTGATTGAACATTTTGGTCATTTTCGTCCTCCCTAGGCTTATTCTAATCCAATTAAGGTTTTTAACCAATTTTGTGCATCCAATGTGTGATTTTGTGTCATTTTGTGTCATTGGTTGAACATTTAGGTCATTTTCGCCCTCCCTAGGCTCTTTTTAATCCAATTAGGGATTTTAACCAATCTTGTGCATCCAATATGTGATTTTGTGTCATTTTGGGTCATTGGTTGAACATTTAGGTCATTTTCGTCCTCCCTAGGCTTATTCTAATCCAATTAGGGTTTTTAACCATTCTTGTGCATCCAATATGTGATTTTGTGTTCTTGGTTCCACATTTAGGTCATTTTCGTCCTCGCTAGGCTTATTCTAATCCATATAGGTTTTTTAACCAATCTTGTGCATCCAATATGTGATTTTGTGTCATTGGTTGAACATTTAGGTCATTTTCGTCCTCCCTAGCCTTATTCTAATCAAATTAGGGTTTTTAACCAATCTTGTGCATCCAATCTGTGATTTTGTGTCATTGGTGGCACATTTAGGTCATTTTCGTCCTCCCTAGGCTTATTCTAATCGAAGTAGGGTTTTTAACCAATCTTGTGCATCCAATATGTGATTTTGTGTCATTTTGTGTCATTGGTTGAACATTTAGGTCATTTTCGTCCTCCCTAGGCTTATTCTAATCCAATTAGGGTTTTTAACCAATCTTGTGCATCCAATATGTGATTTTGTGTCATTGGTTGAACATTTAGGTCATTTTCGTCTTCCCTAGGCTTATTGTAATCGAATTAGGGTTTTTAACCAATCTTGTGCATCCAATATGTGATTTTGTGTCATTTTGTGTCATTGGTTGAATATTTAGGTCATTTTTGTCGTCCCTAGGCTTATTCTAATCCAATTAGGGTTTTTAACCAATCTTGTGCATCCAATATGTGATTTTGTGTCATTGGTTGAACATTTAGGTCATTTTCGTCCTCCCTAGGGATATTCTAATCCAATTAGGGTTTTTAACCAATCTTGTGCATCCAATATGTGATTTTGTGTCATTTTGTGTCATTGGTTGAACATTTAGGTCATTTTCGTCCTCCCTAGGCTTATTCTAATCCAATTAGGGTTTTTAACCAATCTTGTGCATCCAATATGTGATTTTACGTCATTGGTTGAACATTTAGGTCATTTTCGTCCTCCCTAGGCTTATTCTAATCCAATTAGGGTTTTTAACCAATCTTGTGCATCCAATATGTGATTTTGTGTCATTGGTTGAACATTTAGGTCATTTTCGTCTTCCCTAGGCTTATTCCAATCCAGTTAGGGTTTTTAACCAATCTTTTGCACCCAATATGTCATTTTGTGTCATTGGTTGAACATTTAGGTCATTTTCGTCCTCCATAGGCTTATTCTAATCCAATTAGGGTTTTTAGCCAATCTTGTGCATCCAATATGTGATTTTGTGTCATTTTGTGTCATTGGTTGAACATTTAGGTCATTTTCGTCCTCCCTAGGCTTATTCTAATCCAATTAGGGTTTTTAACCAATCTTGTGCATCCAATATGTGATTTTGTGTCATTTTGTGTCATTGGTTGAACATTTAGGTCATATTCGTCCTCCCTAGGCTTATTCTAATCCAATTAAGGTTTTTAACCAATCTTGTGCATCCAATATGTGATTTTGTGTCATTTTGTGTCATTGGTTGAACATTTAGGTCATTTTCGTCCTCCCTAGGCTTATTCTAATCCAATTAGGGTTTTTAACCAATCTTGTGCATCCAATATGTGATTTTGTGTCATTTTGTGTCATTGGTTGAACATTTAGGTCATTTCGTCCTCCCTAGGCTTATTCTAAAACAATTAGGGTTTTTAACCAATCTTGTGCATCCAATATGTGATTTTGTGTCATTTTGTGTCATTGGTTGAACATTTAGGTCATTTTCGTCCTCCCTAGGCTTATTCTAATCCAATTAGGGTTTTTAACCAATCTTGTGCATCCAATATGTGATTTTGTGTCATTGGTTGAACATTTAGGTCATTTTCGTCCTCCCTAGGCTTATTATAATCCAACTAGGGTTTTTAACCAATCTTGTGCATCCAATATGTGATTTTGTGTCATTTTGTGTCATTGGTTGAACATTTAGGTCATTTTCGTCCTCCCTAGGCTTATTCTAATCCAATTAGGGTTTTTAACCAATCTTGTGCATCCAATATGTGATTTTGTGAAATTGGTTGAACATTTAGGTCATTTTCGTCCTCCCTAGGCTTATCATAATCCAATTAAGTTTTTTATCCAATCTTGTGCATCCAATATGTGATTTTGTGTCATTTTGTGTCATTGGTTGAACATTTAGGTCATTTTCGTCCTCCCTAGGCTTATTCTAATCCAATTAGGGTTTTTAACCAATCTTGTGCATCCAATATGTGGTTTTGTGTCATTTTGTGTCATTGGTTGAACATATAGGTCATTTTCGTCCTCCCTAGGCTTATTCGAATCCAATTAGGGTTTTTAACCAATCTTGTGCATCCAATATGTGATTTTGTGTCATTTTGTGTCATTGGTTGAACATTTAGGTCATTTTCGTCCTCCCTAGGCTTATTCTAATCCAATTAGGGTTTTTAACCAATCTTGTGCATCCAATATATAATTTTGTGTCATTGGTTGAACATTTAGGTCATTTTCGTCCTCCCTAGGCTTATTCTAATCCAATTAGGGTTTTTAACCAATCTTGTGCATCCAATATGTGATTTTGTGTCATTTTGTGTCATTGGTTGAACATTTAGGTCATTTTCGTCCTCCCTAGGCTTATTCTAATCCAATTAGGGTTTTTAACCAATCTTGTGCATCCAATATGTGATTTTGTGTCATTTTGTGTCATTGGTTGAACATTTAGGTCATTTTCGTCTTCCCTAGGCTTATTTTAATCCAATTAGGGTTTTTAACCAATCTTGTGCATCCAATATATGATTTTGTGTCATTGGTTGAACATTTATGTCATTTTCGTCCTCCCTAGGCTTATTCTAATCCAATTAGGGTTTTTAACCAATTTTGTGCATCCAATATGTGATTTTGTGTCATTGGTTGAACATTTAGGTCATTTTCGTCCTCCCTAGGCTTATTCTAATCCAATTAGGGTTTTTAACCAATCTTGTGCATCCCATATGTGATTTTGTGTCATTTTGTGTCATTGGTTGAACATTTAGGTCATTTTCGTCCTCCCTAGGCTTATTCTAATCCAATTAGGGTTTTTAACTAATCTTGTGCATCCAATATGTGATTTTGTGTCATTTTGTGTCATTGGTTGAACATTTAGGTCATTTTCTTCCTCCCTAGGCTTATTCTAATCCAATTAGGGTTTTTAACCAATCTTGTGCATCCAATATGTGATTTTGTGTCATTTTGTGTCATTGGTTGAACCTTTGGGTCATTTTCGTCCTCCCTTGGCTTATTCTAATCCAATTAGGGTTTTTAACCAATCTTGTGCATCCAATATGTGATTTTGTGTCATTTTGTGTCATTGGTTGAACATTTAGGTCATTTTCGTCCTCCCTAGGCTTATTCTAATCCAATTAGGGTTTTTAACCAATCTTGTGCGTCCAATATGTGATTTTGTGCCATTTTGTGTCATTGGTTGAACATTTAGGTCATTTTCGTCCTCCCTAGGCTTATTCTAATCCATTTAGGGTTTTTAACCAATCTTGTGCATCCAATATGTGATTTTGTGTCATTTTGTGTCATTGGTTGAACATTTAGGTCATTTTCGTCCTCCCTAGGCTAATTCTAATCGAATTAGGGTTTTTAACCAATCTTGTGCATCCAATATGTGATTTTGTGTCATTTTGTGTCATTGGTTTAACATTTAGGTCATTTTCCTCCTCCCTAGGCTTATTCTAATCCAATTACGGTTTTTAACCAATCTTGTGCATCCAATATGTGATTTTGTGTCATTTTGTGTCATTGGTTGAACATTTAGGTCATTTTCGTCCTCCCTAGGCTTATTCTAATCCAATTAGGGTTTTTAACCAATCTTGTGCATCCAATATGTGATTTTGTGTCATTTTGTGTCATTAGTTGAACATTTAGGTCATTTTCGTCCTCCCTAGGCTTATTCTAATCCAATTAAGGTTTTTAAACAATCTTGTGCATCCAATATGTGATTTTGTGTCATTTTGTGTCATTGGTTGAACATTTAGGTCATTATTGTCCTCCCTAGGCTTATTCTAATCCAATTAGGGTTTTTAACCAATCTTGTGCATCCAATATGTGATTTTGTGTCATTGGTTAAACATTTAGGTCATTTTCGACCTCCCTAGGCTTATTCTAATCCAATTAGGGTTTTTAACCAATCTTGGGTATCCAATATGTGATTTTGTTTGATTGGTTGAACATTTAGGTCATTTTCGTCCTCCCTAGGCTTATTCTAATCCAATTAGGGTTTTTAACCAATCTTGTGCATCCAATATGTGATTTTGAGTCATTGGTTAAACATTTAGGTCATTTTCGTCCCCCTAAGCTTATTCTATTCCAATTAGGGTTTTTAACCAATCATGTGCATCCAATATGTGATTTTGTGTCATTTTATGTCATTGGTGGAACATTTAGGTCATTTTTGTCCTCCCTAGGCTTATTCTAATCCAATTAGGGTTTTTAACCAATCTTGGGTATCCAATATGTGATTTTGTGTCATTGGTTGAACATTTAGGTCATTTTCGTCCTCCCTAGGCTTATTTTAATCCAATTAGGGTTTTTAACCAATCTTGTCTATCCAATATATGATTTTTTGTCATTGGTTGAACATTTAGGTCATTTTCGTCCTCCCTAGGCTTATTCTAATCCAATTAGGGTTTTTAACCAATCTAGTGCATCCAATATGTGATTTTGTGTCATTGGTTGAACATTTAGGTCATTTTCGTCCTCCCTAGGGTTATTCTTAACCAATTAGGGTTTTTAACCAATCTTGTCATCCAATATGTGATTTTGTGTCATTTTGTGTCATTGGTTGAACATTTAGGTCATTTTCGTCCTCCCTAGGCTTATTCTAATCCAATTAGGGTTTTTAACCAATATTGTGCATCCAATATGTGATTTCATGTCATTTTGGGTCATTGGTTGAACATTTAGGTCATTTTCGTCCTCCCTAGGCTTATTCTAATCCAATTAGGATTTTTAACCAATCTTGTGCATCCAATATGTGATTTTGTGTCATTGGTTAAACATTTAGGTCACTTTCGTCCTCCCTAGGCTTATTCCAATCCAATTAGGGTTTTTAACCAATCTTGTGCATCCAATATGTGATTTTGTGTCATTTTGTGTCATTGGTTGAACATTTAGGTCATTATCGTCCTCCCTAGGCTTATTCTAATCCAGTTAGGGTTTTTAACCAATCTTGTGCATCCAATATGTGATTTTGTATCATTTTGTGTCATTGGTTGAACATTTAGGTCATTTTCGTCCTCCCTAGGCTTAATCTAATCCAATTAGGGTTTTTAACCAATCTTGTGCATCCAATATGTGATTTTATGTCATTGGTTGAACATTTTGGTCATTTTCGTCCTCCCTAGGCTTATTCTAATCCAATTAGGGTTTTTAACCAATCTTGTGCATCCAATATGTGATTTTGTGTCATTTTGTGTCATTGGTTGAAAATTTAGGTCATTTTCGTCCTCCCTAGGCTTATTCTAATCCAATTAGGGTTTTTAACCAATCTTGTGCATGCAATATGTGATTTTTTGTAATTTTGTGTCATTGGTTGAACATTTAGGTCATTATCGTCCTCCCTAGGCTTATTCTAATCCAGTTAGGGTTTTTAACCAATCTTGTGCATCCAATATGTGATTTTGTGTCATTTTGTGTCATTGGTTGAACATTTAGGTCATTTTCGTCCTCCCTAGGCTTATTCTAATCCAATTAGGGTTTTTAATCAACCTTGTGCTTCCAATATGTGATTTTGTGTCATTTTGTGTAATTGGTTGAACATTTAGGTCATTTTCGTCTTCCCTAGGCTCATTCTAATCCAATTAGGGTTTTTAACCAATCTTGTGCATCCAATTTGTGATTTTGTGTCATTTTGTGTCATTGGTTGAACATTTAGGTCATTTTCGTCCTTCCTAGGCTTATTCTAATCCAATTAGGGTTTTCAACCAATCTTGTGCATCCAATATGTGATTTTGTGTCATTTTGTGTCATTGGTTGAACATTTAGGTCATTTTCGTCCTCCCTAGGCTTATACTAATCCAATTAGGGTTTTTGACCAATCTTGTGCATCCAATATGTGATTTTGTGTCATTGGTTTAACATTTAGGTCATTTTCGTCCTCCCCAGGGTTATTCTAATCCAATTAGGGTTTTTAACCAATCTTGTGCATTCAATATGTGATTTTGTGTCATTTTGTGTCATTGGTTGAACATTTAGGCCATTTTCGTCCTCCCTAGGCTTATTCCAATCCAATTAGGGTTTTTATCTAGTCTTGTGCATCCAATATGTGATTTTGTGTCATTTTGTGTCATTGGTTGAACATTTAGGTCATTTTCGTCCACCCTAGGCTAATTCGAATCCAATTAGTGTTTTTAACCAATCTTGTGCATCCAATTTGTGATTTTGTGTCATTGGTTGAACATTTATGTCATTTTCGTCGTCCCTAGGCTTATTCTAATCCAATTTGGGTTTTTAATCAATCTTGTGCTTCCAATATGTGATTTTGTTTCATTGGTTGAACATTTAGGTCATTTTCGCCTTGCTAGGCTTGTTCTAATCCAATTAGGGTTTTTAACCAATCTAGTGCATCCAATATGTGATTTTGTGTCATTGGTTGAACATTTTGGTCATTTTCGTCCTCCCTAGGCTTATTCTAATCCAATTAAGGTTTTTAACCAATTTTGTGCATCCAATGTGTGATTGTGTCATTTTGTGTCATTGGTTGAACATTTAGGTCATTTTCGCCCTCCCTAGGCTCTTTTTAATCCAATTAGGGATTTTAACCAATCTTGTGCATCCAATATGTGATTTTGTGTCATTTTGGGTCATTGGTTGAACATTTAGGTCATTTTCGTCCTCCCTAGGCTTATTCCAATCCAATTAGGGTTTTTAACCAATCTTGTGCATCCAATATGTGATTTTGTGTCATTTTGTGTCATTGGTTGAACATTTAGGTCATTTTCGTCCTCCCTAGGCTTATTCTAATCCAATTAGGGTTTTTAACCAATCTTGGGTATCCAATATGTGATTTTGTGTCATTGGTTGAACATTTAGGTCATTTTCGTCCTCCCTAGGCTTATTTTAATCCAATTAGGGTTTTTAACCAATCTTGTGCATCCAATATATGATTTTTTGTCATTGGTTGAACATTTAGGTCATTTTCGTCCTCCCTAGGCTTATTCTAATCCAATTAGGGTTTTTAACCAATCTAGTGCATCCAATATGTGATTTTGTGTCATTGGTTGAACATTTAGGTCATTTTCGTCCTCCCTAGGGTTATTCTTAACCAATTAGGGTTTTTAACAAATCTTGTCATCCAATATGTGATTTTGTGTCATTTTGTGTCATTGGTTGAACATTTAGGTCATTTTCGTCCTCCCTAGGCTTATTCTAATCCAATTAGGGTTTTTAACCAATCTTGGGTATCCAATATGTGATTTTGTGTCATTGGTTGAACATTTAGGTCATTTTCGTCCTCCCTAGGCTTATTCTAATCCAATTAGGATTTTTAACCAATCTTGTGCATCAAATATGTGATTTTGTGTCATTGTTTAAACATTTAGGTCATTTTCGTCCTCCCTAGGCTTATTCTAATCCAATTAGGGTTTTTAACCAATCTTGTGCATCCAATATCTGATTTTGTGTCATTGGTTGAACATTTAGGTCATTTTCGTCCTCCATAGGCTTATTCTAATCCAATTAGAGTTTTTAACCAATCTTGTGCATCCAATATGTGATTTTGTGTCATTTTGTGTCATTGGTTGAACATTTAGGTCATTTTCGTCTTCCCTAGGCTTATTCTAATGCAATTAGGGTTTTAAACCAATCTTGGGTATCAAATATGTGATTTTGTGTCATGGGTTGAACATTTAGGTCATTTTCGTCCTCCCTAGGCTTATTCTAATCCAATTAGGGTTTTTAACCAATCTTGTGCATCCAATATGTGATTTTGTGTCATTGGTTGAACATTTAGGTCATTTTCGTCCTCCCTAGGCTTATTCTAATCCAATTAGGGTTTTTAACCAATCTTGTGCATCCAATATGTGATTTTGTGTCATTGGTTGAACATTTAGGTCATTTTCGTCCTCCCTAGGCTTATTCTAATCCAATTAGGGTTTTTAACCAATCTTGTGCATCCAATATGTGATTTTGTGCATTTTGTGTCATTGGTTGAACAGTTAGGTCATTTTGGTCCTCCCTAGGCTTATTCTAATCCAATTAGGGTTTTTAACCAATCTTGTGCATCCAATATGTGATTTTGTGTCATTGGTTGAACATTTAGGTCATTTTCGTCCTCCCTAGGCTTATTCTAATCCAATTTGGGTTTTTAACTAATCTTGTGCATCCAATATGTGATTTTGTGTCATTAGTTGAACATTTAGGTCGTTTTCGTCCTCCCTAGGCTTATTCTAATCCAATTAGGGTTTTCAACCAATCTTGTGCATCCAATATGTGATTTTGTGTCATTTTGTGTCATTGGTTGAACATTTAGGTCATTTTCGTCCTCCCTAGGCTTATTCTAATCCAATTAGGGTTTTTAACCAATCTTGTGCATCCAATATGTGATTTTGTGTCATTTTGTATCATTGGTTGAACATTTTGGTCATTTTCGTCCTCCCTAGGCTTATTCTAATCCAATTAGGGTTTTTAACCAATCTTGTGCATCCAATATGTGATTTTGTGTCATTTTGTGTCATTGGTTGAACATTTAGGTCATTTTCATCCTCCCTAGGCTTATTCTAATTCAATTAGGGTTTTTAACCAATCTAGTGCATCCAATATGTGATTTTGTGTCATTAGTTGAACATTTAGATCATTTTCGTCCTCCCTAGGCTTATTCTAATCCAATTAGGGTTTTTAACCAATCTTGTGCATCCAATATGTGATTTTGTGTCATTTTGTGTCATTGGTTGAACATTTAGGTCATTTTCGTCCTCCCTAGGCTTATTCTAATCCAATTAGGGTTTTTAACCAATCTTGTGCATCCAATATGTGATTTTGTGTCATTTTGTGTCATTGGTTGAACATTTAGGTCATTTTCGTCCTCCTTAGGCTTATTCTAATCCAATTAGGGTTTTTAACCAATCTTGTGCATCCAATATTTGATTTTGTGTCATTGGTTGAACATTTAGGTCATTTTCGTCCTCCCTAGGCTTATTCTAATCCAATTAGGGTTTTTAACCAATCTTGTGCATCCAATATGTGATTTTGTGTCATTGGTTGAGCATTTACGTCATTTTCGTCCTCCCTAGGCTTATTCTAATCCAATTAGGGTTTTTAATCAATCTTGTGCATCGAATATGTGATTTTGTGTTATTTTGTGTCATTGGTTGAACATTTAGGTCATTTTCGTCCTCCCTAGGCTTATTCTAATCCAATTAGGGTTTTTAACCAATCTTGTGCATCCAATATGTGATTTTGTGTCATTGGTTGACCTTTTAGGTCATTTTCGTCCTCCCTAGGCTTATTCTAATCCAATTAGGGTTTTTAACCAATCTTGTGCATCCAATATGTGATTTTGTGTCATTTTGTGTCATTGGTTGAACATTTAGGTCATTTTCGTCCTCCCTAGGCTTATTCTAATCCAATTAGGGTTTTTAACCAATCTTGTGCATCCAATATGTGATTTGGTGTCATTGGTTGAAAATTTAGGTCATTTTCGTCCTCCCTAGGCTTATTCTAATCCAATTAGCGTTTTTAACCAATCTTGTGCGTCCAATATGTGATTTTGTGTCATTGGTTGAACATTTAGGTCATTTTCGTCCTCCACAGGCTTATTCTAATCCAATTAGGGTTTTTAACCAATCTTGTGCATCCAATATGTGATTATGTGTTGTTTTGTGTCATTGGTTGAACATTTAGGTCATTTTCGTCCTCCCTAGGCTTATTCTAATCCAATTAGGGTTTTTAACCAATCTTGTGCATCCAATATGTGATTTTGTGTCATTTTGTGTCATTGGTTGAACATTTAGGTCATTTTCGTCCTCCCTAGGCTTATTCTAATCCAATTAGGGTTTTTAACCAATCTTGTGCATCCAATATGTGATTTTGTGTCATTGGTTGAACAGTTCGGTCATTTTCGTCCTCCCTAGGCGTATTCTAATCCAATTAGGGTTTTTAACCAATCTTGTGCATCCAATATGTGATTTTGTGTCATTGGTTGAACATTTAGGTCATTTTCGTCCTCCCTAGGCTTATTCTAATCCAATTAGGGTTTTTAACCAATCTTGTGCATCCAATATGTGATTTTGTGTTATTTTGTGTCATTGGTTGAACATTTAAATCATTTTCGTCCTCCCTAGGCTTATTCTAATCCAATTACGGTTTTTAACCAATCTTGTGCATCCAATATGTGATTTTGTGTCATTTTGAGTCATTGGTTGAACATTTAGGTCATTTTCGTCCTCCCTAGGCTTATTCTAATCCAATTAGGGTTTTTAACCAATCTTGTGCATCCAATATGTGATTTTGTGTCATTTTGTGTCATTGGTTGAACATTTAGGTCATTTTCGTCCTCCCTTGGCTTATTCTTATCCAATTAAGGTTCTTAACCAATCTAGTGCATCCAATGTGTGATTTTGTGTCATTTTGGGTCATTGGTTGAACATTTAGGTCATTTTCGTCCTCCCTAGGCTTATTCTAATCCAATTAGGGTTTTTAACCAATCTTGTGCATCCAATATGTGATTTTGTGTCATTTTGTGTCATTGGTTGAACATTTAGGTCATTTTCGTCCTCCCTAGCCTTTTTCTAATCCAATTAGGGTTTTTAACCAATCTTGTGCATCCAATATGTGATTTTGTGTCATATTGTGTCATTGGTTGAACATTTAGGTCATTTTCGTCCTCCCTAGGCTTATTCTAATCCAATTAGGGTTTTTAACCAATCTTGTGCATCCAATATGTGATTTTGTGTCATTTTGTGTCAATGGTTGAACATTTACGTCATTTTCGTCCTCCCTAGGCTTATTCTAATCCAATTATGGTTTTTAACCAATCTTGTGCATCCAATATGTGATTTTGTGTCATTTTGTGTCATTCGTTGAACATTTAGGTCATTTTCGTCCTCCCTAGGCTTATTCTAATCCAATTAGGGTTTTTAACCAATCTTGTGCATCCAATATGTGATTTTGTGTCATTTTGTGTCATTGGTTGAACATTTAGGTCATTTTCGTCCTCCCTAGGCTTATTCTAATCCACTTATGGTTTTTAACCAATCTTGTGCATCCAATATGTGATTTTGTGTCATTGGTACATTTAGGTAATTTTTGTCCTCCCTAGGCTTATTCTAATCCAATTAGGGTTTTTAACCAATCTTGTGCATCCAATATGTGATTTTGTGTCATTGGTTGAACATTTAGGTCATTTTCGTCCTCCCTAGGCTTATTCTAATCCAATTAGGGTTTTTAACCAATCTTGTGCATATAATAAGTGATTTTGTGTCATTGGTAATCCAATTAGGTCATTTTCGTCCTCGCTAGGCTTATTCTAATCCAATTAGGGTTTTTAACCAATCTTGTGCATCCAAAATGTGATATTGTGTCATTGGTTGAACATTTAGGTCATTTTCGTCCTCCCTAGGCTTATTCTAATCCAATTAGGGTTTTTAACCAATCTTGTGCATCCAATATGTGATTTTGTGTCATTTTGTGTCATTGGTTGAACATTTAGGTCATTTTCGTCCTCCCTAGGCTTATTCTAATCCAATTAGGGTTTTTAACCAATCTTGTGCATCCAATATGTGATTTTGTGTCATTTTGTGTCATTGGTTGAACATTTAGGTGATTTTCGTCCTCCCTAGGCTTATTCTAATCCAATTAGGGTTTTTAACCAATCTGTTGCATCCAATATTTGCTTTTGTGTCATTTTGTGTCATTGGTTGAACATTTATGTCATTTTCGTCCTCCCTAGGCTTATTCTAATCCATTCAGGGTTTTTAACCAGTCTTGTGCATCCAATATGTGATTTTGTGTCATTTTGTGTCATTGGTGGAACATTTAGGTCATTTTCGTCCTCCCTAGGCTTATTCTAATCCAATTAGGGTTTTTAACCAATCTTGTGCATCCAATATGTGATTTTGTGTCATTTTGTGTCATTGGTTGAACATTTAGGTCATTTTCGTCCTCCCTAGGCTTATTCTAATCCAATTAGGGTTTTTAACCAATCTTGTGCACATAATAAGTGATTTTATTTCATTGGTAACCCAATTAGGTCATTTTCGTCCTCGCTAGGCTTATTCTAATCCAATTAGAGTTTTTAACCAATCTTGTGCATCCAATATGTGATTTTGTGTCATTTTGTGTCATTGGTTGAACATTTAGGTCATTTTCGTCCTCCCTAGGCTTATTCTAATCCAATTAGGGTTTTTAACCAATCTTGTGCATCCAATATGTGATTTTGTGTCATTTTGTGTCATTGGTTGAACATTTAGGTCATTTTCGTCCTCCCTAGGCTTATTCTAATCCAATCAGGGTTTTTAACCAATCTTGTGCATCCAATATGTGATTTTGTGATTGGTTGAACATTTAGGTCATTTTCGTCCTCCCTAGGCTTATTCTAATCCAATTAGGGTTTTTAACCAATCTTGTGCATACAATATGTGATTTTGTGTCATTGGTTGAACATTTAGGTCATTTTCGTCCTCCCTAGGCTTATTCTAATCCAATTAGGGTTTTTAACCAATCTTGTGCATCCAATATGTGATTTTCTGTCATTGGTTAAACATTTAGGTCATTTTCGTCCTCCCTAGGCTTATTCTAATCCAATTAGGGTTTTTAACCAATCTTGTGCATCCAATATGTGATTTTGTGTCATTTTGTGTCATTGGTTGAACATTTAGGTCATTTTCGTCCTCCCTAGGCTTATTCTAATCCAATTAGGGTTTTTAACCAATCTTGTGCATCCAATATGTGATTTTGTGTCATTTTGTGTCATTGGTTGAACATTTAGGTCATTTTCGTCCTCCCTAGGCTTATAATAATCCAATTAAGGTTTTTAACCAATCTTGTGCATCCAATATGTGATTTTGTGTCATTGGTTGAACATTTAGGTCATTTTCGCCCTCCCTAGGCTTATTCTAATCCAATTAAGGTTTTTAACCAATCTTGTGCATCCAATGTGTGATTTTGTGTCATTTTGTGTCATTGGTTGAACATTTAGGTCATTTTCGTCCTCCCTAGGCTCTTTTTAATCCAATTAGGGTTTTTAACTAATCTTGTGCATCCAATATGTGATTTTGTGTCATTGGTTGAACATTTAGGTCATTTTTGCCTCCCAAGGCTTATTCTAATCCAATTAGGGTTTTTAACCAATCTTCTGCATCCAATATGTGATTTTGTGTCATTTTGTGTCATTGGTTGAACATTTAGGTCATTTTCGTCATCCCTAGGCTTATTCTAATCCAATTAGGGTTTTTAACCAATCTTCTGCATCCAATATGTGATTTTGTGTCATTTTATGTCATTGGTTGAACATTTAGGTCATTTTTGTCCTCCCTAGGCTTATTCTAATCCAATTAGAGTTTTTAACCAATCTTGGGTATCCAATATGTGATTTTGTGTCATTTTGTGTCATTGGTTGAACATTTAGGTCATTTTCGTCCTCCCTAGGCTCTTTTTAATCCAATTAGGGTTTTTAACTAATCTTGTGCATCCAATATGTGATTTTGTGTCATTGGTTGAACATTTAGGTCATTTTTGCCTCCCAAGGCTTATTCTAATCCAATTAGGGTTTTTAACCAATCTTCTGCATCCAATATGTGATTTTGTGTCATTTTGTGTCATTGGTTGAACATTTAGGTCATTTTCGTCATCCCTAGGCTTATTCTAATCCAATTAGGGTTTTTAACCAATCTTCTGCATCCAATATGTGATTTTGTGTCATTTTGTGTCATTGGTTGAACATTTAGGTCATTTTCGTCATCCCTAGGCTTATTCTAATCCAATTAGGGTTTTTAACCAATCTTGTGCATCCAATATGTGATTTTATGTCATTGGTTCAACATTTAGGTCATTTTCGTCCTCCGTAGGGTTATTC
>JBBPBQ010000008.1:17458662-17489920 GCA_037974755.1 Cicer yamashitae | reverse complement strand
AGATTGGTTAAAAACCCTAATTGGATTAAAATAAGCCTAGGGAGGACGAAAATGACCTAAATGTTCAACAAATGACACAAAATCACACATTGGATGCACAAGATTGGTTAAAAACCTTAATTGGATTAGAATAAGCCTAGGGAGGACGAAAATGACCTAAATGTTCAACCAATGACACAAAATCACATATTGGATGCACAAGATTGGTTAAAAACCCTAATTGGATTAGAATAAGCCTATGGAGGACGAAAATGAGCTAAATGTTCAACCAATGACACAAAATGACACAAAATCACATATTGGATGCACAAGATTGGTTAAAAACCCTAATTGGATTAGAATAACCCTAGGGAAGACGAAAATGACCTAAATGTTCAACCAATGACACAAAATCACATATTGGATGCACTAGATTGGTTAAAAACCCTAATTGGATTAGAATAAGCCTAGGGAGGACGAAAATGACCTAAATGTTCAACCAATGACAAAAAATCATATATTGGATGCACAAGATTGGTTAAAAACCCTAATTGGATTAAAATAAGCCTAGGGAGGACGAAAATGACCTAAATGTTCAACCAATGACACAAAATCACATATTGGATACCCAAGATTGGTTAAAAACCCTAATTGGATTAGAATAAGCCTAGGGAGGACGAAAATGACCTAAATGTTCAACCAATGACACAAAATGACACAAAATCACATATTGGATGCACAAGATTGGTTAAAAACCCTAATTGGATTAGAATAAGCCTAGGGAGGACGAAAATGACCTAAATGTTCAACCAATGACACATAATCTCATATTGGATGCACAAGATTGGTTAAAAACCCTAATTGGATTAGAATAAGCCTAGGGAGGACGAAAATGACCTAAATGTTCAACCAATGACACAAAATGACACAAAATCACATATTGGATGCACAAGATTGGTTAAAAACCCTAATTGGATTAGAATAAGCCTAGGGAGGACGAAAATGACCTAAATGTTCAACCAATAACACAAAATCACACATTGGATGCACAAGATTGGTTAAGAACCTTAATTGGATTAGAATAAGCCAAGCGAGGACGAAAATGACCTAAATGTTCAACCAATGACACAAAAATGACACAAAATCACATATTGGATGCACAAGATTGGCTAAAAACCCTAATTGGATTAGAATAAGCATAGCGAGGACGAAAATGACCTAAATGTTCAACCAATGATACAAAATCACATATTGGATGCACAAGATTGGTTAAAAATCCTAATTGGATTAGAATAAGCCTAGGGAGGACGAAAATGACCTAAATGTTCAACCAATGACACAAAATGACACAAAATCACATATTGGATGCACAAGATTGGTTAAAAACCCTAATTGGATTAGAATAAGCCTAGGGCGGACGAAAATGAGCTAAATGTTCAACCAATGACACAAAATGACACAAAATCACAGATTATGCACATGATTGGTTAAAAACCCAAATTGGATTAGAATAAGCCTTGGGAGGACGAAAATGACCAAAATGTTCAACCAATGACACAAAATCACATATTGGATGCCCAAGATTGGTTAAAAATACTAATTGGATTAGAATAAGCCTAGGGAGGACGAAAATGACCTAAATGTTCAACCAATGACACAAAATGACACAAAATCACATATTGGATGCACAAGATTGGTTAAAAATCCTAATTGGATTAGAATAAGCCTAGGGAGGACGAAAATGACCTAAATGTTCAACCAATGACACAAAATGACACAAAATCACATATTGGATGCACAAGATTGGTTAAAAATCCTAATTGGATTAGAATAAGCCTAGGGAGGACGAAAATGACCTTAATGTTAAACAAATGACACAAAATCACATATTGGATGCACAAGATTGGTTAAAAACCCTAATTGGATTAGAATAAGCCTAGGGAGGACGAAAATGACCTAAATGTTCAACCAATGACACAAAATGACACAAAATCACATATTGGATGCACAAGATTGCTTAAAAACCCTAATTGGATTAGAATAAGCAAAGGGAGGAAGAAAATGACCAAAATGTTCAACCAATGACACAAAATGAGACAAAATCACATATTGGATGCACAAGATTGGTTAAAAACCCTAATTGGATTAGAATAAGCCTAGGGAGGACGAAAATGACCTAAATGTTCAACCAATGACACAAAATTACACAAAATTACATATTGCATGCACAAGATTGGTTAAAAACCCTAATTGGATTAGAATAAGCCTAGGGAGGACGCAAATGACCTAAATGTTCAACCAATGACACAAAATGACACAAAATCACATATTGGATGCACAAGATTGGTTAAAAACCCTAATTGGATTAGAATAAGCCTAGGGAGGACGAAAATGACCTAAATGTTCAACCAATGACACAAAATGACACAAAATCACATATTGGATGCAAAGGATTGGTTAAAAACCCTAATTGGATTGGAATAAGCCTAGGGAGGACGAAAATGACCTAAATGTTCAACCAATGACACAAAATGACACAAAATCACATATTGGATGCACAAGATTGGTTAAAAACCCTAATTGGATTAGAATAAGCCTAGGGAGGACGAAAATGACCTAAATGTTCAACCAATGACACTAAATGACACAAAATCACATATTGGATGCACAAGATTGGTTAAAAACCCTAATTGGATAAGAATAAGCCTAGGGAGGACGAAAATGACCTAAATGTTCAACCAATGACACAAAATGACACAAAATCACATATTGGATGCACAAGATTGGTTAAAAACCCTAATTGGATTAGAATAAGCCTAGGGAGGACGAAAATGACCTAAATGTTCAACCAAATTACACAAAATGATACAAAATCACATTTAGGATGCACAAGATTGGTTAAAAACCCTAATTGGATTAGAATAAGCCTAGGGAGGACGAAACTGACCTAAATGTTCAACCAATGACACAAAATCACATATTGGATGCACAAGATTGGTTAAAAACCCTAATTGGATTAGAATAAGCCTAGGGAGGACGAAAATGACCTAAATGTTCAACCAATGACACAAAATCACATATTGGATGCACAAGATTGGTTAAAAACCCTAATTGGATTAGAATAAGCCTAGGGAGGACGAAATTGACCTAAAAGTTCAACCAATGACACAAAATCACATATTGGATGCACAAGATTGGTTAAAAACCCTAATTGGATTAGAATAAGCCTAGGGAGGACGAAAATGACCTAAATGATCAACCAATAACACAAAATGACACAAAATCACATATTGGATGCACATGATTGGTTAAAAACCATAATTGGATTAGAATAAGTCTAGGGAGGACGAAAATGACCTAAATGTTCAACCAATGACACAAAATGACACAAAATCACATATTGGATGCACAAGATTGGTTAAAAACCCTAATTGGATTAGAATAAGCCTAGGGAGGACGAAAATGACCTAAATGTTCAACCAATGACACAAAATCACATATTGGATGCACAAGATTGGTTAAAGACCTTAATTAGATTAGAATAGGCCTAGGGAGGACGAAAATGACCTAAATGTTCAACCAATGACACAAAATGACACAAAATCACATATTGGATGCACAAGATTGGTTAAAAACCCTAATTGGATTAGAATAAGCCTAGGGAGGACGAAAATGACCTAAATGATCAACCAATGACACAAAATCACATATTGGCTGCACAAGATTGGTTAAAAACACTAATTGGATTAGAATAGCTCTAGGGAGGACGAAAATGACCTAAATGTTAAACCAATGACACAAAATCACATATTGGATGCACAAGATTGGTTAAAAACCCTAATTGGATTAGAATAAGCCTAGGGAGGACGAAAATGACCTAAATGTTCAACCAATGACACAAAATCACATATTGGATGCACAAGATTGATTAAAAACCCTAATTGGATTAGAATAAGCCTAGGGAGGACGAAAATGACATAAATGTTCAACCAATGACACAAAATTACATATTGGATGCACAAGATTGGTTAAAAACCCTAATTGGATTAGAATAAGCCTATGGAGGACGAAAATGACCTAAATGTTCAACCAATGACACAAAATGACACAAAATCACATATTGGATGCACAAGATTGGTTAAAAACCCTAATTGGATTAGAATAAGCCTAGGGAGGACGAAAATGACCTAAATGTTCAACCAATGACACAAAATCACATATTGGATGCACAAGATTGGTTTAAAACCCTAATTGGATTAGAATAAGCATATGGAGGACGAAAATGACCTAAATGTTGAACCAATGACACAAAATGACACAAAATCACATATTGGGTGCACAAGATTGGTTAAAAACCCTAATTGGATTAGAATAAGCCTATTGAGGACGAAAATGACCTAAATGTTCAACCAATGACACAAAATCACATATTGGATGCACAAGATTGGTTAAAAACCCTAATTGGATTAGAATAAGCCTAGGGAGGACGAAAATGACCTAAATGTTCAACCAATGACACAAAATGACACAAATTCACATATTGGATGCACAAGATTGGTTAAAAACCCTAATTGGATTAGAATAAGCCTAGGGGGGACGAAAATGACCTAAATGTTCGACCAATGACACAAAATCACATATTGGATGCACAAGATTGGTTAAAAACCCGAATTGGATTAGAATAAGCATAGCGAGGACGAAAATGACCTAAATGTTCAACCAATGACACAAAATCACATATTGGATGCACAAGATTGGTTAAAAACCCTAATTGGATTAGAATAAGCCTAGGGAGGACGAAAATGACCTAAATGTTCAACCAATGACACAAAATCACATATTGGATGCACAACATTGGTTAAAAACCCTAACTAGATTAGAATAAGCCTAGGGAGGACGAAAATGACCTAAATGTTCAACCAATGACACAAAATGACACAAAATCACATATTGGATGCACAAGATTGGTTAAAAACCCTAATTGGATTAGAATAAGCCTAGGGAGGACGAAAATGACCTAAATGTTCAACCAATGATACAAAATGACACAAAATCACATATTGGATGCACAAGATTTGTTAAAAACCATAATTGGATAAGAATAACCCAAGGGAGGACGAAAATGACCTAAATGTTCAACCAATGACACTAAATGACATATTGGATGCACAAGATTGGTTAAAAACCCTAATTGGATTAGATTAAGCCTAGGGAGGACGATAATGACCTAAATGTTCAACCAATGACACAAAATCACATATTGGATGCACAAGATTGGTTAAAAACCTTAATTGGATTAGAATAAGCCTAGGGAGGACGAAAATGACCTAAATGTTCAACCAATGACACAAAATGACACAAAATCACATATTGGATGCACAAGATTGGTTAAAAACCCTAATTGGATTAGAATAAGCCTAGGGAGGACGAAAATGACCTAAATGTTCAACCAATGACAAAAAATCACATATTTGGATGCACATGATTGGTTAAAAATCCTAATTGGATTAGAACAAGCCTAGCAAGGCCAAAATGACCTAAATGTTCAACCAATTAAACAAAATCACATATTGGATGCACAAGAATGGTTAAAAACACTAATTGGATTAGAATAAGCCTAGGGAGGACGAAAATGACCTAAATGTTCAACCAATGACACAAAATGACACAAAATCACATATTGGATGCACAAGATTGGTTAAAAACCCTAATTGGATTAGAATAAGCCTAGGGAGGACGAAAATGACCTAAATATTCAACAAATGACACAAAATGACACAAAATCACATATTGGATGCACAAGATTGGTTAAAAACCCTAATTGGATTAGAATAAGCCTAGGGAGGACGAAAATGACCTAAATGTTCAACCAATGACACAAAATCACATATTGGATGCACAAGATTGGTTAAAAACCCTAATTGGATTAGAATAAGCCTAAGGGGGACGAAAATGACCTAAATGTTCAACCAATGACACAAAATGACACCAAATCACATATTGGATGCACAAGATTGGTTAAAAACCCTAAGTGCATTAGAATAAGCCTAGGGAGGACGAAAATGACCTAAATGTTCAACCAATGACACAAAATCACATATTGGATGCACAAGATTGGTTAAAAACCCTAATTGGATTAGAATAAGCCTAGGGAGGACGAAAATGACCTAAATGTTCAAACAATGACACAAAATCACATATTGGATGCACAAGATTGGTTAAAAACCTTAATTGGATTAGAATAAGCCTAGGGAGGACGAAAATGACCTAAATGTTCAACCAATGACACAAAATCACATATTGGATGCACAAGATTGGTTAAAAACCCTAACTGGATTAGAATAAGCCTAGGGAGGACGAAAATGACCTAAATGTTCAACCAATGACACAAAATGACACAAAATCACATATTGGATGCACAAGATTGGTTAAAAACCCTAATTGGATTAGAATAAGGCTAGGGAGGACGAAAATGACCTAAATGTTCAACCAATGACACAAAATGACACAAAATCACATATTGGATGCACAAGATTGGTTAAAAACCCTAATTGGATTTGAATAAGCCTAGGGAGGACGAAAATGACCTAAATTTTCAACCAATGACACAAAATGACACAAAATCACATATTGGATGCAGAAGATTGGTTAAAAACCCTAATTGCATTGGACTAAGCCTAGGGAGGACGAAAATGACCTAAATGTTCAACCAATGACACAAAATGACACAAAATCACATATTGGATGCACAAGATTGGTTAAAAACCCTAATTGGATTAGAATAAGCCTAGGGAGGACGAAAATGACCTAAATGTTCAACCAATTACACAAAATAACACAAAGTCACATATTGGATGCACAAGATTGGTTAAAAATCCTAATTGGATTAGAATAAGCCTATGGAGGACGAAAATGACCTAAATGTTCAACCAATGACACAAAATGACACAAAATCACATATTGGATGCACAAGATTGGTTAAAAACCCTAATTGGATTAGAATAAGCCTAGGGAGGACGAAAATGACCTAAATGTTCAACCAATGACACAAAATGACAAAAAATCACATATTGGATGCACAAGATTGGTTAAAAACCCTAATTGGATTAGAATAAGCCTAGGGAGGACGAAATTGACCTAAATGTTCAACCAATGACACAAAATGACACAAAATCACATATTGGATGCACAAGATTGGTTAAAAACCCTAAATGGATTAGAATAAGCCTAGGGAGGACGAAAATGACCTAAATGTTCAACCAATGACACAAAATGACACAAAATCACATATTGGATGCACAAGATTGGTTAAAAACCCTAATTGGATTAGAATAAGTCTAGGGAGGACGAAAATGACCTAAATGTTCAACCAATGACACAAAATCACATATTGGATGCACAAGATTGAATAAAAACCCTAATCGGATTAGAATAAGCCTAGGGAAGACGAAAACGACCAAAATGTTCAACTGATGACACAAAATGACACAAAATCACATATTGGATGCACAAGATTGGTTAAAAACCCTAATTGGATTAGAATAAGCCTAGGGAGGACGAAAATGACCTAAATGTTCAACCAATGACACAAAATCACATATTGGATGCACAAGATTGAATAAAAACCCTAATCGGATTAGAATAAGCCTAGGGAAGACGAAAACGACCTAAATGTTCAACTGATGACACAAAATGACACAAAATCACATATTGGATGCACAAGATTGGTTAAAAACCCTAATTGATTAGAATAAGCCTAGGGAGGACGAAAATGACCTAAATGTTCAACCAATGACACAAAATGACACAAAATCACATATTGGATGCACAAGATTGGTTAAAAACCCTAATTGGATTAGAATAAGCCTAGGGAGGACGAAAATGACCTAAATGTTCAACCAATGACACAAAATGACACAAAATCACATATTGGATGCACAAGATTGGTTAAAAACCCTAATTGGATTAGAATAAGCCTAGGGAGGACGAAAATGACCTAAATGTTCACAAAATGACACAAAATCACATATTGGATGCACAAGATTGGTTAAAAACCCTAATTGGATTAGAATAAGCCTAGGGAGGACGAAAATGACCTAAATGTTCAACCAATGACACAAAATCACATATTGGATGCACAAGATTGGTTAAAAACCCTAATTGGATTAGAATAAGCCTAGGGAGGACGAAAATGACCTAAATGTTCAACCAATGAAACAAAATGACACAAAATCACATATTGGATGCACAAGATTGGTTAAAAACCCTAATTGGATTAGAATAAGCCTAGGGAGGATGAAAATGACCTCAATGTTCAACTAGTGACACAAAATCACATATTGGATACACAAGATTGGTTAAAAACGCTAATTGGATTAGAATAAGCCTAGGGAGGACGAAAATGACCTAAATGTTCAACCAATGACACAAAATGACACAAAATCACATATTGGATGCACAAGATTGGTTAAAAACCCTAATTGGATTAGAATAAGCCTAGGGAGGACGAAAATGACCTAAATGTTCAACCAATGACACAAAATGACACAAAATCACATATTGGATGCACAAGATTGGTTAAAATCCCTAATTGGATTAAAAAGAGCCTAGGGAGGGCGAAAATGACCTAAATGTTCAACCAATGACACAAAATGACACAATCACACATTGGATGCACAAAATTGGTTAAAAACCTTAATTGGATTAGAATAAGCCTAGGGAGGACGAAAATGACCAAAATGTTCAACCAATGACACAAAATCACATATTGGATGCACTAGATTGGTTAAAAACCCTAATTGGATTAGAACAAGCCTAGCAAGGCGAAAATGACCTAAATGTTCAACCAATGAAACAAAATCACATATTGGATGCACAAGAATGGTTAAAAACCCTAATTGGATTAGAATAAGCCTAGGGAGGACGAAAATGACCTAAATGTTCAACCAATGACCCAAAATGACACAAAATCACATATTGGATGCACAAGATTGGTTAAAATCCCTAATTGGATTAAAAAGAGCCTAGGGAGGGCGAAAATGACCTAAATGTTCAACCAATGACACAAAATGACACAAAATCACACATTGGATGCACAAAATTGGTAAAAAACCTTAATGGGATTAGAATAAGCCTAGGGAGGACGAAAGTGACCTAAATGTTCAACCAATGACACAAAATCACATATTGGATGCACTAGATTGGTTAAAAACCCTAATTGGATTAGAACAAGCCTAGCAAGGCGAAAATGACCTAAATGTTCAACCAATGAAACAAAATCACATATTGGATGCACAAGATTGGTTAAAAACCCTAATTGGATTAGAATAAGCCTAGGGAGGACGAAAATGACCTAAATGTTCAACCAATGACCCAAAATGACACAAAATCACATATTGGATGCACAAGATTGGTTAAAATCCCTAATTGGATTAAAAAGAGCCTAGGGAGGGCGAAAATGACCTAAATGTTCAACCAATGACACAAAATGACACAATCACACATTGGATGCACAAAATTGGTTAAAAACCTTAATTGGATTAGAATAAGCCTAGGGAGGACGAAAATGACCAAAATGTTCAACCAATGACACAAAATCACATATTGGATGCACTAGATTGGTTAAAAACCCTAATTGGATTAGAACAAGCCTAGCAAGGCGGAAATGACCTAAATGTTCAACCAATGAAACAAAATCACATATTGGATGCACAAGAATGGTTAAAAACCCTAATTGGATTAGAATAAACCTAGGGAGGACGAAAATGACCTAAATGTTCAACCAATGACACAAAATGACACAAAATCACATATTGGATGCACAAGATTGGTTAAAAACCCTAATTGGATTAGAATAAGCCTAGGGAGGACGAAAATGACCTAAATGTTTAAACAATGACACAAAATCACATATTGGATGCACAAGATTGGTTAAAAATCCTAATTAGATTAGAATAAGCCTAGGGAGGACGAAAATGACCTAAATGTTCAACCAATGACCCAAAATGACATAAAATCACATATTGGATGCACAATATTGGTTAAAAACCCTAATTGGATTAGAATAAGCCTAGGGAGGACGAAAATGACCTAAATGTTCAACCAATGACACAAAATGACACAAAATCACATATTGGATGCACAAGATTGGTTAAAAACCCTAATTGGTTAAGAATAACCCTAGGGAGGACGAAAATGACCTACATGTTCAACCAATGACACAAAATCACATATTGGATGCACTAGATTGGTTAAAAACCCTAATTGGATTAGAATAAGCCTAGGGAGGACGAAAATGACATAAATGTTCAACCATTGACAAAAAATCATATATTGGATGCACAAGATTGGTTAAAAACCCTAATTGGATTAAAGTAAGCCTAGGGAGGACGAAAATGACCTAAATGTTCAACCAATGACACAAAATCACATATTGGATACCCAAGATTGGTTAAAAACCCTAATTGGATTAGAATAAGCCTAGGGAGGACAAAAATGACCTAAATGTTCATCCAATGACATAAAATGACACAAAATCACATATTGGATGCACAAGATTGGTTAAAAACCCTAATTGGAATAGAATAAGCCTAGGGGGACGAAAATGACCTAAATGTTTAACCAATGACTCAAAATCACATATTGGATGCACAAGATTGGTTAAAAACCCTAATTGGATTAGAATAAGCCTATGGAGGACGAAAATGACCTAAATGTTCAACCAATGACACAAAATAACACAAAATCACATATTGGATGCACAAGATTGGTTAAAAACCCTAATTGGATTAGAATAAGCCTAGGGAGGACGAAAATGACCTAAATGTTCAACCAATGACAAAAAATCTCATATTGGATGCACATGATTGGTTAAAAACCCTAATTGGATTAAAATAAGCCTAGGGAGGACGAAAATGACCTAAATGTTCAACCAATGACACAATATTACACCAAATCACACATTGGATGCACAAGATTGGTTAAAAACCTTAATTGGATTAGAATAAGCCTAGGGAGGATGAAAATGACCTAAATGTTCAACCAATGACACAAAATGACACAAAATCACATATTGGATGCAAAAGATTGGTTAAAAACCCTAATTGGTTTAGAATAAGCCTAGGGAGGACGAAAATGACCTAAATGTTCAACCAATGACACAAAATCACATATTGGATGCACAAGATTGGTTAAAAATCCTAATTGGATTAGAATAAGCCTAGGGAGGACGAAAATGACCTAAATGTTCAACCCATGACACAAAATCACATATTTGATACCCAAGATTGGTTTAAAACCCTAATTGGATTAGAATAAGCCTAGGGAGGGCGATAATGACCTAAATGTTCAACCAATGACACAAAATGACACAAAATCACATATTGGATGCAGAAGATTGGTTAAAAACCCTAATTAGATTGGAATAAGCCTAGGGAGGACGAAAATGACCTAAATGTTTAACCAATGACACAAAATCACATATTGGATGCACAAGATTGGTTAAAAACCCTAATTGGATTAGAATAAGCCTAGGGAGAACGAAAATGACCTAAATGTTCAAGCAATGACCCAAAATGACACAAAATCACATATTGGATGCACAAGATTGGTTAAAATCCCTAATTGGATTAAAAAGAGCCTAGGGAGGGCGAAAATGACCAAAATGTTCAACCAATGACACAAAATCACACATTGGATGCACAAAATTGGTAAAAAACCTTAATGGGATTAGAATAAGCCTAGGGAGGACGAAAGTGACCTAAATGTTCAACCAATGACACAAAATCACATATTGGATGCACTAGATTGGTTAAAAACCCTAATTGGATTAGAACAAGCCTAGCAAGGCGAAAATGACCTAAATGTTCAACCAATGAAACAAAATCACATATTGGATGCACAAGATTGGTTAAAAACCCTAATTGGATTAGAATAAGCCTAGGGAGGACGAAAATGACCTAAATGTTCAACCAATGACCCAAAATGACATAAGATCACATATTGGATGCACAATATTGGTTAAAAACCCTAATTGGATTAGAATAAGCCTAGGGAGGACGAAAATGACCTAAATGTTCAACCAATGACACAAAATGACACAAAATCACATATTGGATGCACAAGATTGGTTAAAAACCCTAATTGGATTAGAATAAGCCTAGGGAGGACGAAAATGACCTAAATGTTCAACCAATGACAAAAAATCACATATTGGATGCACATGATTGGTTAAAAATCCTAATTGGATTAGAACAAGCCTAGCAAGGCGAAAATGACCTAAATGTTCAACCAATGAAACAAAATCACATATTGGATGCACAAGAATGGTTAAAAACCCTAATTGGATTAGAATAAGCCTAGGGAGGACGAAAATGACCTAAATGTTCAACCAATGACACAAAATGACACAAAATCACATATTGGATGCACAAGATTGTTTAAAAACCCTAATTGGATTAAAATAAGCCTAGGGAGGACGAAAATGACCTAAATGTTCAACCAATGACACAAAATCACACATTGGATGCACAAGATTGGTTAAAAACCTTAATTGGATTAGAATAAGCCTAGGGAGGACGAAAATGACCTAAATGTTCAACCAATGACACAAAATGACACAAAATCACATATTGGATGCACAAGATTGGTTAAAAACCCTAATTCGATTAGAATAAGCCTAGGGAGGACGAAAATGACCTAAATGTTCAACCAATGACACAAAATCACATATTGGTTGCACAAGATTGGTTAAAAACCCTAATTGGATTAGAATAAGCCTAGGGAGGACGAAAATGACCTAAATGTTTAACCAATGACACAAAATCACATATTGGATGCACAAGATTGGTTAAAAACCCTAATTGGATTAGAATAAGCCTAGGGAGAACGAAAATGACCTAAATGTTCAAGCAATGACCCAAAATGACACAAAATCACATATTGGATGCACAAGATTGGTTAAAATCCCTAATTGGATTAAAAAGAGCCTAGGGAGGGCGAAAATGACCAAAATGTTCAACCAATGACACAAAATCACACATTGGATGCACAAAATTGGTAAAAAACCTTAATGGGATTAGAATAAGCCTAGGGAGGACGAAAGTGACCTAAATGTTCAACCAATGACACAAAATCACATATTGGATGCACTAGATTGGTTAAAAACCCTAATTGGATTAGAACAAGCCTAGCAAGGCGAAAATGACCTAAATGTTCAACCAATGAAACAAAATCACATATTGGATGCACAAGATTGGTTAAAAACCCTAATTGGATTAGAATAAGCCTAGGGAGGACGAAAATGACCTAAATGTTCAACCAATGACCCAAAATGACATAAGATCACATATTGGATGCACAATATTGGTTAAAAACCCTAATTGGATTAGAATAAGCCTAGGGAGGACGAAAATGACCTAAATGTTCAACCAATGACACAAAATGACACAAAATCACATATTGGATGCACAAGATTGGTTAAAAACCCTAATTGGATTAGAATAAGCCTAGGGAGGACGAAAATGACCTAAATGTTCAACCAATGACAAAAAATCACATATTGGATGCACATGATTGGTTAAAAATCCTAATTGGATTAGAACAAGCCTAGCAAGGCGAAAATGACCTAAATGTTCAACCAATGAAACAAAATCACATATTGGATGCACAAGAATGGTTAAAAACCCTAATTGGATTAGAATAAGCCTAGGGAGGACGAAAATGACCTAAATGTTCAACCAATGACACAAAATGACACAAAATCACATATTGGATGCACAAGATTGGTTAAAAACCCTAATTGGATTAGAATAGGCCTAGGGAGGACGAAAATGACCTAAATGTTTAATAAATGACACAAAATCACATATTGGATGCACAAGATTGGTTAAAAATCCTAATTGGATTAGAATAAGCCTAGGGAGGACCAAAATGACCTAAATGTTCAACCAATGACCCAAAATGACATAAAATCACATATTGGATGCACAATATTGGTTAAAAACCCTAATTGGATTAGAATAAGCCTAGGGAGGACGAAAATGACCTAAATGTTCAACCAATGACACAAAATGACACAAAATCACATATTGGATGCACAAGATTGGTTAAAAACCCTAATTGGTTAAGAATAACCCTAGGGAGGACGAAAATGACCTACATGTTCAACCAATGACACAAAATCACATATTGGATGCACTAGATTGGTTAAAAACCCTAATTGGATTAGAATAAGCCTAGGGAGGACGAAAATGACATAAATGTTCAACCATTGACAAAAAATCATATATTGGATGCACAAGATTGGTTAAAAACCCTAATTGGATTAAAGTAAGCCTAGGGAGGACGAAAATGACCTAAATGTTCAACCAATGACACAAAATCACATATTGGATACCCAAGATTGGTTAAAAACCCTAATTGGATTAGAATAAGCCTAGGGAGGACAAAAATGACCTAAATGTTCATCCAATGACATAAAATGACACAAAATCACATATTGGATGCACAAGATTGGTTAAAAACCCTAATTGGAATAAAATAAGCCTAGGGGGACGAAAATGACCTAAATGTTTAACCAATGACTCAAAATCACATATTGGATGCACAAGATTGGTTAAAAACCCTAATTGGATTAGAATAAGCCTATGGAGGACGAAAATGACCTAAATGTTCAACCAATGACACAAAATGACACAAAATCACATATTGGATGCACAAGATATGTTAAAAACCCTAATTGGATTAGAATAAGCCTAGGGAGGACGAAAATGACCTAAATGTTCAACCAATGACAAAAAATCACATATTGGATGCACATGATTGGTTAAAAACCCTAATTGGATTAAAATAAGCCTAGGGAGGACCAAAATGACCTAAATGTTCAACCAATGACACAATATTACACAAAATCACACATTGGATGCACAAGATTGGTTAAAAACCTTAATTGGATTAGAATAAGCCTAGGGAGGATGAAAATGACCTAAATGTTCAACCAATGACACAAAATGACACAAAATCACATATTGGATGCACAAGATTGGTTAAAAACCCTAATTGGATTAGAATAAGCCTAGGGAGGACGAAAATGACCTAAATGTTCAACCAATGACCCAAAATGACATAAAATCACATATTGGATGCACAATATTGGTTAAAAACCCTAATTGGATTAGAATAAGCCTAGGGAGGACGAAAATGACCTAAATGTTCAACCAATGACACAAAATGACACAAAATCACATATTGGATGCACAATATTGGTTAAAAACCCTAATTGGATTAGAATAAGCCTAGGGAGGACGAAAATGACCTAAATGTTCAACCAATGACACAAAATCACATATTGGATGCACAAGATTGGTTAAAAACCCTAATTGGATTAGAATAAGCCTAAAGTGGACGAAAATATCCTAAATGTTCAACCAATGACACAAAATGACACAAAATCACATATTGGATGCACAAGATTGGTTAAAAACCCTAATTGGATTAGAATAAGCCTAGGGAGGACGAAAATGACCTAAATGTTCAACCAATGACACAAAATGACACAAAATCACATATTGGATGCACAAGATTGGTTAAAAACCCTAATTGGATTAGAATAAGCATAGCGATGACGAAAATGACCTAAATGTTCAACAAATGACACAAAATCACGTATTGGATGCACAAGATTGGTTAAAAACTCTAATTGGATTAGAATAAGCCTAGGGAGGACGAAAATGACCTAAATGTTCAACCAATGACACAAAATGACACAAAATCACATATTGGATGCACAAGATTGGTTAAAAACCCTAATTGGATTAGAATAAGCCTAGGGAGGACGAAAATGACCTAAATGTTCAACCAATGACCCAAAATGACACAAAATCACACATTGGATGCACTAGATTGGTTAAGAACCTTAATTGGATAAGAATAAGCCAAGGGAGGACGAAAATGACCTAAATGTTCAACCAATGACACAAAATGACACAAAATCACATATTGGATGCACAAGATTGGTTAAAAACCCTAATTGGATTAGAATAAGCCTAGGGAGGACGAAAATGACCTAAATGTTCAACCAATGACACAAAATGACACAAAATCACATATTGGATGCACAAGATTGGTTAAAAATCCTAATTAGATTAAAATAACCCTAGGGAGGACGAAAATGACCTAAATGTTCAACCAATGACACAAAATGACACAAAATCACATATTGGATGCACAGGATTCGTGAAAAACCCTAATTGGATTAGAATAAGCCTGGGGAGGACGAAAATGACCTAAATGTTCAACCAATGACACAAAATGACACAAAATCACATATTGGATGCACAAGATTGGTTAAAAACCCTAATTGGATTAGAATAAGCCTAGGGAGGACGAAAATGACCTAAATGTTCAACCAATGACACAAAATGACACAAAATCACATATTGGTTGCACAAGATTGGTTAAAAACCCTAATTGGATTAGAATAAGCCTAGGTAGGACGAAAATGACCTAAATGTTGAACCAATGACCCAAAATCACATATTGGATGCACAAGATTGGTTAAAAACCCTAATTGGATTAGAATAAGCCTAGGGAGGACGAAAATGACCTAAATGTTCAACCAATGACACAAAATGACACAAAATCACATATTGGATGCACAAGATTGGTTAAAAACCCTAATTGGATTAGAATAAGCCTAGGGAGGACGAAAATGACCTAAATGTTCAACCAATGACACAAAACAACACATAATCACATATTGGATGCACAAGATTGGTTAAAAACCCTAATTGGATTAGAATAAGCCTGTGGAGGACGAAAATGACCTAAATGTTCAACCAATGACACAAAATCACATATTGGACGCACAAGATTGGTTAAAAACGCTAATTGGATTAGAATAAGCCTAGGGAGGACGAAAATGACCTAAATTTTCAACCAATGACACCAAATCACATATTGGATGCACAAGATTGGTTAAAAACCCTAATTGGATTAGAATAAGCCTAGGGAGGACGAAAATGACCTAAATGTTCAACCAATGACACAAAATGACACAAAATCACATATTGGATGCACAAGATTGGTTAAAAACCCTAATTGGATTAGAATAAGCCTAGGGAGGACGAAAATGACCTACATGTTCAACCAATGACACAAAATGACACAAAATCACATATTGGATGCACAAGATTGGTAAAAAACCTTAATTGGTTTAGAATAAGCCTAGGGAAGACGAAAATGACCTAAATGTTCAACCAATGACACAAAATGACACAAAATCACATATTGGATGCACAAGATTGGTTAAAAACCCTAATTAGATTAGAATAAGCCTAGGGAGGACGAAAATGACCTAAATGTTCAACCAATGACACAAAATGACACAAAATCACATATTGGATGCACAAGATTGGTTAAAAACCCTAATTGGATTAGAATAAGCCTAGGGAGGACGAAAATGACCTACATGTTCAAACAATGACACAAAATCACATATTGGATGCACAAGATTGGTTAAATACCCTAATTGGATTAGAATAAGCCTAGGGAGGATGAAAATGACCTAAATAGTCAACCAATGACACAAAATCACATATTGGATGAACAAGATTGGTTAAAAACCCTAATTGGATTAGAATAAGCCTATGGAGGATGAAAATGACCTAAATGTTCAACCAATGACACAAAATGACACAAAATCACATATTGGATGCACAAGATTGGTTAAAAACCCTAATTGGATTAGAATAAGCCTAGGGAGGACGAAAATGACCTAAATAGTCAACCAATGACACAAAATCACATATTGGATGAACAAGATTGGTTAAAAACCATAATTGGATTAGAATAAGCCTATGGAGGATGAAAATGACCTAAATGTTCAACCAATGACACAAAATGACACAAAATCACATATTGGATGCACAAGATTGGTTAAAAACCCTAATTGGATTAGAATAAGCCTAAGGAGGACGAAAATGACCTAAATGTTCAACCAATGACACAAAATCACATATTGGATTCACAAGATTGGTTAAAAACCCTAATTGGATTAGAATAAGCCTAGGGAGGACGAAAATGACCTAAATGTTCAACCAATGACACAAAATGACACAAAATCACATATTGGATGCACAAGATTGGTTAAAAACTGTAATTGGATTAGAATAAGCCTAGGGAGGACAAAAATGACCTAAATGTTCAACCAATGACACAAAATCACATATTGGATGCACAAGATTGGTTAAAAACCCTAATTTGATTAGAATAAGCCTAGGGAGGACGAAAATGACCTAAATGTTCAACCAATGACACAAAATGACACAAAATCACATATTGCATGCCCAAGATAGGTTAAAAACCCTAATTGGATTAGAATAAGCCTAGGGAGGACGAAAATGACCTAAATGTTCAACCAATGACACAAAATGACACAAAATCACATTTTGGATGCACAAGATTGGTTAAAAACCCTAATTGGATTAGAAAAACCCTAGGGAGGACGAAAATGACCTAAATGTTCAACCAATGACACAAAATGACACAAAATCACATATTGGATGCACAAGATTGGTTAAAAACCCTAATTGGATTAGAATAAGCCTAGGGAGGACGAAAATGACCTAAATGTTCAACCAATGACACAAAATGACACAAGATCACATATTGGATGCACAAGATTGGTTAAAAACCCTAATTGGATTAGAATAAGCCTAGGGAGGACGAAAATGACCTAAATGTTCAACCAATGACACAAAAGGACACAAAATCACATATTGGATGCACAAGATTGGGTAAAAACCCTAATTGGATTAGAATAAGCCTGGGGAGGACGAAAATGACCTAAATGTTCAACCAATGACACAAAATGACACAAAATCACATATTGGATGCACAAGATTGGTTAAAAACCCAAATTGGATTATAATTAGCCTAGGGAGGACGAAAATGACCTAAATGTTCAACCAATGACACAAAATGACACAAAATCACATATTGGATGCCCAAGATTGGTTAAAAATCCTAATTGGATTAGAATAAGCATAGGGAGGACGAAAATGACCTAAATGTTCAACCAATGACACAAAAGGACACAAACTCACATATTGGATGCACAAGATTGGTTAAAAACCTTAATTGAATTAGAATATCCCTAGGGAGGACGAAAATGACCTAAATGTTCAACCAATGACACAAAATGACACAAAATCACATATTGGATGCACAAGATTGGTTAAAAACCCTAATTGGATTAGAATAAGCCTAGGGAGGACGAAAATGACCTAAATGTTCAACCAATGACACAAAATCACATATTGGATGCACAAGATTGGTTAAAAACCCTAATTGGACTAGAATAAGCTTAGGGAGGACGAAAATGACCTAAATGTTCAACCAATCACAAAATCACATATTGGATGCACAAGATTGGTTAAAAACCCTAATTGGATTAGAATAAGCCTAGGGAGGACGAAACTGACCTAAATGTTCAACCAATGACACAAAATCACATATTGGATGCACAAGATTGGTTAAAAACCCTAATTGGATTCGAATAAGCCTAGGGAGGACTAAAATGACCTAAATGTTCAACCCATGACACAAAATCACATATTTGATACCCAAGATTGGTTTAAAACCCTAATTGGATTAGAATAAGCCTAGGGAGGACGAAAATGACCTAAATGTTGAACCAATGACACAAAATGACACAAAATCACATATTGGATGCACAAGATTGGTTAAAAACCCTAATTGGATTAGAATAAGCCTAGGGAGGATGAAAATCACCTAAATATTCAACCAATGACACAAAATCACATATTGGATACACAAGATAGGTTAAGAACCCTAATTGGATTAGAATAAGCCTAGGGAGGACGAAAATGACCTAAATGTTGAACCAATGACACAAAATGACACAAAATCACATATTGGATGCACAAGATATGTTAGAAACCCTAATTGGATTAGAATAAGCCTAGGGAGGACAAAAATGACCTAAATGTTCAACCAATGACACAAAATGACACAAAATCACATATTGGATGCACAAGATTGGTTAAAAACCCTAATTGGATTAGAATAAGCCTAGCGAGGACGAAAATGACCTAATTGGGTTACCAATGAAATAAAATCACTTATTATATGCACAAGATTGGTTAAAAACCCTAATTGGATTAGAATAAGCCTAGGGAGGACGAAAATGACCTAAATGTGCAACCAATGACACAAAATCACATATTGAATGCACAAGATTGGTTAAAAACCCTAATTGGATTAGAATAAGCCTAGGGAGGACGAAAATGACCTAAATGTTCAACCAATGACATAAAAATGACACAAAATCACATATTGGGTGCACAAGATTAGTTAAAAACCCTAATTGGATTAGTATAAGCCTAGGGAGGACGAAAATCACCTAAATGTTCAACCAATGACACAAAATCACATATTGGATGCACAAGATTGCTTAAAAACCCTAATTGAATTAGAATAAGCCTAGGGAGGACGAAAATGACCTAAACGTGCAACCAATGACACAAAATCACATATTGGATGCACAAGATTGTTTAAAAACCCTAATTGGATTAGAATAAGCATAGGGAGGAGGAAAATGACATAAATGTGCAACCAATGACACAAAATCACATATTGGATGCACAAGATTGGTTAAAAACCCTAATTGGATTAGAATAAGCCTAGGGAGGACGAAAATGACCTAAATGTTCAACCAATGACACAAAATGACATATTGGGTGCACAAGATTGTTTAAAAACCCTAATTGGATTAGAATAAGCCTAGGGAGGACGAAAATGACCTAAATGTTCAACCAATGACACAAAATGACACAAAATCACATATTGGATGCACAAGATTGGTTAAAAACCCTAATTGGTTAAGAATAACCCTAGGGAGGACGAAAATGACCTAAATGTTCAACCAATCAAACAAAATCACATATTGGATGCACTAGATTGGTTAAAAACCCTAATTGGATTAGAATAAGCCTAGGGAGGACGAAAATGACCTAAATGTTCAACCAATGACAAAAAATCATATATTGGATGCACAAGATAGGTTAAAAACCCTAATTGGATTAAAATAAGCCTAGGGAGGACGAAAATGACCTAAATGTTCAACCAATGACACAAAATCACATATTGGATACCCAAGATTGGTTAAAAACCCTAATTGGATTAGAATAAGCCTAGGGAGGACAAAAATGACCTAAATGTTCAACCAATGACACAAAATGACACAAAATCACATATTGGATGCACAAGATTGGTTAAAAACCCTAATTGGATTGGAATAAGCCTAGGGAGGACGAAAATGACCTAAATGTTCAACCAATGACACAAAATGACACAAAATCACATATTGGATGCACAAGATTGGTTAAAAACCCTAATTGGATTCGAATAAGCCTAGGGAGGACGAAAATGACCTAAATGTTTAAACAATGACACAAAATCACATATTGGATGCACAAGATTGGTTAAAAATCCTAATTAGATTAGAATAAGCCTAGGGAGGACGAAAATGACCTAAATGTTCAACCAATGACCCAAAATGACATAAAATCACATATTGGATGCACAATATTGGTTAAAAACCCTAATTGGATTAGAATAAGCCTAGGGAGGACGAAAATGACCTAAATGTTCAACCAATGACACAAAATGACACAAAATCACATATTGGATGCACAAGATTGGTTAAAAACCCTAATTGGATTGGAATAAGCCTAGGGAGGACGAAAATGACCTAAATGTTTAACCAATGACACAAAATCACATATTGGATGCACAAGATTGGTTAAAAACCCTAATTGGATTAGAATAAGCCTAGGGAGGACGAAAATGACCTAAATGTTCAACCAATGACCCAAAATGACACAAAATCACATATTGGATGCACAAGATTGGTTAAAATCCCTAATTGGATTAAAAAGAGCCTAGGGAGGGCGAAAATGACCTAAATGTTCAACCAATGACACAAAATGACACAAAATCACACATTGGATGCACAAAATTGGTAAAAAACCTTAATGGGATTAGAATAAGCCTAGGGAGGACGAAAGTGACCTAAATGTTCAACCAATGACACAAAATCACATATTGGATGCACTAGATTGGTTAAAAACCCTAATTGGATTAGAACAAGCCTAGCAAGGCGAAAATGACCTAAATGTTCAACCAATGAAACAAAATCACATATTGGATGCACAAGAATGGTTAAAAACCCTAATTGGATTAGAATAAGCCTAGGGAGGACGAAAATGACCTAATTGTTCAACTAATGACACAAAATGTCACAAAATCACATATTGGATACACAAGATTGGTTAAAAACCCTAATTGGATTAGAATAAGCCTAGGGAGGACGAAAATGACCTAAATGTTCAACCAATGACAATAAATGACACAAAATCACATATTGGATGCACAAGATTTGCTAAAAACCCTAATTGGATTAGAATAAGCCTAGGGAGGACGAAAATGACCTAAATGTTCAACCAATGACACAAAATGACACAAAATCACATATTGGATGCACAAGATTGGTTAAAAACCCTAATTGGATTAGAATAAGCCTAGGGAGGACGAAAATGACCTAAATGTTCAACCAATGACACAAAATCACATATTGGATGCACAAGATTGGTTAAAATCCATAATTGCATTAGAATAAGCCTAGGGAGGACGAAAATGACCTAAATGTTCCACCAATGACACAAAATGACACAAAATCACATATCGGATGCACAAGATTGGTTAAAAACCCTAATTGAATTAGAATAAGCCTAGGGAGGCCGAAAATGACCTAAATGTTCAACCAATGACACAAAATGACACAAAATCACATATTGGATGCACAAGATTGGTTAAAAACCCTAATTGGATTAGAATAAGCCTAGGGAGGACGAAAATGACCTAAATGTTCAACCAATGACCCAAAATGACATAAAATCACATATTGGATGCACAATATTGGTTAAAAACCCTAATTGGATTAGAATAAGCCTAGGGAGGACGAAAATGACCTAAATGTTCAACCAATGACACAAAATGACACAAAATCACATATTGGATGCACAATATTGGTTAAAAACCCTAATTGGATTAGAATAAGCCTAGGGAGGACGAAAATGACCTAAATGTTCAACCAATGACACAAAATGACTCAAAATCACATATTGGATGCACAAGATTTGTTAAAAACCCTAATTGGATTAGAATAAGCCTAGGGAGGACGAAAATGACCTAAATGTTTAACCAACGACACAAAATCACATATTGGATGCACAAGATTGGTTAAAAACCCTAATTGGATTAGAATAAGGCTAGGGAGGACGAAAATGACCTAAAAGTTCAACCAATGGTACAAAATCACATATTGGCTACACAAGATTGGTTAAAAACCCTAATTGGATTAGGATAAGCCTAGGGAGGACGAAAATGACCTAAATGTTCAACCAATGACACAAAATCACATATTGGATGCACAAGATTGGTTAAAAACCCTACTTGGATTAGAAAAAGCCTAGTGAGGACGAAAATGACCTAATTGTTCAACCAATGACACAAAATGACACAAAATCACATATTGGATGCACAAGATTGGTTAAAAACCCTAATTGGATTAGAATAAGCCTAGGGAGGACGAAAATGACCTAAATGTTTAACCAATGAGACAAAATCACATATTGGATGCACAAGATTGGTTAAAATCCCTAATTGGATTAGAATAAGCCTAGGGAGGACGAAAATGACCTAAATGTTCAACCAATGACACAAAATGACACAAAATCACATATTGGATGCACAAGATTGGTTAAAAACCCTAACTGGATTAGAATAAGCCTAGGGACGACGATAATGTCCTAAATGTTCAACCAATGACACAAAATGACACAAAATCACATATTGGATGCACAAGATTGGTTAAAAACCCTAATTGGATTAGAATAAGCCTAGGGAGGACGAAAATGACCTAAATGTTCAACCAATGACACAAAATGACACAAAATCACATATTGGATGCACAAGATTGGTTAAAAACCCTAATTGGTTAAGAATAACCCTAGGGAGGACGAAAATGACCTAAATGTTCAACCAATGACACAAAATGACACAAAATCACATATTGGATGCACAAGATTGGTTAAAAACCCTAATTGGATTAGAATAAACCTAGGGAGGACGAAAATGACCTAAATGTTCAACCAATGACACAAAATGGCAAAAAATCACATATTGGATGCACAAGATTGGTTAAAAACCCTAATTGGATTAGAATAAGCCTAGGGAGGACGAAAATGACCTAAATGTTCAACCAATGACACAAAATGACACAAAATCACATATTGGATGCACAAGATTGGTTAAAAACGCTAATTCGATTAGAATAAGCCTAGGAAGGAAGAAAATGACCTAAATGTTCAACCAATGACACAAAATGTCATAAAATCACATATTGGATGCACAAGATTGGTTAAAAACCCTAATTGGATTAGAATAAGCCTAGGGAGGACGAAAATGACCTAAATGTTCAACCAATAACACAAAATGACACAAAATCACATATT
Source organism: Cicer yamashitae (assembly GCA_037974755.1). Classification (NCBI taxonomy): domain Eukaryota; kingdom Viridiplantae; phylum Streptophyta; class Magnoliopsida; order Fabales; family Fabaceae; genus Cicer; species Cicer yamashitae. The sequence goes on along the minus strand of JBBPBQ010000008.1, from coordinate 17,465,345 downwards.
GGATGCACAAGATTGGTTAAAAACCCTAATTGGATTAGAATAAGCCTAGGGAGGACGAAAATGACCTAAATGTTCAACCAATGACACAAAATGACAGAAAATCACGTATTGGTTGCACAAGATTGGTTAAAAACCCTAATTGGATTGGAATAAGCCTAGGGAGGACGAAAATGACCTAAATGTTCAACCAATGACACAAAATCACATATTGCATGCACAAGATTGGTTAAAAACCCTAATTGGATTAGAATAAGCCTAGGGAGGACAAAGATGACCTAAATGTTCAACCAATGACATAAAATCACATATTGGATGCACAAGATTGGTTAAAAACCCTAATTGGATTAGAATAAGCCTAGGGAGGACGAAAATGACCTAAATGTTCAACCAATAACACAAAATGACACAAAATCACATATTGGATGCACAAGATTGGTTAAAAACCCTAATTGGATTAGAATAAGCCTAGGGAGGACGAAAATGACCTAAATGTTCAACCAATGACACAAAATCACATATTGGATGCACAAGATTGGTTAAAAACCCTAATTGGATTAGAATAAGCCTAGGGAGGACAAAAATGACCTAAATGTTCAACCAATGACACAAAATCACATATTGGATGCACATGATTGGTTAAAAACCCTAATTGGTTTAAAATAAGCCTAGGGAGGACGAAAATGACCTAAATGTTCAACCAATGACACAAAATCACATATTGGATGCACAAGATTGGTTAAAAACCCTAATTGGATTAGAATAAGCCTAGGGAGGACGAAAATGACCTAAATGTTCAACCAATGACACAAAATCACATATTGGATGCACAAGATTGGTGAAATACCCTAATTGGATTAGAATAAGCCTAGGGAGGACGAAAATGACCTAAATATTCAACCAATGACACAAAATCACATATTGGTTGCACAAGATTGGTTAAAAACCCTAATTGGATTAGAATAAGCCTAGGGAGGACGAAAATGACCTAAATGTTCAACCAATGACACAAAATCACATATTGGATGCACAAGATTGGTAAAAAACCCTAATTGGATTAGAATAAGCCTAGGGATGACGAAAATGACCTAAATGTTCAACCAATAACACAAAATGATAAAAAATCACATATTGGATGCACAAGATTGGTTAAAAACCCTAATTGGATTAGAATAAGCCTAGGGAGGACGAAAATGACCTAAATGTTCAACCAATGACACAAAATCACATATTGGATGCACTAGATTGGTTAAAAACCCTAATTGGATTAGAATAAGCCTAGGGAGGACGAAAATGACCTAAATGTTCAACCAATGACAAAAAATCATATATTGGATGCACAAGATTGGTTAAAAACCCTAATTGGATTAAAATAAGCCTAGGGAGGACGAAAATGACCTAAATGTTCAACCAATGACACAAAATCACATATTGGATACCCAAGATTGGTTAAAAACCCTAATTGGATTAGAATAAGCCTAGGGAGGACAAAAATGACCTAAATGTTCAACCAATGACATAAAATGACACAAAATTACATATTGGATGCACAAGATTGGTTAAAAACCCTAATTGGAATAGAATAAGCCTAGGGGGACGAAAATGACCTAAATGTTTAACCAATGACTCAAAATCACATATTGGATGCACAAGATTGGTTAAAAACCCTAATTGGATTAGGATAAGCCTAGGGAGGACGAAAATGACCTAAATGTTCAACCAATGACAAAAAATCATATATTGGATGCACAAGATTGGTTAAAAACCCTAATTGGATTAAAATAAGCCTAGGGAGGACGAAAATGACCTAAATGTTCAACCAATGACACAAAATCACATATTGGATACCCAAGATTGGTTAAAAACCCTAATTGGATTAGAATAAGCCTAGGGAGGACAAAAATGACCTAAATGTTCATCCAATGACATAAAATGACACAAAATCACATATTGGATGCACAAGATTGGTTAAAAACCCTAATTGGAATAGAATAAGCCTAGGGGGACGAAAATGACCTAAATGTTTAACCAATGACTCAAAATCACATATTGGATGCACAAGATTGGTTAAAAACCCTAATTGGATTAGAATAAGCCTAGGGAGGACGAAAATGACCTAAATGTTCAACCAATGACACAAAATGACACAAAATCACATATTGGATGCACAAGATTGGTTAAAAACCCTAATTGGCGTAGAATAAGCCTAGGGAGGACGAAAATGACCTAAATGTTCAACCAATGACACAAAATGACTTAAAATCACATATTGGATGCACAAGATTGGTTAAAAACCCTAATTGGATTAGAATAAGCCTAGGGAGGACGAAAATGACCTAAATGTTCAACCAATGACACAAAATGACACAAAATCACATATTGGATGCACAAGATTGATTAAAAACCCTAATTGGATTAGAATAAGCCTAGGGAGGACGAAAATGACCTAAATGTGCAACCAATGACACAAAATCACATATTGGATGCACAAGATTGGTTAAAAACCCTAAATGGATTAGAATAAGCCTATGGAGGACGAAAATGACCTAAATGTTCAACCAATGACACAAAATGACACAAAATCACATATTGGATGCACAAGATTGGTTAAAAACCCTAATTGGATTAGAATAAGCCTAGGGAGGACGAAAATGACCTAAATGTTCAACCAATGACACAAAATGACACAAAATCACATATTGGATGCACAAGATTGGTTAAAAACCCTAATTGGATTAGAATAACCCTAGGGAGGACGAAAATGACCTCAATGTTCATCCAATGACACAAAATGACACAAAATCCCACATTGGATGCACAAGATTGGTTAAAAACCCTAATTGGATTAGAATAAGTCTAGGGAGGACGAAAATGACCTAAATGTTCAACCAATGACACAAAATCACATATTGGATGCACAAGATTGGTTAAAATTCCTAATTGGATTAGAATAAGCCTAGGGAGGACGAAAATGACCTTAATGTACAACCAATGACACAAAATGACACAAAATGACATATTGGATGCACAAGATTGGTTAAAAACCCTAATTGGATTTGAATAAGCCTAGGGAGGACGAAAATGACCTAAATGTTCAACCAATGACACAAAATCACATATTGGATGCACAAGATTGGTTAAAAACCCTAATTGGATTAGAATAAGCCTAGGGAGGACAAAAATGACCTAAATGTTCGACCAATGACACAAAATGACACAAAATCACATATTGGATGCACAAGATTGGTTAAAAACCCTAATTGGATTAGAATAAGCCTAGGGAGGACGAAAATGACCTAAATGTTCAACCAATGACACAAAATGACACAAAATCACATATTGGATGCACAAGATTGGTTAAAAACCCTAATTGGATTAGAATATGCCTAGGGAGGACCAAAATGACCTAAATGTTCAACCAATGACACATAATGACACAAAATCACATATTGGATGCACAAGATTGGTTAAAAACCCTAATTGGATTAGAATAAGCCTAGGGAGGACGAAAATGACCTAAATGTTCAACCAATGACACAAAATGACACAAAATCACATATTGGATGCACAAGATTGGTTAAAAACCCTAATTGGATTAGAATAAACCTAGAGTGGACGAAAATGACCTAAATGTTCAACCAATGACACAAAATCACATATTGGATGCACAAGATTGGTTAAAAACCCTAATTGGATTAGAATAAGCCTAGGGAGGACGAAAATGACCTAAATGTTCAACCAATGACACAAAATGACACAAAATCACATATTGGAAGCACAAGATTGGTTAAAAACCCTAATTGGATTAGAATAAGCCTAGGGAGGACGAAAATGACCTCAATGTTTAACCAATGACACAAAATGACACAAAATCACATATTGGATGCACAAGATTGGTTAAAAACCCTAATTGGATTAGAATAAGCCTAGGGAGGACGAAAATGACCTAAATGTTCAACCAATGACACAAAATGACACAAAATCACATATTGGATGCACAAGATTGGTTAAAAACCCTAATTGGATTAGAATAAGCCTAGGGAGGACGAAAATGACCTAAATGTTCAACCAATGACACAATATTACACAAAATCACACATTGGATGCACAAGATTGGTTAAAAACCTTAATTGGATTAGAATAAGCCTAGGGAGGATGAAAATGACCTAAATGTTCAACCAATGACACAAAATGACACAAAATCACATATTGGATGCACAAGATTGGTTAAAAACCCTAACTGGATTAGAATAAGCCTAGGGAGGACGATAATGACCTAAATGTTCAACCAATGACACAAAATGACACCAAATCACATATTGGATGCACAAGATTGGTTAAAAACCCTAACTGGATTAGAATAAGCCTAGGGAGGACGATAATGACCTAAATGTTCAACCAATGACACAAAATGACACAAAATCACATATTGGATGCACAAGATTGGTTAAAAACCCTAATTGGATTAGAATAAGCCAAGGGAGGACGAAAATGACCTAAATGTTCATCCAATGACAAAAAATCACATATTGGATGCACAAGATTGGTTAAAAACCCTAATTGGATCAAAATAAGCCTAGAGAGGACGAAAATGACCTAAATGTTCGACCAATGACACAAAATGACACAAAATCACACATTGGATGCACAAGATTGGTTAAAAACTCTAATTGGATTAGAATAAGCCTAGGGAGGATGAAAATGACCTAAATGTTCAACCAATGACACAAAATGACACAAAATCACATATTGGATGCACAAGATTGGTTAAAAACCCTAACTGGATTAGAATAAGCCTAGGGAGGACCAAAATGACCTAAATGTTCAACCAATGACACAAAATGACACAAAATCACATATTGGATGCACAAGATTGGTTAAAAACCCTAATTGGATTAGAATAAGCCTAGGGAGGACGAAAATGACCTAAATGTTCAACCAAATTACACAAAATGATACAAAATCACATTTAGGATGCACAAGATTGGTTAAAAACCCTAATTGGATTAGAATAAGCCTAGGGAGGACGAAACTGACCTAAATGTTCAACCAATGACACAAAATCACATATTGGATGCACAAGATTGGTTCAAAACCCTAATTGGATTAGAATAAGCCTCGGGAGGACGAAAATGACCTAAATGTTCAACCAATGACACAAAATCACATATTGGATGCACAAGATTGGTTAAAAACCCTAATTGGATTAGAATAAGCCTAGGGAGGACGAAAATGACCTAAATGTTCAACCAATGACACAAAATCACACAAAATCACATATTGGATGCACAAGATTGGTTAAAAACCCTAATTGGATTAGAATAAACCTAGGGAGGACAAATATGACCTAAATGTTCAACCAATGACACAAAATCACATATTGGATGCACAAGATTGGTTAAAAACCCTAATTGGATTAGAATAAGCCTAGGGAGGACGAAAATGACCTAAATGTTCAACCAATGACACAAAATGACACAAAATCACATATTGGATGCTCAAGATTGGTTAAAAACCCTAATTGGATTAGAATAAGCCTAGGAAGGACGAAAATGACTTAAATGTTCAACCAATGACACAAAATCACATATTGGATGCACAAGATTGGTTAAAAACCCTAATTGGATTAGAATAAGCCTAGGGAGGACGAAAATGACCTAAATGTTCAACCAATGACACAAAATCACATATTGGATGCACAAGATTGGGTAAAAACCCTAATTGGATTAGAATAAGCCTAGGGAGGACAAAAAAGACCTAAATGTTCAACCAATGACACAAAATGACACAAAATCACATATTGGATGCACAAGATTGGTTAAAAACCCTAATTGGATTAGAATAAGCCTAGGGAGGACGAAACTGACCTAAATGTTCAACCAATGACACAAAATCACATATTGGATGCACAAGATTGGTTAAAAACCCTAATTGGATTCGAATAAGCCTAGGGAGGACTAAAATGACCTAAATGTTCAACCCATGACACAAAATCACATATTTGATACCCAAGATTGGTTTAAAACCCTAATTGGATTAGAATAAGCCTAGGGAGGACGAAAATGACCTAAATGTTGAACCAATGACACAAAATGACACAAAATCACATATTGGATGCACAAGATTGGTTAAAAACCCTAATTGGATTGGAATAAGCCTAGGGAGGACGAAAATGACCTAAATGTTTAACCAATGACACAAAATCACATATTGGATGCACAAGATTGGTTAAAAACCCTAATTGGATTAGAATAAGCCTAGGGAGGACGAGAATGACCTAAATGTTCAACCAATGACCCAAAATGACACAAAATCACATATTGGATGCACAAGATTGGTTAAAATTCCTAATTGGATTAAAAAGAGCCTAGGGAGGGCGAAAATGACCTAAATGTTCAACCAATGACACAAAATGACACAAAATCACACATTGGATGCATAAAATTGGTAAAAAACCTTAATGGGATTAGAATAAGCCTAGGGAGGACGAAAGTGACCTAAATGTTCAACCATTGACACAAAATCACATATTGGATGCACTAGATTGGTTAAAAACCCTAATTGGATTAGAACAAGCCTAGCAAGGCGAAAATGACCTAAATGTTCAACCAATGAAACAAAATCACATATTGGATGCACAAGAATGGTTAAAAACCCTAATTGGATTAGAATAAGCCTAGGGAGGA
>JBBPBQ010000008.1:17422471-17448112 GCA_037974755.1 Cicer yamashitae | reverse complement strand
TTTGTATTCCCTAGGCTTATTCTAATCCAATTAGGGTTTTTAACTAATCTTGTTCCTCCAATATGTGATTTTGTGTCATTGGTTGAACATTTAGGTCATTTTCGTCCTCCCTAGGCTTATTCTAATCTAATTAGGGTTTTTAACCAATCTTGTTCACCCAATATGTCATTTTTTGTCATTGGTTGAACATTTAGGTCATTTTCGTCCTCCTTTGGCTTATTCTAATCCAAATAGGGTTTTTAACCAATCTTGTGCATCCAATATATGATTTTGTGTCATTTTGTGTCATTGGTTGAACATTTAGGTCAGTTATGTCCTCCGTAGGCTTATTCTAATCCAATTAGGGTTTTTAACCAATCTTGTTCATCCAATATGTGATTTTGTGTCATTGGTTGACTATTTAGGTCATTTTCGTCCTCCCTAGGCTTATTCAAATCCAATTAGGGTATTTAACCAATCATGTGCATCCAATATGTGATTTTGTGTCATTGGTTCAACATGTAGGTCATTTTCGTCCTCCCTAGGCTTATTCTAATCCAATTAGGGTTTTTAACCAATCTTGTGCATCGAATATGTGATTTTGTGTCATTTTGTGTCATTGGTTGAACATTTAGGTCATTTTCGTCCTCCCTAGGCTTATTCTAATCCAATTAGGGTTTTTAAACAATCTTGTGCATCCAATATGTGATTTTGTGTCATTTTGTGTCATTGGTTGAACATTTAGGTCATTTTCGTCATCCCTAGGCTTATTATAATCCAATTAGGGTTTTTAACCAAACTTGTGCATCCAATATGTGATTTTGTGTCATTTTGTGTCATTGGTTGAACATTTAGGTCATTTTCGTCCTCCCTAGGCTTATTCTAATCCAATTAGGGTTTTTAACCAATCTTGTGCATCCAATATGTGATTTTGTGTCATTGGTTGAACATTCAGGTCATTTTCGTCCTCCCTAGGCTTATTCTAATCCAACTAGGGTTTTTAACCAATCTTGTGCATCCAATATGTGATTTTGTGTCATTTTGTGTCATTGGTTGAACATTTAGGTCATTTTCGTCCTCCCTAGGCTTATTCTAATCCAATTAGGGTATTTAACCAATCTTGTGCATCCAATATGCGATTTTGTGTCATTGGTTGAACATGTAGGTCATTTTCGTTCTCCCTAGGCTTATTCTAATCCAATTAGGGTTTTTAACCAATCTTGTGCCTCCAATATGTGATTTTGTGACATTTTGTGTCATTGGTTGAACATTTAGGTCATTTTTGTCCTCCCTAGGCTTATTCTAATCTAATTAGGGTTTTTAACCAATCTTGTGCATCCAATATGTCATTTTTTGTCATTGGTTGAACATTTAGGTCATTTTCGTCCTCCTTAGGCTTATTCTAATCCAAATAGGGTTTTTAACCAATCTTGTGCATCCAATATGTGATTTCGTGTCATTGGTTGAACATTTAGGTCAGTTTTGCCCTCTCTAGGCTTATTCTAATCCAACTAGGGTTTTTAACCAATCTTGTGCATCCAATATGTGATTTTGTGTCATTGGTTGAACATTTAGGTCATTTCCGTCCTCCCTAGACTTATTCTAATCCAGTTAGGGTTTTTAACCAATCTTGTGCATCCAATATGTGATTTTGTGTCATTGGTTGAACATTAAGGTCATTTTCGTCCTCCCTAGGCTTATTCTAATCCAATTAGGGTATTTAACCAATCTTGTGCATCCAATATGCGATTTTGTGTCATTGGTTGAACATGTAGGTCATTTTCGTTCTCCCTAGGCTTATTCTAATCCAATTAGGGTTTTTAACCAATCTTGTGCATCCAATATGTGATTTTGTGTCATTTTGTGTCATTGGTTGAACATTTAGGTCATTTTCGTCCTCCCTAGGCTTATTCTAATCCAATTAGGGTATTTAGCCAATCTTGTGCATCCAATATGTGATTTTGTGTCATTGGTTGAACATGTAGGTCATTTTCGTCCTCCCTAGGCTTATTCTAATCCAATTAGGGTTTTTAACCAATCTTGTGCATCCAATATGTGATTTTGTGTCATTTTGTGTCATTTTGTGTCATTTTGTGTCATTGGTTGAACATTTAGGTCATTTTTGTATTCCCTAGGCTTATTCTAATCCAATTAGGGTTTTTAACTAATCTTGTTCCTCCAATATGTGATTTTGTGTCATTGGTTGAACATTTAGGTCATTTTCGTCCTCCCTAGGCTTATTCTAATCTAATTAGGGTTTTTAACCAATCTTGTTCATCCAATATGTCATTTTTTGTCATTGGTTGAACATTTAGGTCATTTTCGTCCTCCTTTGGCTTATTCTAATCCAAATAGGGTTTTTAACCAATCTTGTGCATCCAATATATGATTTTGTGTCATTTTGTGTCATTGGTTGAACATTTAGGTCAGTTATGTCCTCCGTAGGCTTATTCTAATCCAATTAGGGTTTTTAACCAATCTTGTTCATCCAATATGTGATTTTGTGTCATTGGTTGACTATTTAGGTCATTTTCGTCCTCCCTAGGCTTATTCTAATCCAATTAGGGTATTTAACCAATCATGTGCATCCAATATGTGATTTTGTGTCATTGGTTCAACATGTAGGTCATTTTCGTCCTCCCTAGGCTTATTCTAATCCAATTAGGGTTTTTAACCAATCTTGTGCATCCAATATGTGATTTTGTGTCATTTTGTGTAATTGATTGAACATTTAGGTCATTTTCGTCCTCCCTAGGCTTATTCTAATCCAATTAGGGTTTTTAACCAATCTTGTGCATCCAATATGTGATTTTGTGTCATTTTGTGTCATTGGTTGAACATTTAGGTCATTTTCATCCTCCATAGGCTTATTCTAATCCAATTATGGTTTTTAACCAATCTTGTTCATCCAATATGTGATTTTGTGTCATTGGTTGACTATTTAGGTCATTTTCGTCCTCCCTAGGCTTATTCTAATCCAATTAGGGTTTTTAACCAATCTTGTGCATCCAATATGTGATTTTGTGTCATTTTGTGTCATTGGTTGAACATTTAGGTCATTTTCGTCCTCCCTAGGCTTATTCTAATCCAATTAGGGTTTTTAACCAATCTTGTGCATCCAATATGTGATTTTGTGTCATTGGTTGGTCATTTAGGTCATTTTCGTCCTCCCTAGGCTTATTCTAATCCAATTAGGGTTTTTAACCAATCTTGTGCATCCAATATGTGATTTTGTGTCATTTTGTGTCAATGGTTGATTATTTAGGTGATTTTCGTCCTCCCTAGGCTTATTCTAATCCAATTAGGGTTTTTAACCAATCTTGTGCATCCAATATGTGATTTTGTGTTATTGGTTGATCATTTAGGTCATTCTCGTCCTCCCTAGGCTTATTCTAATCCAATTAGGGTTTTTAACCAATCTTGTGCATCCAATATGTGATTTTGTGTCATTTTGTGTCATTGGTTGAACATTTAGGTCATTTTCGTCCTCCCTAGGCTTATTCTAATCCAATTAGGGTTTTTAACCAATCTTGTGCATCCAATATGTGATTTTGTGTCATTTTGTGTCATTGGTCGAACATTTAGGTCATTTTCGTCCTCCCTAGGCTTATTCTAATCCAATTAGGGTTTTTAACCCATCTAGTGCATCCAATATGTGATTTTGTGTGATTTTGTGTCATTGGTTGAACATTTAGGTCATTTTCGTCCTCCCTAGGCTTATTCTAATCCAATTAGGGTTTTTAACAAATCTTGTGCATCCAATATGTGATTTTGTGTCATTAGTTGAACATTTAGGTCGTTTTCGTTCTCCCTAGGCTTATTCTAATCCAATTAGGGTTTTTAACCAATCTTGTGCATCCAATATGTGATTTTGTGTCATTTTGTGTCATTGGTTGAACATTTAGGTCATTTTCGTCCTCCCTAGGCTTATTCTAATCCAATTAGGGTTTTTAACCAATCTTGTGCATCCAATATGTGATTTTGTGTCATTTGTAATCCAATTAGGTCATTTTCGTCCTCCCTAGGCTTATTCTAATCCAATTAGGGTTTTTAACCAATCTTGTGCATCCAATATGTGATTTTGTGTCATTTTGTGTCATTGGTTGAACATTTAGGTCATTTTCGTCCTCCCTAGGCTTATTCTAATCCAATTAGGGTTTTTAACCAATCTTGTGCATCCAATATGTGATTTTGTGTCATTGGTTGAACATTTAGTTCATTTTCGTCCTCCCTAGGCTTATTCTATTCCATTTAGGGTTTTTAACCAATCTTCTGCATCCAATATGTGATTTTGTGTCATTTTGTGTCATTGGTTCAACATTTAGGTCATTTTCGTCCTCCCTAGGGTTATTTTAATCCAATTAGGATTTTTAACCAATCTTGTGCATCCAATATGTGATTTTGTGTCATTTTGTGTCATTGGTTGAACATTTAGGTCATTTTCGTCCTCCCTAGGCTTATTCTAATCCAATTAGGGTTTTTAACCAATCTTGTGCATCCAATATGTGATTTTGTGTCATTTTGTGTCATTGGTTGAACATTTAGGTCATTTTCATCCTCCATAGGCTTATTCTAATCCAATTATGGTTTTTAACCAATCTTGTTCATCCAATATGTGTTTTTGTGTCATTGGTTGACTATTTAGGTCATTTTCGTCCTCCCTAGGCTTATTCTAATCCAATTATGGTTTTCAACCAATCTTGTGCATCCAATATGTGATTTTGTGTCATTTTGTGTCATTGGTTGAACATTTAGGTCAGTTTTGTCCTCCCTAGGCTTATTCTAATCCAATTAGGGTTTTTAACTAGTCTTGTGCATCCAATATGTGATTTTGTGTCATTGGTTGAACATTTAGGTCATTTTCGTCCTCCCTAGGCTTATTCTAATCCAATTAGGGTTTTTAACCAATCTTGTGCATCCAATATGTGATTTTGTGTCATTTTGTGTCATTGGTTGAACATTTAGGTCATTTTCGTCCTCCCTAGGCTTATTCTAATCCAATCAGGGTTTTTAACCAATCTTGTGCATCCAATATGTGATTTTGTGATTGGTTGAACATTTAGGTCATTTTCGTCCTCCCTAGGCTTATTCTAATCCAATTAGGGTTTTTAACCAATCTTGTGCATCCAATATGTGATTTTGTGTCATTGGTTGAACATTTAGGTCATTTTCGTCCTCCCTAGGCTTATTCTAATCCAATTACGGTTTTTAACCAATCTTGTGCATCCAATATGTGATTTTGTGTCATTTTGTGTCATTGGTTGAACATTTAGGTCATTTTCGTCCTCCCTAGGCTTATTCTATTCCAATTAGGGTTTTTAACCAATCTTGTGCAACCAATATGTGATTTTGTGTCATTTTGTGTCATTGGTTGAACATTTAGGTCATTTTTGTCTTCCCTAGGCTTATTCTAATCCAATTAGGGGTTTTAACCAATCTTGTGCATCCAATATGTGATTTTGTGTCATTTTGTGTCATTGGTTGAACATTTAGGTCATTTTCGTCCTCCCTAGGCTTATTCTAATCCAATTAGGGTTTTTAACCAATCTTGTGCATCCAATATGTGATTTTGTGTCATTTTGTGTCATTGGTTGAACATTCAGGTCATTTTCGTCCTCCCTAGGCTTATTCTAATCCAATTAGGTTTTAACCAATCTTGTGCATCCAATATGTGATTTTGTGTCATTTTGTGTCATTGGTTGAACATTTAGGTCATTTTCGTCCTCCCTAGGCTTATTCTAATCCAATTAGGGTTTTTAACCAATCTTGTGCATCCAATATGTGATTTTGTGTCATTTTATGTCATTGGTATAACATTTAGGTCATTATCGTCCTCCCTAGGCCTATTCTAATCCAATTAGGGTTTTTAACCAATCTTGTGCATCCAATATGTGATTTTGTGTCATTTTGTGTCATTGGTTGAACATTTAGGTCATTTTCGTCCTCCCTAGGCTTATTCTAATCCAATTAGGGTTTTTAACCACTAGTGCATCCAATATGTGATTTTGTGTCATTTTGTGTCATTGGTTGAACATTTAGGTCATTTTCGTCCTCCCTAGGCTTATTCTAATCCAATTAGGGTTTTTAACCAATCTTGTGCATCCAATATGTGATTTTGTGTCATTTAGGTAATTTTCGTCCTCCCTAGGCTTATTCTAATCCAAAAAGGGTTTTTAACCAATCTTGTGCATCCAATATATGATTTTGTGTCCTTGGTTGAACATTTAGGTCATTTTCATCCTCCCTAGGCTTATTCTAATCCAATTAGGGTTTTTAACCAATCTTGTGCATCCAATATGTGATTTTGTGACATTGGTTGAACATTGAGGTCATTTTCGTCCTCCCTAGGCTTATTCTAATCCAATTAGGGTTTTTAACCACTAGTGCATCCAATATGTGATTTTGTGTCATTTTGTGTCATTGGTTGAACATTTAGGTCATTTTCGTCCTCCCTAGGCTTATTCTAATCCAATTAGGGTTTTTAACCAATCTTGTGCATCCAATATGTGATTTTGTGTCATTGGTTGAACATTTCGGTCATTTTTGTCCTCCCTAGGCTTATTCTAATCCAATTAAGGTTTTTAACCAATCTTGTGCATCCAATATGTGATTTTGTGTCATTGGTTGAACATTTAGGTCATTTTCGTCCTCCCTAGGCTTATTCTAATCCAATTAGGATTTTTAACCAATCTTGTGCATCCAATATGTGATTTTGTGTCATTTTGTGTCATTGGTTGAACATTTAGGTCATTTTCATCCTCCATAGGCTTATTCTAATCCAATTAGGGTTTTTAACCAATCTTGTTCATCCAATATGTGATTGTGTGTCATTGGTTGACTATTTAGGTCATTTTCGTCCTCCCTAGGCTTATTCTAATCCAATTAGGGTATTTAACCAATCTTGTGCATCCAATATGTGATTTTGTGTCATTGGTTGAACATGTAGGTCATTTTCGTCCTCCTTAGGCTTATTCTAATCCAATTAGGGTTTTTAACCAATCTTGTGCATCCAATATGTGATTTTGTGTCATTTTGTGTCATTGGTTGAACATTTAGGTCATTTTCGTCCTCCCTAGGCTTATTCTAATCCAATTAGGGTTTTTAACCAATCTTGTGCCTCCAATATGTGATTTTGTGTCATTTTGTGTCATTGGTTGAACATTTAGGTCATTTTCGTCCTCCCTAGGCTTATTCTAATCTAATTCGGGTTTTTAACCAATCTTGTGCATCCAATATGTCATTTTTTGCCATTGGTTGAACATTTAGGTCATTTTCGTCCTCCTTAGGCTTATTCTAATCCAAATAGGGTTTTTAACCAATCTTGTGCATCCAATATATGATTTTGTGTCATTTTGTGTCATTGGTTGATCATTTAGGTCATTTATGTCCTCCCTAGGCTTATTCTAATCCAATTAGGGTTTTTAACCAATCTTGTGCATCCAATATGTGATTTTGTGTCATTGGTTGAACATTAAGGTCATTTTCGTCCTCCCTAGGCTTATTCTAATCCAAATAGGGTTTTTAACCAATCTTGTGCATCCAATATATGATTTTGTGTCATTTTGTGTAATTGGTTGAACATTTAGGTCATTTTCGTCCTCCTTAGGCTTATTCTAATCCAATTAGGGTTTTTAACCAATCTTGTGCATCCAATATGTGATTTTGTGTCATTTTGTGTCATTGGTTGAACATTTAGGTCATTTTCATCCTCCATAGGCTTATTCTAATCCAATTATGGTTTTTAACCAATCTTGTTCATCCAATATGTGATTTTGTGTCATTGGTTGACTATTTAGGTCATTTTCGTCCTCCCTAGGCTTATTCTAATCCAATTAGGGTTTTTAACCAATCTTGTGCATCCAATATGTGATTTTGTGTCATTTTGTGTCATTGGTTGAACATTTAGGTCATTTTCATCCTCCATAGGCTTATTCTAATCCAATTAGGGTTTTTAACCAATCTTGTTCATCCAATATGTGATTTTGTGTCATTGGTTGACTATTTAGGTCATTTTCATCCTCCCTAGGCTTATTCTAATCCAATTAGGGTATTTAACCAATCTTGTGCATCCAATATGTGATTTTGTGTCATTGTTTGAACATGTAGGTCATTTTCGTCCTCCCTAGGCTTATTCTAATCCAATTAGGGTTTTTAACCAATCTTGTGCATCCAATATGTGATTTTGTGTCATTTTGTGTCAATGGTTGAACATTTAGGTCATTTTCGTCCTCCCTAGGCTTATTCTAATCCAATTAGGGTTTTTAACCAATCTTGCGCCTCAATATGTGATTTTGTGTCATTTTGTGTCATTGGTTGAACATTTAGGTCATTTTCGTCCTCCATAGGCTTATTCTAATCTAATTAGGGTTTTTAACCTATCTTGTGCATCCAATATGTCATTTTTTGTCATTGGTTGAACATTTAGGTCATTTTCGTCCTCCTTAGGCTTATTCTAATCCAAATAGGGTTTTTAACCAATCTTGTGCATCCAATATGTGATTTTGTGTCATTTTGTGTCATTGGTTGAACATTTAGGTCATTTTCGTCCTCCCTAGGCTTATTCTAATCCAATTAGGGTATTTAACCAATCTTGTGCATCCAATATGCGATTTTGTGTCATTGGTTGAACATGTAGGTCATTTTCGTTCTCCCTAGGCTTATTCTAATCCAATTAGGGTTTTTAACCAATCTTGTTCATCCAATATGTGATTTTGTGTCATTGGTTGACTATTTAGGTCATTTTCATCCTCCCTAGGCTTATTCTAATCCAATTAGGGTATTTAACCAATCTTGTGCATCCAATATGTGATTTTGTGTCATTGTTTGAACATGTAGGTCATTTTCGTCCTCCCTAGGCTTATTCTAATCCAATTAGGGTTTTTAACCAATCTTGTGCATCCAATATGTGATTTTGTGTCATTTTGTGTCAATGGTTGAACATTTAGGTCATTTTCGTCCTCCCTAGGCTTATTCTAATCCAATTAGGGTTTTTAACCAATCTTGTGCATCCAATATGTGATTTTGTGTCATTTTGTGTCATTGGTTGAACATTAAGGTCACTTTCGTCCTCCCTAGGCTTATTCTAATCCAATTAGGGTTTTTAACCAATCTAGTGCATCCAATATGAGATTTTGTGTCATTTTGTGTCATTAGTTGAACATTTAGGTCATTTTCGTCCTCCCTAGGCTTATTCTAATCCAATTAGGGTTTTTAACCAATCTTGTGCATCCAATATGTGATTTTGTGTCATTGGTTGAACATTTAGGTCATTTTCGTCCTCCCTAGGCTTATTCTAATCCAATTAGCGTTTTTAACCAATCTTGTGCATCCAATATATGATTTTGTGTCATTGGTTAAACATTTAGTTCATTTTCGTCCTCCGTAGGCTTATTCTAATCCAATTAGGGTTTTTAACCAATCTTGTGCATCCAATATGTGATTTTGTGTCATTGGTTGAACAATTAGGTCATTTTCGTCCTCCCTAGGCGTATTCTAATCCAATTAGGGTTTTTAACCAATCTTGTGCATCCAATATGTGATTTTGTGTCATTGGTTGAACATTTAGGTCATTTTCGTCCTCCCTAGGCTTATTCTAATCCAATTAGGGTTTTTAACCAATCTTGTGCATCCAATATGTGATTTTGTGTCATTGGTTGAACACTTAGGTCATTTTCGTCCTCCCTAGGCTTATTCTAATCCAATTAGGGTTTTAAACCAATCTTGTGCATCCAATATGTGATTTTGTTTCATTTTGTGTCGTTGGTTGAACATATAGATCATTTTCGTCCTCCATAGGCTTATTCTAATCCAATTAGGGTTTTTAACCAATCTTGTGCATCCAATATGTGATTTTCTGTCATTTTGTGTCATTGGTTGAACATTTAGGTCATTTTCGTCCTCCCTAGGCTTATTCTAATCCAATTAGGGTTTTTAACCAATCTTGTGCATCCAATATGTGATTTTGTGTCATTGGTTGAACATTTAGGTCATTTTCGTCCTCCCTAGGCTTATTCTAATCCAATTAGGGTTTTTAACCAATCTTGTACATCCAATATGTGATTTTGTGTCATTTTGTGTCATTGGTTGAACATTTAGGTCATTTTCGTCCTCCATAGGCTTATTCTAATCCAATTAGGGTTTTTAACCAATCTTGTGCATCCAATAAGTGATTTTGTGTCATTGGTTGAACATTTAGGTCATTTTCGTCCTCAATAGGCTTATTCTAATCCAATTAGGGTTTTTAACCAATCTTGTGCATCCAATATGTGATTTTGTGTCATTTTGTGTCATTGGTTGAACATTTAGGTCATTTTCGTCCTCCCTAGGCTTATTCTAATCCAATTAGGGTTTTTAACCAATCTTGTGCATCCAATATGTGATTTTGTGTCATTATGTGTCATTGGTTGAACATTTAGGTCATTTTGGTCCTCCCTAGGCATATTCTAATCCAATTAGGGTTTTTAACCAATCTTGTGCATCCAATATGTGATTTTGTGTCATTTTGTGTCATTGGTTGAACATTTAGGTCATTTTCGTCCTCCCTAGGCTTATTCTAATCCAATTAGGGTTTTTAACCAATCTTGTGCATCCAGTATGTGATTTTGTGTCATTGATTGAACATTTAGGTCATTTTCGTCCTCCCTAGGCTTATTCTAATCCAAATAGGGTTTTTAATCAATCTTGTGCATCCAATATGTGATTTTGTGTCATTGGTTGAACATTTAGGTCATTTTCGTCCTCCCTAGGCTTATTCTAATCCAATTAGGGTTTTTAACCAATCTTGTGCATCCAATATGTGATTTTGTGTCATTGGTTGAACATTTAGGTCATTTTCGTCCTCCCTAGGCTTATTCTAATCCAATTAGGTATTTTAACCAATCTTGTGCATATAATAAGTTATTTTGTGTCATTGGTAATCCAATTAGGTCATTTTCGTCCTCGCTAGGCTTATTCTAATCCAATTAGGGTTTTTAACCAATCTTGTGCATCCAATATGTGATTTTGTGTCATTTTGTGTCATTGGTTGAACATTTAGTTCATTTTCGTTCTCCCTAGGCTTATTCTAATCCAATTAGGGTTTTTAACCAATCTTGTGCATCCAATATGTGATTTTGTGTCATTTTGTGTCATTGGTTGAACATTTAGGTCATTTTCGTCCTCCCTAGGCTTATTCTAATCCAATTAGGGTTTTTAACCAATCTTGTGCATCCAATATGTATTTTGTGTCATTTTGTGTCATTGGTTGAACATTTAGGTCATTTTCGTCCTCCTTAGGCTTATTCTAATCCAATTAGGGTTTTTAACCAGTCTTGTGCATCCAATATGTGATTTTGTGTCATTGGTTGAACATTTAGGTCATTTTCATCCTCCCTAGGCTTATTCTAATCCAATTAGGGTTTTTAACCAATCTTGTGCATCCAATATGTGATTTTGTGTCATTGGTTGAACATTTAGGTCATTTTCGTCCTCCTTAGGCTTATTCTAATCCAATTAGGGTTTTTAACTAATCTTGTGCATCCAATATGTGATTTTGTGTCATTGGTTGAACATTTAGGTCATTTTCGTCCTCCCTAGGCTTATTCTAATCCAATTAGGGTTTTTAACCAATCTTGTGCATCCGATATGTGATTTTGTGCCATTTTGTGTCATTGGTTTAACATTTAGGTCATTTTCGTCCTCCCTAGGCTTATTCTAATCCAATTAGGGTTTTTAACCAATCTTGTGCATCCAATATGTGAATTTGTGTTATTGGTTGAACATTTAGGTCATTTTCGTCCTCCCTATGCTTATTCTAATCCAATTAGGGTTTTTAACCAATCTTGTCCATCCAATATGTGATTTTGTGCTATTTTGTGTCATTGGTTGAACATTATTTCATTTTCGTCCTCCCTAAGCTTATTCTAATCCAATTAGGGTTTTTAACTAATCTTGTGCATCCAATATGTGATTTTGTGTCATTTTGTGTCATTGGTTGAACATTTAGGTCATTTTCGTCCTCCCTAGGCTTATTCTAATCCAATTAGGGTTTTTAACCAATCTTGTGCATCCAATATGTGATTTTGTGTCATTTTGTGTCATTGGTTGAACATTTAGGTCATTTTCCTCCTCCCTAGGTTTATTCTAATCCAATTAAGGTTTTTAACCAATCTTGTGCATCGAATATGTGATTTTGTGTCATTTTGTGTCATTGGTTGAACATTTAGGTCATTTTCGTCCTCCCTAGGCTTATTCTAATCCAATTAGGGTTTTTAACTAATCTTGTGCATCCAATATGTGATTTTGTGTCATTTTGTGTCATTTAGGTCATTTTTGTCCTCCCTAGGCTTATTCTAATCCAATTATGGTTTTTAACCAATCTTGTGCATCCAATATGTGTTTTTGTGTCATTGGTTGAACATTTATGTCATTTTCGTCCTCCCTAGGCTTATTCTATTCCAATTAGCGTTTTTACCCAATTTGGTGCATCTAATATGTGATTTTGTGTCATTTTGTGTCATTGGTTGAACATTTAGGTCATTTTCGTCCTCCCTAGGCTTATTCTAATCCAATTAGGGTTTTTAACCAATCTTGTGCATCCAATATGTGATTTTGTGTCATTTTGTGTCATTGGTTGAACATTTAGGTCATTTTCGTCCTCCCTAGGCTTATTCTAATCCAATTAGGGTTTTTAACCAATCTTGTGCATCCAATATGTGATTTTGTGTCATTTTGTGTCATTGGTTGAACATTTAGGTCATTTTCGTCTTCCCTAGGCTTATTTTAATCCAATTAGGGTTTTTAACCAATCTTGTGCATCCAATATATGATTTTGTGTCATTGGTTGAACATTTATGTCATTTTCGTCCTCCCTAGGCTTATTCTAATCCAATTAGGGTTTTTAACCAATTTTGTGCATCCAATATGTGATTTTGTGTCATTGGTTGAACATTTAGGTCATTTTCGTCCTCCCTAGGCTTATTCTAATCCAATTAGGGTTTTTAACCAATCTTGTGCATCCAATATGTGATTTTGTGTCAGTGGTTGAACATTTAGGTCATTTTCCCCTAGGCTTATTCTAATCCAATTAGGGTTTTTAACCAATCTTGTGCATCCAATATGTGATTTTGTGTCATTTTGTGTCATTGGTTGAACATTTAGGTCATTTTCGTCCTCCCTAGGCTTATTCTAATCCAATTAGGGTTTTTAACCAATCTTGTGCATCCAATATGTGATTTTGTGTCATTGGTTGAACATTAAGGTCATTTTCGTCCTCCCTAGTCTTATTCTAATCCAAATAGGGTTTTTAACCAATCTTGTGCATCCAATATATGATTTTGTGTCATTTTGTGTAATTGGTTGAACATTTAGGTCATCTTCGTCCTCCTTAGGCTTATTCTAATCCAATTAGGGTTTTTAACCAATCTTGTGCATCCAATATGTGATTTTGTGTCATTTTGTGTCATTGGTTGAACATTTAGGTCATTTTCATCCTCCATAGGCTTATTCTAATCCAATTATGGTTTTTAACCAATCTTGTTCATCCAATATGTGATTTTGTGTCATTGGTTGACTATTTAGGTCATTTTCGTCCTCCCTAGGCTTATTCTAATCCAATTAGGGTTTTTAACCAATCTTGTGCATCCAATATGTGATTTTGTGTCATTTTGTGTCATTGGTTGAACATTTAGGTCATTTTCATCCTCCATAGGCTTATTCTAATCCAATTAGGGTTTTTAACCAATCTTGTTCATCCAATATGTGATTTTGTGTCATTGGTTGACTATTTAGGTCATTTTCATCCTCCCTAGGCTTATTCTAATCCAATTAGGGTATTTAACCAATCTTGTGCATCCAATATGTGATTTTGTGTCATTGTTTAAACATGTAGGTCATTTTCGTCCTCCCTAGGCTTATTCTTATCCAATTAGGGTTTTTAACCAATCTTGTGCATCCAATATGTGATTTTGTGTCATTGGTTGAACATTTAGGTCATTTTCATCCTCCCTAGGCTTATTCTAATCCAATTAGGGTTTTTAACCAATCTTGTGCATCCAATATGTGATTTTGTGTCATTTTGTGTTATTGGTTGAACATTTAGGTCATTTTCGTCCTCCCTAGGCTTATTCTAATCCAATTAGGGTTTTTAACCAATCATGTGCATCCAATATGTGATTTTGTGTCATTTTGTGTCATTGGTTGAACATTTAGGTCATTTTCGTTCTCCCTAGGCTTATTCTAATCCAATTAGGGTTTTTAACCAAACTAGTGCACCCAATACGTCATTTTGTGTCATTGGTTGAACATTTAGGTCATTTTCGTCCTCCCTAGGCTTATTCTAATCCAATTAGGGTTTTTAACCAATCTTGTGCATCCAATATGTGATTTTGTGTCATTTTGTGTCATTGGTTGAACATTTAGGTCATTTTCGTCCTCCCTAGGCTTATTCTAATCCAATTAGGGTGTTTAACCAATCTAGTGCTTCCAATATGTGAATTTGTATCATTATGTGTCATTGGTTGAACATTTAGGTCATTTTCGTCCTCCCTAGGCTTATTCTAATCCAATTAGGGTTTTTAACCAATCTTGTGCATCCAATATGTGATTTTGTGTCATTTTGTGTCATTGGTTGAACATTTAGGTCATTTTCGTCCTCCCTAGGCTTATTATAATCCAAATAGGGTTTTTAACCAATCTTGTGCATCCAATATATGATTTTGTGTCATTTTGTGTCATTGGTTGAACATTTAGGTCATTTTCGTCCTCCCTAGGCTTATTCTAATCCAATTAGGGTTTTTAACCAATCTTGTGCATCCAATATGTGATTTTGTGTCATTTTGTGTCATTGGTTGAACATTTAGGTCATTTTTGCCTCCCTAGGCTTAGTTTAATCCAATTAGGGTTTTTAACCAATCTTGTGCATCCAATATGTGATTTTGTGTCATTTTGTGTCATTGGTTGAACATTTAGGTCATTTTCGTCCTCCCAAGGCTTATTCTAATCCAATTAGGGTTTTTAACCAATCTTGTGCATCCAATATCTGATTTTGTGTCATTTTGTGACATTTTGTGTCATTGGTTGAACATTTAGGTCATTTTCGTCCTCCCTAGGCTTATTCTAATCCAATTAGGGTTTTTAACCAATCTTGTGCATCCAAAATGTGATTTTGTGTCATTGGTTGAACATTTAGGTCATTTTCGTCCTCCCTAGGCTTATTCGAATCCATTTAGGGTTTTTAACCAATCTTGTGCATCCAATATGTGATTTTGTGTCATTGGTTGAACATTTGGGTCATTTTCGTCATCGCTAGGCTTATTCTAATCCAATTAGGGATTTTAACCATTATTGTACATCCAATATGTGATTTTGTGTCATTGGTTGCACATTTAGGTCATTTTCGTCCTCCCTAGGCTTATTCTAATCCAATTAGGGTTTTTAACCAATCTTGTGCATCCAATATGTGATTTTGTGTCATTTTGTGTCATTGGTTGAACATTTAGGTCATTTTCGTCCTCCCTAGGCTTATTCTAATCCAATTAGGGTTTTTAACCAATCTTGTGCATCCAATATGTGATTTTGTGTCATTTTGTGTCATTGGTTGAACATTTAATTAATTTTCATCCTCCCTAGGCTTATTCTAATCCAATTAGGGTTTTTAACCAATCTTGTGCATATTATATGTGAATTTGTGTCAATTTGTGTCATTGGTTGAACATTTAGGTCATTTTCGTCCTCCCTAGGCTTATTCTAATCCAATTAGGTTTTTTAACCAATCTTGTGCAACCAACATGTGATTTTGTGTCATTGGTTGAACATTTAGGTAACTTTCGTCCTCCCTAGGCTTATTCTAATCCAATTAGGGTTTTTAACCAATCTTGTGCATTCAATATGTGATTTTGTGTCATTTTGTGTCAATGGTTCATCATTTAGGTCATTTTCGTCCTCCCTAGGCTTATTCTAATCCAATTAGGGTTTTTAACCAATCTTGTGCATCCAATATGTGATTTTGTGTCATTGGTTGAACATTTAGGTCATTTTCGTCCTCCCTAGGCTTATTCTAATCCAATTAGGGTTTTTAACCAATCTTGTGCATCCAATATGTATTTTGTGTCATTTTGTGTCATTGGTTGAACATTTAGGTCATTTTCGTCCTCCTTAGGCTTATTCTAATCCAATTAGGGTTTTTAACCAATCTTGTGCATCCAATATGTGATTTTGTGTCATTGGTTGAACATTTAGGTCATTTCCGTCCTCCCTAGGCTTATTCTAATCCAATTAGGGTTTTTAACCAATCTTGTGCATCCAATATGTGATTTTCTGTCATTTTGTGTCATTGGTTGAACATTTAGGTCATTTTCGTCCTCCCTAGGCTTATTTTAATCCAATTAGGGTTTTTAACCAATCTTGTGCATCCAATATGTGATTTTGTGTCATTTTGTGTCATTGGTTGAACATTTAGGTCATTTTCGTCCTCTCTAGGCTTATTCTAATCCAATTAGGGTTTTTAACCAATCTTGTGCATCCAATATGTGATTTTGTGTCATTTTGTGTCATTGGTTGAACATTTAGGTCATTTTCGTCCTCCCTAAGCTTATTCTAATCCAATTACGGTTTTTAACAAATCTTGTGCATCCAATATGTGATTTTGTGTAATTGGTTGAACATTTAGGTCATTTTCGTCGACCCTAAGCTTATCCTAATCCAATTAGGGTTTTTAACCAATCTTGTGCATCCAATATGGGATTTTGTGTCATTAGTTGAACATTTAGGTCATTTTCGTCCTCCCTAGGGTTATTCTAATCCAATTAGTGTTTTTAACCAATCTTGTGCATCCAATACTTGATTTTGTGTCATTAGTTGAACATTTAGGTCATTTTCGTCCTCCCTAAGTTTATTCTAATCCAAATAGGGTTTTTAACCAATCTTGTGCATCCAATATGTGATTTTGTGTCATTTTGTGTCATTGGTTGAACATTTAGGTCATTTTCGTCCTCCCTAGGCTTATTCTAATCCAATTAGGGTTTTTAACCAATCTTGTGCATCCAATATGTGATTTTGTGTCATTTTGTGTCATTGGTTGAACATTTAGGTCATTTTCGTCCTCCCTAGGCTTATTCTTATCCAATTAGGGTTTTTAACCAATCTTGTGCATCCAATATGTGATTTTGTGTCATTTAGTGTCATTGGTTGAACATTTAGGTCATTTTCGTCCTCCCTAGGCTTATTCTAATCCAATTAGGGTTTTTAACCAATCTTGTGCATCCAATATGTGATTTTGTGTCATTTTGTGTCATTGGTTGAACATTTAGGTCATTTTCGTCCTCCCTTGGCTTATTCTTATCCAATTAAGGTTCTTAACCAATCTAGTGCATCCAATGTGTGATTTTGTGTCATTTTGGGTCATTGGTTGAACATTTAGGTCATTTTCGTCCTCCCTAGGCTTATTCTAATCCAATTAGGGTTTTTAACCAATCTTGTGCATCCAATATGTGATTTTGTGTCATTTTGTGTCATTGGTTGAACATTTAGGTCATTTTCGTCCTCCCTAGGCTTTTACTTATCCAATTAGGGTTTTTAACCAATCTTGTGCATCCAATATGTGATTTTGTGTCATTGGTTGATCATTTAGGTCATTTTTGTCCTCCCTAGGCTTATTCTAATCCAATTAGGGTTTTTAACAAATCTTGTGCATCCAATATGTGATTTTGTGTGATTTTTTGTCATTGGTTGAACATTTAGGTCATTTTCGTCCTCCCTAGGCTTATTCTAATCCAATTAGGGTTTTTAACCAATCTTGTGCATCCAATATGTGATTTTGTGTCATTTTGTGTCATTGGTTGAACATTTAGGTCATTCGTCCTCCCTAGGCTCTTTTTAATCCAATTAGGGTTTTTAACCAATCTTGTGCATACAATATGTGATTTTGTGTCATTGGTTGAACATTTAGGTCATTTTCGTCCTCCCTAGGCTTATTCTAATCCAATTAGGGTTTTTAACCAATCTTGTGCATCCAATATGTGATTTTCTGTCATTGGTTAAACATTTAGGTCATTTTCGTCCTCCCTAGGCTTATTCTAATCCAATTAGGGTTTTTAACCAATCTTGTGCATCCAATATGTGATTTTGTGTCATTTTGTGTCATTGGTTGAACATTTAGGTCATTTTCGTCCTCCCTAGGCTTATTCTAATCCAATTAGGGTTTTTAACCAATCTTGTGCATCCAATATGTGATTTTGTGTCATTTTGTGTCATTGGTTGAACATTTAGGTCATTTTCGTCCTCCCCAGGCTTATTCTAATCCAATTAGGGTTTTTCACGAATCCTGTGCATCCAATATGTGATTTTGTGTCATTTTGTGTCATTGGTTGAACATTTAGGTCATTTTCGTCCTCCCTAGGGTTATTTTAATCTAATTAGGATTTTTAACCAATCTTGTGCATCCAATATGTGATTTTGTGTCATTTTGTGTCATTGGTTGAACATTTAGGTCATTTTCGTCCTCCCTAGGCTTATTCTAATCCAATTAGGGTTTTTAACCAATCTTGTGCATCCAATATGTGATTTTGTGTCATTTTGTGTCATTGGTTGAACATTTAATTCATTTTCATCCTCCCTAGGATTATTCTAATCCAATTAGGGTTTTTAACCAATCTTGTGCATATTATATGTGAATTTGTGTCATTTTGTGTCATTGGTTGAACATTTAGGTCATTTTCGTCCTCCCTAGGCTTATTCTAATCCAATTAGGGTTTTTAACCAATCTTGTGCATCCAACATGTGATTTTGTGTCATTGGTTGAACATTTAGGTCATTTTCGTCCTCCGTAGGTGTATTCTAATCCAATTAGGGTTTTTAACCAATCTTGTGCATCCAATATGTGATTTTGTGTCATTTTGTGTCATTGGTTGAACATTTAGGTCATTTTCGTCCTCCCTAGGCTTATTCTAATCCAATTAGGGTTTTTAACCAATCTTGTGCATCCAATATGTGATTTTGTGTCATTGGTTGAACATTTAGGTCATTTTCGTCCTCCCTTGGCTTATTCTAATCCAATTAGGGTTTTTAACCAATCTTGTGCAACCAATATGTGATTTTGTGTCATTTTGTGTCATTGGTTGAACATTTAGGTCATTTTCGTCCTCCCTAGGCTTATTCTAATCCAATTAGGGTATTTAACCAATCTTGTGCATCCAATATGTGATTTTGTGTCATTGGTTGAACATGTAGGTCATTTTCGTCCTCCCTAGGCTTATTCTAATCCAATTAGGGTTTTTAACCAATCTTGTGCATCCAACATGTGATTTTGTGTCATTTTGTGTCATTGGTTGAACATTTAGGTCATTTTCATCCTCCATACGCTTATTCTAATCCAATTAGGGTTTTTAACCAATCTTGTTCATCCAATATGTGATTTTGTGTCATTGGTTGAACATGTAGGTCATTTTCGTCCTCCCTAGGCTTATTCTAATCCAATTAGGGTTTTTAACCAATCTTGTGCATCCAATATGTGATTTTGTGTCATTTTGTGTCATTGGTTGAACATTTAGGTCATTTTCAACCTCCCAAGGCTTATTCTAATCCAATTAGGGTTTTTAACCAATCTTGTGCATCCAATATGTGATTTTGTGTCATTTTGTGTCATTGGTTGAACATGTAGGTCATTTTCGTCCTCCTTAGGCTTATTCTAATCCAATTAGGGTTTTTAACCAATCTTGTGCATCCAATATGTGATTTTGTGTCATTTTGTGTCATTGGTTGAACATTTAGGTCATTTTCGTCCACCCTAGGCTTATTCTAATCCAATTAGGGTTTTTAACCAATCTTGTGCCTCCAATATGTGATTTTGTATCATTTTGTGTCATTGGTTGAACATTTAGTTCATTTTCGTCCTCCCTAGGCTTATTCTAATCTAATTAGGGTTTTTAACCAATCTTGTGCATCCAATATGTCATTTTTTACCATTGGTTGAACATTTAGGTCATTTTCGTCCTCCTTAGGCTTATTCTAGTCCAAATAGGGTTTTTAACCAATCTTGTGCCTCCAATATATGATTTTGTGTCATTTTGTGTCATTGGTTTAACATTTAGGTCATTTCCGTCCTCCCTAGGCTTATTCTAATCCAATTAGGGTTTTTAACCAATCTTGTGCATCCAATATGTGATTTTGTGTCATTGGTTGAACATTAAGGTCATTTTCGTCCTCCCTAGGCTTATTCTAATCCAATTAGGGTATTTAACCAATCTTGTGCATCCAATATGTGATTTTGTATCATTGGTTGAACATGTAGGTCATTTTCGTCCTCCCTAGGCTTATTCTAATCCTATTAAAGTTTTTATCCAATTTTGTGCATCCAATATGTGATTTTGTGTCATTTTGTGTCATTGGTTGAACATTTAGGTTATTTTCGTCCTCCCTAGGCTTATAGTAATCGAATTAGGATTTTTAACCAATGTTGTGCATCCAATATGTGATTTTGTGTCATTTTGTGTCATTGGTTGAACATTTAGGTCATTTCCGTCCTCCCTAGGCTTATTCTAATCCAATTAGGGTTTTTAACCAATCTTGTGCATCCAATATGTGATTTTGTGTCATTGGTTGAACATTAAGGTCATTTTCGTCCTCCCTAGGCTTATTCTAATCCTATTAGGGTTTTTATCCAATCTTGTGCATCCAATATGTGATTTTGTGTCATTTTGTGTCATTGGTTGAACATTTAGGTTATTTTCGTCCTCCGTAGGCTTATTCTAATACAATTAGGGTTTTTAACCAATCTTGTGCATCCAATATGTGATTTTGTATCATTGGTTGAACATGTAGGTCATTTTCGTCCTCCCTAGGCTTATTCTAATCCTATTAAAGTTTTTATCCAATCTTGTGCATCCAATATGTGATTTTGTGTCATTTTGTGTCATTGGTTGAACATTTAGGTTATTTTCGTCCTCCCTAGGCTTATAGTAATCGAATTAGGATTTTTAACCAATGTTGTGCATCCAATATGTGATTTTGTGTCATTTTGTGTCATTGGTTGAACATTTAGGTCATTTTCATCCTCCATACGCTTATTCTAATCCAATTAGGGTTTTTAACCAATCTTGTTCATCCAATATGTGATTTTGTGTCATTGGTTGACTATTTAGGTCATTTTCATCCTCCCTAGGCTTATTCTAATCCAATTAGGGTTTTTAACCATTCTTGTGCATCCAATATGTGATTTTGTGTCATTTTGTGTCATTGGTTGAACATTTAGTTCATTTTCGTCCTCCCTAGGCTTATTCTAATCTAATTAGGGTTTTTAACCAATCTTGTGCATCCAATATGTCAATTTTTGTCATTGGTTGAACATTTAGGTCATTTTCGTCCTCCTTAGGCTTATTCTAATCCAAATAGGGTTTTTAACCAATCTTGTGCATCCAAGATATGATTTTGTGTCATTTTGTGTCATTGGTTGAACATTTAGGTCATTTCCGTCCTCCCTAGGCTTATTCTAATCCAATTAGGGTTTTTAACCAATCTTGTGCATCCAATATGTGATTTTGTGTCATTGGTTGAACATTAAGGTCATTTTCGTCCTCCCTAGGCTTATTCTAATCCTATTAGGGTTTTTATCCAATCTTGTGCATCCAATATGTGATTTTGTGTCATTTTGTGTCATTGGTTGAACATTTAGGTTATTTTCGTCCTCCGTAGGCTTATTCTAATCCAATTAGGGTTTTTAACCAATCTTGTGCATCCAATATGTGATTTTGTGTCATTTTGTGTCATTGGTTGAACATTTAGGTCATTTTCGTCCTCCCTAGGCTTATTCTAATCCAAATAGGGTTTTTAACCAATCTTGTGCCTCCAATATGTGATTTTGTGTCATTTTGTGTCATTGGTTGAACATTTAGTTCATTTTCGTCCTCCCTAGGCTTATTCTAATCTAATTAGGGTTTTTAACCAATCTTGTGCATCCAATATGTCAATTTTTGTCATTGGTTGAACATTTAGGTCATTTTCGTCCTCCTTAGGCTTATTCTAATCCAAATAGGGTTTTTAACCAATCTTGTGCATCCAATATGTGATTTTGTGTCATTTTGTGTCATTGGTTGAACATGTAGGTCATTTTCGTCCTCCCTAGGCTTATTCTAATCCAATTAGGGTTTTTAACCAATCTTGTGCATCCAATATGTGATTTTGTGTCATTTTGTGTCATTGGTATAACATTTAGGTCATTTTCGTCCTCCCTAGGCCTATTCTAATCCAATTAGGGTTTTTAACCAATCTCGTGCATCCAATATGTGATTTTGTGTCATTTTGTGTCATTGGTTGAACATTTAGGTCATTTTCGTCCTCCCTAGGCTTATTCTAATCCAATTAGGGTTTTTAACCAATCTTGTGCATCCAATATGTGATTTTGTGTCCTTGGTTGAACATTTAGGTCATTTTCGTCCTCCCTAGGCTTATTCTAAACCAATTAGGGTTTTTAACCAATCTTGTGCATCCAATATGTGACTTTGTGTCATTGGTTGAACATTTAGATCATTTTTGTCCTCCCTATGCTTATTCTAATCCAATTAGGGTTTTTAACCAATCTTGTGCATCCAATATGTGATTTTGTGTTATTGGTTGAACATTTAGGTCATTTTCGTCCTCCCTAGGCTTATTCTAATCCAATTAGGGTTTTTAACCAATCTTGTGCATCCAATATGTGATTTTATGTCATTTTGTGTCATTGGTTGAACATTTAGGTCATTTTCGTCCTCCCTAGGCTTATTCTAATCCAATTAGCGTTTTTAACAAAACTTGTGCATCCAATATGTGATTGTGTCATTGGTTGAACATTTAGGTCATTTTCGTCCTCCCTAGGCTTATTCTAATCTAATTAGGGTTTTTAACCAATCTTGTGCATCCAATATGTGATTTTGTGTCATTTTGTGTCATTGGTTGAACATTTAGATCATTATCGTCCTCCCTAGGCTTATTCTAATCCAGTTAGGGTTTTTAAACAATCTTGTGCATCCAATATGTGATTTTGTGTCATTTTGTGTAATTGGTTGAACATTTAGGTCATTTTCGTCCTCCCTAGGCTTATTCTAATCCAATTAAGGTTTTTAACCAATCTTGTGCATCCAATATGTGATTTTGTGTCATTTTGTGTCATTGGTTGAACATTTAGGTCATTTTCGTCCTCGCTAGGCTTATTCTAATCCAATTAGGGTTTTTAACCAATCTTGTGCATCCAATATGTGATTTTGTGTCATTGGTTGAAAATTTAGGTCATTTTCTTCCTCGCTAGGCTTATTCTAATCCAATTAGGGTTTTTAACCAATCTTGTGCATCCAATATGTGATTTTGTGTCAGTGGTTGCACATTTAGGTCATTTTCGTCCTCCCTAGGCTTATTCTAATCCAATTAGGGTTTTTAACCAATCTTGTGCATCCAATATGTTATTTTGTGTCATTTTGTGTCATTGGTTGAACATTTAGGTCATTTTCGTCCTCGCTAGGCTTATTCTAATCCAATTAGGGTTTTTAACCAATCTTGTGCATCCAATATGTGATTTTGTGTCATTTTGTGTCATTGGTTGAACATTTAGGTCATTTTCGTCCTCCCAAGGCTTATTCTAATCCAAATAGGGTTTTTAACCAATCTTGTGCATCCAATATGTGATTTTGTGTCATTTTGTGTCATTGGTTGAACATTTAGGTCATTTTCGTCCTCGCTAGGCTTATTCTAATCCAATTAGGGTATTTAACCAATCTTGTGCATCCAATATGTGATTTTGTGTCATTTTGTGTCATTGGTTGAACATTTAGGTCATTTTCGTCCTCCCAAGGCTTATTCTAATCCAATTAGGGTTTTTAACCAATCTTGTGCATCCAATATGTGATTTTGTGTCATTTTGTGTCATTGGTTGAACATTTAGATCATTTTCGTCCTTCCTATGCTTGTTCTAATCCAATTACGGTTTTTAACCAATCTTGTGCATCCAATATGTGATTTTGTGTCATTTTGTGTCATTGGTTGAACATTTAGGTCATTTTCGTCCTCCCTAGGCTTATTCTAATCCAATTAGGGTTTTTAACCAATCTTGTGCATCCAATATGTGATTTTGTGTCATTTTGTGTCATTGGTTGAACATTTAGGTCATTTTCGTCCTCCCTAGGCTTATTCTAATCCAATTAGAGTTTTTAACCAATCTTGTGCATCCAATACGTGATTTTGTGTCATTTGTTGAACATTTAGGTCATTTTCGTCATCGCTATGCTTATTCTAATCCAATTAGGGTTTTTAACCAATCTTGTGCATCCAATATGTGATTTTGTGTCATTTTGTGTCATTGGTTGAACATTTAGGTCATTTTCGTCCTCCCTAGGCTTATTCTAATCCAATTAGGGTTTTTAACCAATCTTGTGCATCCAATATGTGATTTTGTGTCATTTTGTGTCATTGGTTGAACATTTAGGATATTTTCGTCCTCCCTAGGCTTATTCTAATCCAATTAGGGTTTTTAACCAATCTTGTGCATCCAATATGTGATTTTGTGTCATTTTCGGTCGTTGGTTGAACATTTAGGTCATTTTCGTCCTCCCTAGGCTTATTCTAATCCAATTAGGGTTTTTAACCAATTTTGTGCATCCAATATGTGATTTTGTGTCATTGGTTGAACATTTAGGTCATTTTTGTTCTCCCTAGGCTTATCCTAATCTAATTAGGGTTTTTAACCAATCTTGTGCATCCAATATGTGATTTTGTGTCATTTTGTGTCATTGGTTGCACATTTAGGTCATTTTCGTCCTCCCTAGGCTTATTCTAATCCAATTAGGGTTTTTAACCAATCTTGTGCATCCAATATGTGATTTTTTGTCATTGGTTGAACATTTAGGTCATTTTCGTCCTCCCTAGGCTTATTCTAATCCAATTAGGGTTTTTAACCACTCTTTTGCATATAATAATTGATTTTGTGTCATTGGTAATCCAATTAGGTCATTTTTGTCCTCCCTAGGCTTATTCTAATCCAATTAGGGTTTTTAACCAATCTTGTGCATCCAATATGTGATTTTGTGTCATTTTGTGTCATTGGTTGAACATTTAGGTCATTTTCGTCCTCCCTAGGCTTATTCTAATCCAATTAGGGTTTTTAACCAATCTTGTGCATCCAATATGTGATTTTGTGTCATTTTGTGTCATTGGTTGAACATTTAGGTCATTTTCATCCTCCATACGCTTATTCTAATCCAATTAGGGTTTTTAACCAATCTTGTTCATCCAATATGTGATTTTGTGTCATTGGTTGACTATTTAGGTCATTTTCATCCTCCCTAGGCTTATTCTAATCCAATTAGGGTTTTTAACCATTCTTGTGCATCCAATATGTGATTTTGTGTCATTTTGTGTCATTGGTTGAACATTTAGGTCAGTTTTGTCCTCCCTAGGCTTATTAAAATCCAATTAGGGTTTTTAACCAATCTTGTGCATCCAATATGTCAATTTTTGTCATTGGTTGAACATTTAGGTCATTTTCGTCCTCCTTAGGCTTATTCTAATCCAAATAGGGTTTTTAACCAATCTTGTGCATCCAATATATGATTTTGTGTCATTTTGTGTCATTGGTTGAACATTTAGGTCATTTCCGTCCTCCCTAGGCTTATTCTAATCCAATTAGGGTTTTTAACCAATCTTGTGCATCCAATATGTGATTTTGTG
>JBBPBQ010000008.1:17404432-17421971 GCA_037974755.1 Cicer yamashitae | reverse complement strand
GGGAGGACGAAAATGACCTAAATGTACAACCAATGAAACAAAATGACACAAAATCACATATTGGATGCACAAGATTGGTTAAAAACCCTAATTGGATTAGAATAAGCCTAGGGAGGACGAAAATGACCTAAATAGTCAACCAATGACACAAAATCACATATTGGATGAACAAGATTGGTTAAAAACCCTAATTGGACTAGAAAAAGCGTATGGAGGATGAAAATGACCTAAATGTTCAACCAATGGCACAAAATGACACAAAATCACATATTGGATGCACAAGATTGGTTAAAAACCATAATTGGATTAGAATAAGCCTAGGGAGGACGAAAATGACCTACATGTTCAACCAATGACACAAAATCACATATTGGATGCACAAGATTGGTTAAATACCCTAATTGGATTAGAATAAGCCTAGGGAGGACGAAAATGACCTAAATAGTCAACCAATGACACAAAATCACATATTGGATGAACCAGATTGGTTAAAAACCCTAATTGGATTAGAATAAGCGTATGGAGGATGAAAATGACCTAAATGTTCAACCAATGGCACAAAATGACACAAAATCACATATTGGATGCACAAGATTCGTTAAAAAACCTAATTGGATTAGAATAAGCCTAGGGAGGACAAAAATGACCTAAATGTTCAACCAATGACACAAAATGACACAAAATCACATATTGGATACACAAGATTGGATAAAAACCCTAATAGGATTAGAATAAGCCTAGGGAGGACGAAAATGGCCTACATGTTCAACCAATGATACAAAATCACATATTGGATGCACAAGATTCGTTAAAAAACCTAATTGGATTAGAATAAGCCTAGGGAGGACGAAAATGACCTTAATGTTCAACCAATGACACAAAATGACACAAAATCATATATTGGATGCACAACATTGGTTAAAAACCCTATTTGGATTAGAATAAGCCTAAGGAGGACGAAAATGACCTAAATGTTCAACCAATGACAAAAATTGACATATTGGATGCACAAGATTGGTTAAAAACCCTAATTGGATTAGAATAAGCCTAGGGAGGACGAAAATGACCTAAATGTTCAACCAATGACACAAAATGACACAAAATCACATATTGGATGCACAAGATTGGTTAAAAACCCTAATTGGATTAGAATAAGCCTAAGGAGGACGAAAATGACCTACATGTTCAACCAATGACACAAAATCACATATTGGATGCACAAGATTGGTTAAATACCCTAATTGGATTAGAATAAGCCTAGGGAGGACGAAAATGACCTAAATAGTCAACCAATGACACACAATCACATATTGGATGAACAAGATTGGTTAAAAACCCTAATTGGATTAGAATAAGCCTATGGAGGATGAAAATGACCTAAATGTTCAACCAATGACACAAAATGACACAAAATCACATATTGGATGCACAAAATTGGTTAAAAACCCTAATTGGATTAGAATAAGCCTTGGGAGGACGAAAATGACCTAAATGTTCAACCAATGACACAAAATGACAAAAAATCACATATTGGATGCACAAGATTGGTTAAAAACCCTAATTGGATTAGAATAAGCCTAGGGAGGACGAAAATGACCTAAATGTTCAACCAAAGACACAAAATCACATATTGGATGCACAAGATTGGTTAAAAACCCTAATTGGATTAGAATAAGCCTAGGGAGGACGAAAATAACCTAAATGTTCAACCAATGACACAAAATGACACAAAATCACATATTGGATGCACAAGATTGGTTAAAAACCCTAATTGGATTAGAATAAGCCTAGGGAGGACGAAAATAACCTACATGTTCAACCAATGACACAAAATCACATATTGGATGCACAAGATTGGTTAAATACCCTAATTGGATTAGAATAAGCCTAGGTAGGACGAAAATGACCTTAATGTTCAACCAATGACACAAAATCACATATTGGATGCACAAGATTGGTTAAAAACCCTAATTGGATTAGAATAAGCCTAGGGAGGACGGAAATGACCTAAATGTTCAACCAATGACACAAAATCACATATTGGATGCACAAGATTGGTTAAAAACCCTAATTCGATTATAATAAGCCTAGGGAAGACAAAACTGACCTAAATGTTCAACCAATGACACAAAATGACACAAAATCACATATTGGATGCACAAGATTGGTTAAAAACCCTAATTGGATTAGAATAAGCCTAGGGAGGACGAAAATAACCTACATGTTCAACCAATGACACAAAATCACATATTGGATGCACAAGATTGGTTAAATACCCTAATTGGATTAGAATAAGCCTAGGTAGGACGAAAATGACCTTAATGTTCAACCAATGACACAAAATCACATATTGGATTCACAAGATTGGTTAAAAACCCTAATTGGATTAGAATAAGCCTAGGGAGGACGGAAATGACCTAAATGTTCAACCAATGATACAAAATCACATATTGGATGCACAAGATTGGTTAAAAACCCTAATTGGATTATAATAAGCCTAGGGAAGACAAAACTGACCTAAATGTTCAACCAATGACACAAAATGACACAAAATCACATATTGGATGCACAAGAATGGTTAAAAACCCTAATTGGATTAGAATAAGCCTAGGGAGGATGAAAATGACCTAAATAGTCAACCAATGACACAAAATCACATATTGGATGCACAAGATTGGTTAAAAACCCTAATTGGATTAGAATAAGCCTAGGGAGGACGAAAATGACCTAAATGTTCAACCAATGACACAAAATCACATATTGGATGCACAAGATTGGTTAAAAACCCTAATTGGAATAGAAAAAGCCTAGAGAGGACGAAAATGACCTAAATGTTCAACCAATGACACAAAATGACACAAAATCATGTATTGGATGCACAAGATTGTTTAAAAACCCTAATTGGATTAGAATAAGCCTTGGGAGGACGAAAATGACCTAAATGTTCAACCAATGACACAAAATGACACAAAATCACATATTGGATGCACAAGATTGGTTAAAAACCCTAATTGGATTAGAATAAGCCTAGCTAGGACGAAAATGACCTAAATGTTCAACCAATGACACAAAATGACACAAAATCACATATTGGATGCACAAGATTGGTTAAAAACCCTAATTGGATTAGAATAAGCCTTGGGAGGTCGAAAATGACCTAAATGTTCAACCAATGACACAAAATGACACAAAATCACATATTGGATGCACAAGATTGGTTAAAAACCCTAATTGGATTAGAATAAGCCTAGCGAGGATGAAAATGACCTAAATGTTCAACCAATGACACAAAATGACACAAAATCACATATTGGATGCACAAGATTGGTTAAAAACCCTAATTGGAATAGAATAAGCCTTGGGAGGACGAAAATGACCTAAATGTTCAACCAATGACACAAAATGACACAAAATCACATATTGGATGCACAAGATTGGTTAAAAACCCTAATTGGATTAGAATAAGCCTTGGGAGGACGAAAATGACCTAAATGTTCAACCAATGACACAAAATGACACAAAATCACATATTGGATGCACAAGATTGGTTAAAAACCCTAATTGGATTATAATAAGCCTAGGGAGGACAAAACTGACCTAAATGTTCAACCAATGACACAAAATGACACAAAATCACATATTGGATGCACAAGAATGGTTAAAAACCCTAATTGGATTAGAATAAGCCTAGGGAGGATGAAAATGACCTACATGTTCAACCAATGACACAAAATCACATATTGGATGCACAAGATTGGTTAAATACCCTAATTGGATTAGAATAAGCCTAGGGAGGACGAAAATGACCTAAATAGTCAACCAATGACACAAAATCACATATTGGATGAACAAGATTGGTTAAAAACCCTAATTGGATTAGAATAAGCGTATGGAGGATGAAAATGACCTAAATGTTCAACCAATGACACAAAATGACACAAAATCACATATTGGATGCACAAGATTGGTTAAAAACCCTAATTGGATTAGAATAAGCCTAGGGAGGACGAAAATAACCTAAATGTTCAACCAATGACACAAAATGACACAAAATCACATATTGGATGCACAAGATTGGTTAAAAACAATAATTGGATTAGAATAAGCCTAGGGAGGACGAAAATCACCTAAATGTTCAACCAATGACACAAAATGACACAAAATCACATATTGGATGCACAAGATTGGTTAAAAACCCTAATTGGATTAGAATAAGCCTAGGGAGGACGAAAATGACCTAAATGATCAACCAATGACGCAAAATCACATATTGGATGCACAAGATTGGTTAAAAACCCTAATTGGATTAGAATAAGCCTAGGGAGGACGAAAATGACCTAAATGTTCAACCAATGACACAAAATCACATATTGGATGCACAAGATTGGATAAAAACCCTAATAGGATTAGAATAAGCCTAGGGAGGACGAAAATGACCTACATGTTCAACCAATGATACAAAATCACATATTGGATGCACAAGATTGGTTAAAAACCCTAATTGGATTAGAATAAGCGTATGGAGGATGAAAATGACCTAAATGTTCAACCAATGGCACAAAATGACACAAAATCACATATTGGATGCACAAGATTGGTTAAAAACCCTAATTGGATTAGAATAAGCCTAGGGAGGACGAAAATGACCTAAATGTTCAACCAATGACACAAAATGACACAAAATCACATATTGGATGCACAAGAATGGTTAAAAACCCTAATTGGATGAGAATAAGCCTAGGGAGGACGAAAATGACCTAAATGTTCAACCAATGACACAAAATCACATATTGGATGCACAAGATTGGTTAAAAACCCTAATTGGATTAGAATAAGCCTAGGGAGGACGAAAATGACCTAAATGTTCAACCAATGACACAAAATCACATATTGGATGCACAAGATTGGTTAAAAACTCTAATTGGATTAGAATAAGCCTAGGGAGGACGAAAATGACCGATATGTTCAACCAATGACACAAAATGACACAAAATCACATATTGGATGCACAAGATTGGTTAAAAACCCTAATTGGATTAGAATAAGCCTAGGGAGGATGAAAATGACCTAAATGTTCAACCAATGACACAAAATGACACAAAATCACATATTGGATGCACAAGATTGGTTAAAAACCCTAATTGGATTAGAATAAGCCTAGGGAGGATGAAAATGACCTAAATAGTCAACCAATGACACAAAATCACATATTGGATGAACAAGATTGGTTAAAAACCCTAATTGGATTAGAATAAGCCTATGGAGGATGAAAATGACCTAAATGTTCAACCAATGACACAAAATGACACAAAATCACATATTGGATGCACAAGATTGGTTAAAAACCCTAATTGGATTAGAATAAGCCTTGGGAGGACGAAAATGACCTAAATGTTCAACCAATGACACAAAATGACACAAAATCACATATTGGATGCACAAGATTGGATAAAAACCCTAATAGGATTAGAATAAGCCTAGGGAGGACGAAAATGACCTACATGTTCAACCAATGATACAAAATCACATATTGGATGCACAAGATTGGTTAAATACCCTAATTGGATTAGAATAAGCCTAGGGAGGACGAAAATGACCTTAATGTTCAACCAATGACACAAAATCATATATTGGATGCACAAGATTGGTTAAAAACCCTATTTGGATTAGAATAAGCCTAAGGAGGACGAAAATGACCTAAATGTTCAACCAATGACAAAAATTGACATATTGGATGCACAAGATTGGTTAAAAACCCTAATTGGATTAGAATAAGCCTAGGGAGGACGAAAATGACCTACATGTTCAACCAATGACACAAAATGACACAAAATCACATATTGGATGCACAAGATTGGTTAAAAACCCTAATTGGATTAGAATAAGCCTTGGGAGGACGAAAATGACCTAAATGTTCAACCAATGACACAAAATGACACAAAATCACATGTTGGATGCACAAGATTGGTTAAAAACCCTAATTGGATTATAATAAGCCTAGGGAGGACTAAACTGACCTAAATGTTCAACCAATGACACAAAATGACACAAAATCACATATTGGATGCACAAGAATGGTTAAAAACCCTAATTGGATTAGAATAAGCCTAGGGAGGATGAAAATGACCTAAATAGTCAACCAATGACACAAAATCACATATTGGATGAACAAGATTGGTTAAAAACCCTAATTGGATTAGAATAAGCCTATGGAGGATGAAAATGACCTAAATGTTCAACCAATGACACAAAATGACACAAAATCAAATATTGGATGCACAAGATTGGTTAAAAACCCTAATTGGATTAGAATAAGCCTTGGGAGGACGAAAATGACCTAAATGTACAACCAATGAAACAAAATGACACAAAATCACATATTGGATGCACAAGATTGGTTAAAAACCCTAATTGGATGAGAATAAGCCTAGCGAGGACGAAAATGACCTAAATGTTCAACCAATGACACAAAATGACACAAAATCACATATTGGATGCACAAGATTGGTTAAAAACCATAATTGGAATAGAATAAGCCTAGGGAGGACGAAAATGACCTACATGTTCAACCAATGACACAAAATCACATATTGGATGCACAAGATTGGTTAAATACCCTAATTGGATTAGAATAAGCCTAGGGAGGACGAAAATGACCTAAATAGTCAACCAATGACACAAAATCACATATTGGATGAACAAGATTGGTTAAAAACCCTAATTGGATTAGAATAAGCGTATGGAGGATGAAAATGACCTAAATGTTCAACCAATGGCACAAAATGACACAAAATCACATATTGGATGCACAAGATTGGTTAAAAACCCTAATTGGATTAGAATAAGCCTAGCGAGGACGAAAATGACCTAAATGTTCAACCAATGACACAAAATGACACAAAATCACATATTGGATGCACAAGATTGGTTAAAAACCATAATTGGATTAGAATAAGCCTAGGGAGGACGAAAATGACCTACATGTTCAACCAATGACACAAAATCACATATTGGATGCACAAGATTGGTTAAATACCCTAATTGGATTAGAATAAGCCTAGGGAGGACGAAAATGACCTAAATGTTCAACCAATGACACAAAATGACACAAAATCACATATTGGATGCACAAGATTGGTTACAAACCCTAATTGGATTAGAATAAGCCTAGGGAGGACGAAAATTACCTAAATGTTCAACCAATGACACAAAATGACACAAAATCACATATTGGTTGCACAAGATTGGTTAAATACCCTAATTGGATTAGAATAAGCCTAGGGAGGACGAAAATGACCTAAATGTTCAACCAATGACACAAAATCACATATTGGATGCACAAGATTGGTTAAAAACCCTAATTGGATTAGAATAAGCCTAGGGAGGACGAAAATGACCTACATGTTTAAACAATGACACAAAATCACATATTGGATGCACAAGATTGGTTAAATACCCTAATTGGATTAGAATAAGCCTAGGGAGGATGAAAATGACCTAAATAGTCAACCAATGACACAAAATCACATATTGGATGAACAAGATTGGTTAAAAACCCTAATTGGATTAGAATAAGCCTATGGAGGATGAAAATGACCTAAATGTTCAACCAATGACACAAAATGACACAAAATCACATATTGGATGCACAAGATTGGTTAAAAACCCTAATTGGATTAGAATAAGCCTAGGGAGGACGAAAATGACCTAAATAGTCAACCAATGACACAAAATCACATATTGGATGAACAAGATTGGTTAAAAACCATAATTGGATTAGAATAAGCCTATGGAGGATGAAAATGACCTAAATGTTCAACCAATGACACAAAATGACACAAAATCACATATTGGATGCACAAGATTGGTTAAAAACCCTAATTGGATTAGAATAAGCCTAAGGAGGACGAAAATGACCTAAATGTTCAACCAATGACATAAAAACACATATTGGATGCACAAGATTGGTTAAAAACCCTAATTGGATTAGAATAGGCCTAGGGAGGACGAAAATGACCTAAATGTTCAACCAATGACACAAAATGACACAAAATCACATATTGGATGCACAAGATTGGTTAAAAACCCTAATTGGATTAGAATAAGCCTTGGGAGGACGAAAATGACCTAAATGTTCAACCAATGACACAAAATGACACAAAATCACATGTTGGATGCACAAGATTGGTTAAAAACCCTAATTGGATTATAATAAGCCTAGGGAGGACTAAACTGACCTAAATGTTCAACCAATGACACAAAATGACACAAAATCACATATTGGATGCACAAGAATGGTTAAAAACCCTAATTGGATTAGAATAAGCCTAGGGAGGATGAAAATGACCTAAATAGTCAACCAATGACACAAAATCACA
Organism: Cicer yamashitae; assembly: GCA_037974755.1. Taxonomy (NCBI): domain Eukaryota; kingdom Viridiplantae; phylum Streptophyta; class Magnoliopsida; order Fabales; family Fabaceae; genus Cicer; species Cicer yamashitae. Next base: position 17,413,593 of record JBBPBQ010000008.1, on the reverse strand, counting down.
TATTGGATGAACAAGATTGGTTAAAAACCCTAATTGGATTAGAATAAGCGTATGGAGGATGAAAATGACCTAAATGTTCAACCAATGACACAAAATGACACAAAATCACATATTGGATGCACAAGATTGGTTAAAAACCCTAATTGGATTAGAATAAGCCTAGGGAGGACGAAAATGACCTAAATGTTCAACCAATGACACAAAATGACACAAAATCACATATTGGATGCACAAGATTGGTTAAAAACCCTAATTGGATTAGAATAAGCCTAGGGAGGACAAAAATGACCTAATTGGATTACCAATGACACAAAATCAATTATTATATGCAAAAGAGTGGTTAAAAACCCTAATTGGATTAGAATAAGCCTAGGGAGGACGAAAATGACCTAAATGTTCAACCAATGACAAAAAATCACATATTGGATGCACAAGATTGGTTAAAAACCCTAATTGGATTAGAATAAGCATAGGGAGGACGAAAATGACCTAAATGTTCAACCAATGACACAAAATGACACAAAATCACATATTGGATGCACAAGATTGGTTAAAAACCTTAATTGGATTAGAATAAGCCTAGGGAGGACGAAAATGACCTAAATGTTCAACCAATGACACAAAATGACATAAAATCACATATTGGATGCACAAGATTGGTTAAAAACCCTAATTGGATTAGAATAAGCCTTGGGAGGACGAAAATGACCTAAATGTTCAACCAATGACACAAAATGACACAAAATCACATATTGGATGCACAAGATTGGTTAAAAACCCTAATTGGATTATAATAAGCCTAGGGAGGACAAAACTGACCTAAATGTTCAACCAATGACACAAAATGACACAAAATCACATATTGGATGCACAAGAATGGTTAAAAACCCTAATTGGATTAGAATAAGCCTAGGGAGGATGAAAATGACCTAAATAGTCAACCAATGACACAAAATCACATATTGGATGAACAAGATTGGTTAAAAACCCTAATTGGATTAGAATAAGCCTATGGAGGATGAAAATGACCTAAATGTTCAACCAACGACACAAAATGACACAAAATCAAATATTGGATGCACAAGATTGGTTAAAAACCCTAATTGGATTAGAATAAGCCTTGGGAGGACGAAAATGACCTAAATGTACAACCAATGAAACAAAATGACACAAAATCACATATTGGATGCACAAGATTGGTTAAAAACCCTAATTGGATTAGAATAAGCCTAGCGAGGACGAAAATGACCTAAATGTTCAACCAATGACACAAAATGACACAAAATCACATATTGAATGCACAAGATTGGTTAAAAACCCTAATTGGATTAGAATAAGCCTAGGGAGGACGAAAATGACCTAAATGTTCAACCAATGACACAAAATGACACAAAATCACATATTGGATGAACAAGATTGGTTAAAAACCCTAATTGGATTAGAATAAGCCTAGGGAGCATGAAAATGACCTAAATGTTCAACTAATGACACAAAAGGACACAAAATCACATATTGGATGCACAAGATTGGTTAAAAACCCTAATTGGATTAGAATAAGCCTAGGGAGGACGAAAATGACCTAAATGTTCAACCAATGACACAAAATGACACAAAATCACATATTGGATGCACAAGATTGGTTGAAAATCCTAATTGGAGTAGAATAAGCATTGGGAGGACATAAATGACCTAAATGTTCAACCAATGACACGAAATGACACAAAATCACATATTGGATGCACAAGATTGGTTAAAAACCCTAATTGGATTAGAATAAGCCTAAGGATGATGAAAATGACCTAAATGTTCAACCAAATACACAAAATCACATATTGGATGCACAAGATTGGTAAAAAACCTTAATTGGATTAGAATAAGGCTAGGGATGACGAAAATGACCTAAATGTTCAACCAATGACACAAAATGACACAAAATCACATATTGGATGCACAAGATTGGTTAAAAACCCTAATTGGATTAGAATAAGCCTAGGGAGGACGAAAATGACCTAAATGTTCAGCCAATGACACAAAATGACAAAAAATTACATATTGGATGCACAAGATTGGTTAAAAACCCTAATTGGATTAGAATAAGCCTAGGGAGGACGAAAATGACCTAAATGTTCAACCAATGACACAAAATCACATATTGGATGCACAAGATTGGATAAAAACCCTAATAGGATTAGAATAAGCCTAGGGAGGACGAAAATGACCTACATGTTCAACCAATGATACAAAATCACATATTGGATGCACAAGATTGGTTAAAAACCCTAATTGGATTAGAATAAGCGTATGGAGGATGAAAATGACCTAAATGTTCAACCAATGGCACAAAATGACACAAAATCACATATTGGATGCACAAGATTGGTTAAAAACCCTAATTGGATTAGAATAAGCCTAGGGAGGACGAAAATGACCTAAATGTTCAACCAATGACACAAAATGACACAAAATCACATATTGGATGCACAAGATAGGTTAAAAACGCTAATTGGATTAGAATAAGCCTAGGGAGGACGAAAATGACCTAATTGGATTACAGATGACACAAAATCACACAAAATCACATATTGGATGCACAAGATTGGTTAAAAACCCTAATTGGATTAGAATAAGCCTTGGGAGGACGAAAATGACCTAAATGTTCAACCAATGACACAAAATGACACAAAATCACATATTGGATGCACAAGATTGGTTAAAAACCCTAATTGGATTAGAATAAGCCTAGGGAGGACGAAAATGACCTAAATGTTCAACCAATGACACAAAATCACATATTGGATGCACAAGATTGGTTAAAAACCCTAATTGGATTAGAATAAGCCTAGGGAGGACGAAAATGACCAACATGTTCAACCGATGACACAAAATGACACAAAATCACATATTAGATGCACAAGATTGGTTAAAAACCCTAATTGGATTAGAATAAGCCTAGGGAGGACGAAAAATGACCTAAATGTTCAACCGATGACACAAAATGACACAAAATCACATATTGGATGCACAAGATTGGTTAAAAACCCTAATTGGATTAGAATAAGCCTAGGGAGGACGAAAATGACCAAAATGTTCAACTGATGACACAAAATCACATATTGGATGCACAAGATTGGTTAAAAACCCTAATTGGATTAGAATAAGCCTAGGGAGGACGAAAATGACCTAAATGTTCAACCAATGACACAAAATGACACAAAATCACATATTGGATGCACAAGATTGGTTAAAAACCCTAATTGGATTAGAATAAGCCTAGGGAGGACGAAAATGACCTAAATGTTCAACCAATGACACAAAATGACACAAAATCACATATTGGATGCACAAGATTGGTTAAAAACCTTAATTGGATTAGAATAAGCCTAGGGAGGACGAATATGACCTAAATGTTCAACCAATGACACAAAATGACACAAAATCACATATTGGATGCACAAGATTGGTTAAAAACCCTAATTGGATTAGAATAAGCCTAGGGAGGACGAAAATGACCTAAATGTTCAACCAATGACACAAAATGACACAAAATCACATATTGGATGCACAAGATTGGTTAAAAATCCTAATTGGATTAAAATAACCCTAGGGAGGACGAAAATGACCTAAATGTTGAACCAATGACACAAAATGACACAAAATCACATATTGGATGCAGAAGATTGGTTAAAAACCCTAAATGGAATAGAATAAGCCTAGGGAGGACGAAAATGAACTAAATGTTCAACCAATGACACAAAATCACATATTGGATGCACAAGATTGGTTAAAAACCCTAATTGGATTAGAATAAGCCTAGGGAGGACGAAAATGACCTAAATGTTCAACCAATGACACAAAATGACACAAAATCACATATTGGATGCACAAGATTGGTTAAAAACCCTAATTGGATTAGAATATGCCTAGGGAGGACCAAAATGACCTAAATGTTCAACCAATGACACATAATGACACAAAATCACATATTGGATGCACAAGATTGGTTAAAAACCCTAATTGGATTAGAATAAGCCTAGGGAGGACGAAAATGACCTAAATGTTCAACCAATGACACAAAATGACACAAAATCACATATTGGATGCACAAGATTGGTTAAAAACCCTAATTGGATTAGAATAAGCGTAGGGAGGACGAAAATGACCTAAATTTTCAACCAATGACACAAAATCACATATTGGATGCACAAGATTTGTTGAAAACCCTAATTGGATTAGAATAAGCCTAGGGTGGGCGAAAATGAACAAAATGTTCAACCAATGACACAAAATAACATATTGGATGCACAAGATTGCTTAAAAACCCTAATTTGATTAGAATAAGCCTAGGGAGGACGAAAATGACCTAAATGTTCAACCAATGACACAAAATGACACAAAATCACATATTGGATGCTCAAGATTGGTTAAAAACCCTAATTGGATTAGAATAAGCCTAGGGAGGACGAAAATGACCTTAATGTGCAACCAATGACACAAAATGACACAAAATCACATATTGGATGCACAAGATTGGTTTAAAACCCTAATTGGATTAGAATAAGCCTAGGGGAAAATGACCTAAATGTTCAACCAATGACACAAAATCACATATTGGATGCACAAGATTGGTTAAAAACCCTAATTGGATTAGAATAAGCCCAAGGAGGACGAAAATGGCCTAAATGTTCAACCAATGACACAAAATCACATATTGGATGCACAAGATTGGTTAAAAACCCTAATTGGATTAGAATAAGCCTAGGGAGGACGAAAATGACCTTAATGTTCAACCAATGACACAAAATGACACAAAATCACATATTGGATGCACAAGATTGGTTAAAAACCCTAATTGGATTAGAACAAGCTTAGGGAGGACGAAAATGACCTAAATGTTCAACCAATGACACAAAATGACACAAAATCACATATTGGATGCACAAGATTGGTTAAAAACCCTAATTGGATTAGAATAAGCCTAGGGAGGACGAAAATGACCTAAATGTTCTACCAATGACACAAAATGACATATTGGATGCACAAGATTGGTTAAAAACCCTAATTGGATTAGAATAAGCCTAGGGAGGACGAAAATGACCTAAATGTTCAACCAATGACACAAAATGACACAAAATCACATATTGGATGCACAAGATTGGTTAAAAACCCTAATTGGATTAGAATAAGCCTAGGGAGGACGAAAATAACCTAAATGTTTAACCGATGACACAAAATGACACAAAATCACATATTGGATGCACAAGATTGGTTAAAAACCCTAGTTGGATTAGAATAAGCCTAAGGGGGACGAAAATGACCTAAATGTTTAACCAATGACACAAAATCACATATTGGATGCACAAGATTGGTTAAAAACCCTAATTGGATTAGAATAAGCCTAGGGAGGACGAAAATGACCTAAATGTTCAACCAATGACACAAAATCACACATTGGATGCACAAGATTGGTTAAGAACCTTAATTGGATTAGAATAAGCCAAGGGAGGACGAAATTGACCTAAATGTTCAACCAATGACACAAAATGACATAAAATCACATATTTGATGCACAAGATTGGCTAAAAACCCTAATTGGATTAGCATAAGCATAGCGAGGACGAAAATGACCTAAATGTTCAACCAATGATACAAAATCACATATTGGATGCACAAGATTGGTTAAAAACCCTAATTGGATTAGAATAAGCCTAGGGAGGACGAAAATGACCTAAATGTTCAACCAATGACACAAAATGACACAAAATCACATATTGGATGCACAAGATTGGTTAAAAACCCTAATTGGATTAGAATAAGCCTAGGGAGGACGAAAATGACCTAAATGTTCAGCCAATGACACAAAATGACAAAAAATTACATATTGGATGCACAAGATTGGTTAAAAACCCTAATTGGATTAGAATAAGCCTAGGGAGGACGAAAATGACCTAAATGTTCAACCAATGACACAAAATCACATATTGGATGCACAAGATTGGATAAAAACCCTAATAGGATTAGAATAAGCCTAGGGAGGACGAAAATGACCTACATGTTCAACCAATGATACAAAATCACATATTGGATGCACAAGATTGGTTAAAAACCCTAATTGGATTAGAATAAGCGTATGGAGGATGAAAATGACCTAAATGTTCAACCAATGGCACAAAATGACACAAAATCACATATTGGATGCACAAGATTGGTTAAAAACCCTAATTGGATTAGAATAAGCCTAGGGAGGACGAAAATGACCTAAATGTTCAACCAATGACACAAAATGACACAAAATCACATATTGGATGCACAAGAATGGTTAAAAACCCTAATTGGATGAGAATAAGCCTAGGGAGGACGAAAATGACCTAAATGTTCAACCAATGACACAAAATCACATATTGGATGCACAAGATTGGTTAAAAACCCTAATTGGATTAGAATAAGCCTAGGGAGGACGAAAATGACCTAAATGTTCAACCAATGACACAAAATCACATATTGGATGCACAAGATAGGTTAAAAACCCTAATTGGATTGGAATAAGCCAAGGGAGGACGAAAATGACCTAAATGTTCAACCAATGACACAAAATGACCCAAAATTACATATTGGATGCACAAGATTGGTTAAAAACCCTAATTGGATTAGAATAAGCCTAGGGAGGACGAAAATGACCTAAATGTTCAACCAATGACACAAAATGACACAAAATCACATATTGGATGCACAAGATTGGTTAAAAACCCTAATTGGATTAGAATAAGCCTAGGGAGGACGAAAATGACCTAAATGTTCAACCAATGACACAAAATGACACAAAATCACATATTGGATGCATAAGATTGGTTAAAAACCTTAATTGGATTAGAATAAGCCTAGGGAGGACTAAAATGACCTAAATGTTCCACCAATGACACAAAATGACACAAAATCACATATTGGACGCACAAGATTGGTTAAAAACCTTAATTGGATTAGAATAAGCCTAGGGAGGACGAAAATGACCTAAATGTTCAACCAATGACACAAAAGGACACAAAATCACATATTGGATGCACAAGATTGGTTAAAAACCCTAATTGGATTAGAATAAGCCTAGGGAGGACGAAAATGACCTAAATGTTCAACCAGTGACACAAAATGACACAAAATCACATATTGCATGCACAAGATTGGTTAAAAACCCTAATTGGATTAGAATAGGCCTAGGGAGGACGAAAATGACCTAAATGTTATACCAATGACACAAAATGACACAAAATCACATATTGGATGCACATGATCGGATAAAAACCCTAATTGGATTAGAATAAGCCTAGGGAGGACCAAAATGACCTAAATGTTCAACCAATGACACAAAAGGACACAAAATCACATATTGGATGCACAAGATTGGTTAAAAACCCTAATTGGATTAGAATAAGCCTAGGGAGGACGAAAATGACCTAAATGTTCAACCAATGACACAAAATGACACAAAATCACATATTGGATGCACAAGATTGGTTAAAAACCCTAATTGGATTAGAATAAGCCTAGGGAGGACGAAAATGACCTAAATGTTCAACCATTGACACAAAATCACATATTGGATGCACAAGATTGGTTAAAAACCCTAAATGGATTAGAATAAACCTATGGAGGACGAAAATGACCTAAATGCTCAACCAATGACATAAAATTACACAAAATCACATATTGGATGCATAAGATTGGTTAAAAACCTTAATTGGATTAGAATAAGCCTAGGGTGGACGAAAATTACCTAAATGTTCAACCAATGACACAAAATCACATATTGGATGCACAAGATTGGTTAAAAACCCTAATTGGATTAGAATAAGCCTAGGGAGGACGAAAATGACCTAAATGTTCAACCAATGACACAAAATGACACAAAATCACATATTGGATGCACAAGATTGGTTAAAAACCCTAATTGGATTAGAATAAGCCTAGGGAGGACGAAATTGACCTAAATGTTCAACCAATGGCACAAAATGACACAAAATCACATATTGGATGCACAAGATTGGTTAAAAACCCTAATTGGATTAGAATAAGCCTAGGGAGGACGAAAATGACCTAAATGTTCAACCAATGACACAAAATGACACAAAATCACATATTGGATGCACAAGATTGGATAAAAACCCTAATAGGATTAGAATAAGCCTAGGGAGGACGAAAATGACCTACATGTTCAACCAATGATACAAAATCACATATTGGATGTACAAGATTGGTTAAATACCCTAATTGGATTAGAATAAGCCTAGGGAGGACGAAAATGACCTAAATAGTCAACCAATGACACAAAATCACATATTGGATGAACAAGATTGGTTAAAAACCCTAATTGGATTAGAATAAGCGTATGGAGGATGAAAATGACCTAAATGTTCAACCAATGGCACAAAATGACACAAAATCACATATTGGATGCACAAGATTGGTTAAATACCCTAATTGGATTAGAATAAGCCTAGGGAGGACGAAAATGACCTAAATAGTCAACCAATGACACAAAATCACATATTGGATGAACAAGATTGGTTAAAAACCCTAATTGGATTAGAATAAGCCTTGGGAGGACGAAAATGACCTAAATGTTCAACCAATGACACAAAATGACACAAAATCACATATTGGATGCACAAGATTGGTTAAAAACCCTAATTGGATTAGAATAAGCCTAGCGAGGACGAAAATGACCTAAATGTTCAACCAATGACACAAAATGACACAAAATCACATATTGGATGCACAAGATTGGTTAAAAACCCTATTTGGATTAGAATAAGCCTTGGGAGGACGAAAATGACCTAAATGTTCAACCAATGACACAAAATGACACAAAATCACATATTGGATGCACAAGATTGGTTAAAAACCCTAATTGGATTATAATAAGCCTAGGGAAGACAACACTGACCTAAATGTTCAACCAATGACACAAAATGACACATAATCACATATTGGATGCACAAGAATGGTTAAAAACCCTAATTGGATTAGAATAAGCCTAGGGAGGATGAAAATGACCTAAATAGTCAACCAATGACACAAAATCACATATTGGATGAACAAGATTGGTTAAAAACCCTAATTGGATTAGAATAAGCCTATGGAGGATGAAAATGACCTAAATGTTCAACCAA